>CM040426.1:68642167-69220997 GCA_022702705.1 Papilionanthe hookeriana x Papilionanthe teres | reverse complement strand
TATGCAAAACATAAAGTTAAGTGTTAGATTTTTTGGGAGTAGCAATATTTGTTTCTACCACTTTTGAGAGTAACCCATCCTCAACGATTATAATCTGTGTTATGGTTGTAATTATAAAAGATATTATTGTCCCTAGTGATATGATTTGATGCTTCTAATTTATCCTAGTAGTTTTCTTTTTCTTTTTTTTTTAATCTTTTTTTGTATAGAAGGCATATGATAATTTACCTTTTTATGTAACTCAGCTTTTTCAGGTGATACACTATGATAAGGTTTTCATGGGAGAATAGCTAGCTCTTTTTTTTGTTTAATGTTTGATGGCCTAAATAAAAATGAGAGAGTTGTTGTGATTTGTCTTTGTTGCTAGCTCTGTTTGAAAATTTACGTTTTTTCATCATGAATTTTTTCATATCTTTGATTTTGATTTTCTGCATTGGATTTTGCTTCTCGATCGCATGGCTAGTTCGTGGAGTTTGCCACTGTCTTCTTTTAGGGATGATGATAATTCATATATATATATATATATATATATATATATATATATATATATATATATATATATATATATATTGTTTTTGTAACTCTTGTTGCACGAAGATAGATATTCTATTTTGCTGAAGGATTTGTTGGCTTGGAGAGGAGACTTCATCTTTAACGATTCATCAACTTTATAAGAAGTAGAACCTTAATAGCTCTAATATCATCCTAAAAATTATAATGAGAAGAGATAAGAGTAAAAAATAGGAGATTTTATAAATGAATGTTATTCTCTTATCTAATGTAAAGAAAAGGTAAGTTGCTATAAATAGATCGAGAAATAGTTATATAGTGATATAATAAATTTAAATATTAATTTTTATTTCTAGAATCCAAAATTAACTACTTAACTCAGAATAGAAAATTGATAACCACAACTTCTGGGTTGGTTTAGATTAAAAATTGTTGATCACTAATCTAGAGTTATTTGAACATATTTTATGCTTCAATGCATTTTAGTGTTATTCTATTTGTTATATGCTTGCACAAATTTGAATTTCTAGGAGGAGCTATGCTATAATTTGTGTTTTTAAAGTTACACAAGGATTCATTTTTTGCTTCAATGTGCAAAGCTCAAAGCAAAATGGTGCTTTACGAACTAGAGTTTTTACTTGTATATGCATATGATAGTCCTTTAATTCGCCAAGCTTAAACCACATATTCCTAGAGATACAGAGTATCGTGTTGGCCTAATAATCATAATTGATCATGTGTACCAAAATGAATGTGATTAACGTAAAATTGAAGTCAAAGAGGAAACTCTAGTAAAATTATTTACCTTGTTCTGCATGCTAGTTTTCAGAGTTTATCCTTTTTTTCTATCCGACCAATATTTTCTTTAAATATAACTATACATTCAATAACAATAATTTTCAGCTATTCAAAAAAAAAAAAAAGATAAAAAAGATTCTTACAAATCAAGAATTGAAATAGAGTGACTTACAAGAGACTGAAAGAGATAAAGCAATGTTAAGTGAGAGAGCATGAGGGTGAGGCTTCAAGAAGAATTCTATGGAAAAAGCTTGTGAGTGAGGATCTATTTGTGTTTGCATCAAAAATCATTAAATAATGCATTAGAAAACTTACAGATGAGAGAGCGTGAGGAGATGAATCACAAAGAAGTAGCTTACTCTAGAAAGATAGATCATGGAACCCGTGAACCATTGACTTTATGATTCCGGAGTTAACCCAAACTTGAGTAGGGAAATCAAATATTATTACTCAAAAGTAAATAGAGGTTACAATCAGATACACTAGAAACTAGGAAATAACAAAGACAAAACACGAGCCAGCTAGGACTGAGTGCGAAGACGATGGTGCTGTGGTTTAAGGGGAAATAGCAACTAGAATAGGTCGGAGGGACTGGAAGGGTGGTAGCAAGTGTTAGGTGGCTGGAAGAGGATGGATGTGGGTGGGAGTTGGCTGGAATGGAAACTGTCAGCAAGTTGTAGGGACCAGAAATGGGCCAACAGCATGTTGTAGGGGCTGGAAGGGTGAGAGAGCAGGTTGGATGTGGCTGGGAGGTGCGGCAGCAACTTAGAGGTAGTTGGAAACGAGGTGACAGCAGGTAGGTAGGTGTTTGGAGGGGCCGATAGCAAGCTGAAGACGGTTCGAAGGGCTGGCAGCGAGGTGGGGTGGCTGGGAGGGCGTCCAACCACAGGAAAACAGCCTGTGCTAGGTTTCCAAGCAACGATAGCAACCACGGCTATGGTGACAGTAGAAGGAAGCTGTCGGGGAATCAGAAAATGGTAGAAAATCATCACCTCGGGCAAGTTAGAGCCGAAGCACCTTATTGCCTTCGGACAAAACCTTAGGAGGGGAAGTGGGATGCCGACAGCTGTCTTGATAGAAATATGAGAGCAAAACTGCCCTAGAACACACAAATAACATATAAATACTATTAGGCGGAAAAGGAGGGACCCACTCCCTTTGGGCTGCAATTCCCAGTGTCAAGGAGGCAAGTTGATCCTTCCGCTTTCTACCTGGACCGGTCCCATTAGTCGGCTCGCGACTTCTATTGCATGTGGGGCAAAAGACGCCCTGCATCACACTATCTACAAGGTTCAATGTGGAGTGAACAGTTTCCTATGTTATTGTGACAAATATAAATCAAATCATGAATTTGAAATGGGATTTTGTTTTATTTGAAGCCAAATGTAAAGAGCTAAAATGTGACAATGAATTGGCTCGACATCTGCACTTTTTTGTTAAGCTTGTGGTTATCATGTAGGTGATTGCATTTGAGAAAGTTTGAGGTCTGGGTCCTAATAGGCATATAAAAGTTGATGTACATGTTTCTTGCATGCATGACATGTAGAAGAAATAAATATTGATTTAGCTGGATTCACAATGGAAGGTATAGATTTTGTCATTCAACTCCAAAATTCATCTTTGAACAGGAATACCCAGTAAAAAAGGATTTGAAAAGCTAATTCCTAGAATCTAGGATAACATGACTATGTTCCAAACTTTGACAAATTTTGTAACACCATTATATAGTGATTTTAGGGTATCATGACATCATGTTTAAGTAGTAGAGAATGTAACTGAAGATATATGAAGAAAATAATCCCAACATGGCTCCATGCTGTCAATAAACCTCGACCATGTTGGAGCCATGTTATTCTCTTACTTTATTTTTGATGGATGTACAGACACATAATCGTCACAATAATCAGGAAGATAATCATCCAAGCATTATTAATTGAAAGTATTTGTGTTATATTTTGTTGAGTCTAAGGAACCCCCAATATAGTTTGTTTGCTAATGGCAAATCAACATTTTAGACCACATCATTTTCAGCACGAAGTTCATTTGTGCTTGTCATCTATGAAGATAATTAATCCCCCAAGTGTTAAAGTTATTATTATTTTTTTTGAGCTTTGCAAGATCAAATTTAAGGTGCTTTGGGGCCTATAGAAAAAAAGAGAAAAAAACAATCTGATCAAAGTTTATGGAATTAATGATTTATTGCAGTAGTTATCATTTATTTTATTTATTGTTCTAATCTCAGGCAGCAGTGTTTAGGAAAGTAACTAAAAAATAGTTAGGATACAACTGATGATGATGATTATACAATGATTTCTCACTCTGAATGTATATTGCAAAAAAAGTTGATGAATTTACTTCATATTTGAAAATTTTAAGCTGATTTGCCGCCTAATTTAGAAGCCATAGCATGTGATTATTCTTGTGACTGGTGGTCATACTTGAACTTTCTAGTGTGCTATATTTCTTTCAGCCCACAGGCGGGCTCGTTTTAGAGTTAGAGTTATGCATTTATTATGAGTTCAATTGTGCATGATTAATAGCATTTGTTCGTGTTGGTAATTCATAAAAAGTTACTTCCACTTTTAAAAAGATAATAAAAGTAGTATTTTTGATATAATAATATAAAGTTTAGAGTTAAGCATATAAATATGAAAGTTGAGATGTAGGATATGTAAATATATAAGAATTGTGAGGTATGTATGCAAATTTCTCTTATAACTGTTATGTTCTTACTTTCTTTCGTTTGTTTTGCTTTTTCTTTTATCCTGAGCATGACATTCTTACTGCATAATGTTTTATGATTTAGGCACTAGAGGATGATGATTGGAAAATTGCTTTCACTGCAGTTATTTGATTTATCTTCAGTTTAAAGTATTCACTTTTTTTCTATGAAACTATTTGTTTGCTCTTTCTTTCTGTTGTTTTGCATATTGATTCATTGGTGTGATATAAATTGCAGGGTCTTCACGAGACTAATGTGCTCTCAACTGTGTGATATTCTTAGCTGGAGGATAGATATGCTGACTATCAAAAGTGTATTTACATATCTGAAATTCAACTAGCAGTTTTTTTGTTTTTCCTTCATAAAATTGCTAAAAATTATCTGTTTTTTGCAATTAATGAAATTCCATAACCTCTTGACTGAGCGGTTTGTATCCTAATCTATCTCATAGGAATGCACCCTAAGTCTGATGATTCTCTTATTTCACCATGTCCTGATTTCTGCTGTATCCATCAAACTTTCTTCCTTTAATTGGAATGTCTTCATGATTCTTATGCTATCGCCATCCTTAGCCATGGGTTTTCATACCCAGATCAGTTACTAAAAACTTGAAATTCTTCCCTTTAATGTGAGGATGTAAACAGATTAGATGAAAATCAGAATTGATCTAGACAACTTCAATTTTATGCGTTTCCTCGAATGAAAAATATATTATTTGGTGGATGGAAAATATTGGTGATATCAGAACCGGGCATATCTCTGTTACAATCATAAATTTGGATATGATATACATAATAACTGGATAACATATTACTTAAAAGCTCTCATACCAATGTAAAAAAAATCTACAATATTAATTCAATAATTGAGGTAAAATTATGTCAAGGACAATAGGGAATGCAGAGAGGGGAATGGGGAGGTGTTGAGATTAGGGCGGGGAGTGGGGGGGGAGGGAGGGAGGGAGGAAAGTGTTTGTGGATTGAAGAAATGCCCAACAGTTACAGTATCCATAATAAGATCTGATCGAATCATTAGATTAATATTGAAGTGCATTTATGATTCAACTGTTTACATCCCCCAATTTCCTCAAGATTTCCATTTTGAGCTTTTTAATGTTGTTTATGTTAGAAATATCAAGACTTTCTTTCATATACTTCTTTGCCCTGAATTTATTAACTTACTCTATTAACTCTTACTTTAATTACAGCTGATTGCCGATGGTGCGACATCTTACCATTGATTTAATTCGGAAAATTTCTGAACTTTTGTGAAAATATTATCGTCCCCCCTCCTCTCATGCTCCTCAACTTTCTTTACTCCATCCCACCTCACCGCTCGCCACCCACATTCTCTCAAACATGCATCAAAACACGGGAATCTGCCAGTGTTCCCATCTTATCGAGCAATCAATAAGGATTCCCAATTTCTTACTGGATTAAGAAGTCATGCTGTAATTATATAACAAATTCCAACCAAAAGAGCTGTATTTTTTAGTTCATAGGTTTATTTGTGCTTATTGACTACTTAAAAAAATCATTTACCAAAATTTCTCTAAATTTAAGGAATTTTTTGCAATGGTTTTCTGATTTCTTTCTCTATTTTAAATGACTTTTTACTTGTTCCACTTATTACTGGTTCAGCAAATGCCTTCCAGATTGTATTATTCTGCCATGTTACAGTACATGGCATTGAGTCACTGTTGCTCCTCATATTTTACGGTTGTCAATCTATTTATGCTGTTAATCAAATTACATCAAATTACCGTGCTGAAACTTCTCATGAATGTTCATTTACTATGGAGCATAGCATTTCGAGGGGCCATTGCTTATGCTGTAATGGCATAATTTTGTTCGGTTTCCAGAAGATTGTTGGATAGCAGCTGCTTATAATAGTTGGTAAGGAAAGAAAAGGGGCATTTACATATACATCTCACAATTCTTACATATTTACACATCTGACACCTAAACATTCATATTTACATTCATACCATTCAAATTTTTAACATCATATAAAAATTATCATCATCACTATACACCTTTTCATGCATAGGTTTATGACTCCAAGGTGTTATAAGTATAAATATCTAACTTTGGATGTTAGATATGTAAATGCATAAGAATTGTGTGTTATATATGTAAATTTATTTTTGTTATATTGCTGTTTATATAATTCTACCATCCTGATTATGTTGTTCATGTTAATCTATAAGACTAGATTGGCTATTATTTTCTACTGGGAAGACCTTTCTAGTCTGTATTAGAAATTAAATGGTTTGGCATTTTTTTATAATTGTTGTTCATGTTTCGCCAATAATTCCTTATGTTTTCTTATTCCATTTTAAAAGCTACGTTTTTATTTATTTTTTTTAGCAGACTTCGGAGTTCACTTTGGTTACAGTTTAAGCCTCATCACATAGCTGCTGGAGCAGTATTTCTAGCTGCTAAATTCCTTAATTTTGACCTTACATTATATCAGCATATTTGGCGAGAATTTCAGACAAGAACACCAGTTCTTGAAGGTCAGAACTATTTTTTTTTTATAATTTTTGGGGTATTTACAGACATACTTCCCTATTCCTATTTATTACATATCTAGCACCTAAACTTTACCTTTTTACACTTATACAACCCAAATCTTTAATATCACATAGAAGATACCACGATTTAATTTTTAAAAAGAAAAATACACTTTTTCATGCATAGGTAAGGTGGCCATGTATGTAAATATTGAAGTTTAGGGATTAGATAATGTAAATACATAGGAATTGAGATGCAAGTAATTTTTCCTTTATTTTTTTTAGTTTTGGTTGCTACTAGGATTTAATTTTAATATTGTTATTTGCAGATGTTGTTCAGCAACTGATGGAGCTTTTGTAGGTAACAATGTATCTATCTACACTTGCTATGAATTTTATGTTCGGCTTTAGAGAATACCACATTATTAAATGCCAAAAAGATTGATTCACAAATCTTATTATGCACTATTCTTTAATTCATATATGTTCGGAGACCTTATGTTAGGCAAATTTTTAGTTTTGTGGAGAATGAGTGTTTAACTCGATCGACAATAGGAAGTCAAGTTGATTCGTGTGTTAGTTCGGGCTCGGCGTAGGCTTAAAGCTTTTGAATTGTACCATATTGTATAACACAGGGAGGCGTCATGATTCAACTCGAGCTCAGTTCAATTTGAGTCAGCTCATGAGTCAACTACAGTGCTTGAAAGTAGGATGAATGTTATTGTTATTTTTCAAAATTAGGGAAAAATTGATTGTCATAAAGTCTAGATTTCTGTCTTGATGCAATTGTTAATCTTATTTTTAATATTTAATATATATCATCTAATTGAGAGATTTGAACCTCGAAATTGCTGATTGATTTTTCTAGCTGGAATTTTTATGATTGCTTTCATAAATATTGCTATCATTTTAATTTCATCCGGTTCCTTGGTTGTGGAATTGTTGGTCGGGATGAAATAATAATATTTGCAAAAATAAATGTAGAAGTTGCACTCGGCTTCAAACATGCCATAGTAATGCACAAAAAATCAAAACACTACACAATTTTAAATTATTAAAAATCAGTCTAAAACAAATGTAAATAAACTTGATTTTAGGTTCTTAGGCTCATTTATGGAGAAATATTTGCATGCGGAGAGCACACCCAGCTTTCCGTGCGTACTCCCAATAACCATGTAATACCCTTGTAATAACCTATCAATAACACTGAAGTAAAACCCGTGAAGGTTATTGAGGTTATTAAAATTAATACCCAATAACCTGTCAATAATCTCTCAATAACTCCGAAATGAAGGTTATTGAAAGTTTATTATGCATACAACGTTGCGTATGCAAATATTTCTCTCATTTATGTTTTATAAGCAAAGTTAAATTTCAAAATAAGAAGTCATTCAAGCAAACTAAATTAGATTTGCAGCTAAAATTTGCTTTATTCTTAAACTTATATATATATATATATATATATATATATATATATATATATATATATATATATATATTAAATATTCATGATATATAATTCAATTATTAAATATTCCCGAGAGATAATTTAAGGAAAGGCTGTAAATTGAGGCCGTTAGTCCATAGGCTGCAGTCGCATCAATATTTCATACATCTATATGTATTGCCTTTCCTGTTAGCCCTAATTGCAGCTATGCAGAGAGTGACACTCCTTTTTCACGCCGGTAGCTCTTGCCTATCCTTTCCTACCCGAGTCCTTCGCGGTAGAGTTGCTATTAGAGCAGACCGAGAAAGCAACCATGGGATCATTGGCGTGCACCCGAAACTCTTCTCTCCGCAGGAAACCCTCGCCTACCCATCTCCTGCTTACTTTTGTCGTGACAGTTATAATTAGAGTCAATTAGGAAGGCAATGGCGGGCGGGATCTCGGTATATAGACTCGAAGCTCTCATCTTTCTTCTCCTTGCGCACTGCTTCTATTCGAAACCATGGAGGCAGATGGAGAAAGCCTGCGTAAGTCTCACTTTGTCGGTAATTCGTGCGATTACCATTGCATTTGAAGGTATTAAACTTTGGTATTGAGTATCCCTTTGTATAAGGGACTTGCTCGTATTAGACTGGATAAGCGTGTCATTTACCCACTAAATTCTTAGCCAGCTCTGAGGCTATGACAAATTTGATCATTTCATTGATGATGTTTTCCAATAGAGCAGTTACACTTTTATCATGACTTGGATTGTGTTGAAAATTCAGTAGTTTTGTTATAGAGAGTAATTCAATCCTTTCTTCATGAGCATCATGTACATTAGGTGCTCGAGTTATTAGATTCACAGGTGCTTTATTGAGAATACTGTTGGATGCTTTGATTATCGACCAACAAAACAGAAAACATGCCTACTGCAGTATTTTCTTTTGCAACAACCCCATCAAAATATACATTCACACAATGATTTCATTCATTTTGGCATTGAGCTGAGAGATTTATTTGTCTCTAGACTTTAAACAAATGCTGCATTTGTTTTTGTTCTCTGGCTAAAGCAACTGCATCAATGGTAGCCAGTCCTTCTTCATCCTTTGAAGATGCAGTGGAGGTAGACGTGATCTATATGGCAGATAATGTCAATGATCAACCAGACACTTGCTTCTACCAGTCTAGACGACGCACAATTTAATCTACTGCTCAAATAGGAAGGTGAGAAGAGCATGTTAACTCCTCATCAGAAAATGAGCCAGTAGAAGAACCAAGGGATGAAGAAGAATCAGTTCTCATTAATATAATTACTTTAGCCAGAGAACAAAAACAAATGCTACATTTGATTAAGACTAAAGACAAATAAATCTCTTACCTCAGCGCCAAAATGAACGACGATGAAGAAAATGAATATTATGTTGGAGCAGTAGGCATGATTTCCTTTCTGCTGGTTGATAATCAAAGCATCCACCAGCGTTCCCAATAAACTTGTGAATCTAATACCTCGAGCATCCGGGGTACATAAATGTTTTTGAAAGAAGAATTGAATTATTCCTTATAACAACACAACTGAATTCCCAACGCGATTGACTGTGTTACAACTTAGGGTTTAGGGTTAAATGCTGCCCTTGATCCAAGCTGAGTAGATCCAAGTTTCTTATCTGAAGTGATACTCAGTACCAAAGTTTAATACCTTCAATGGAAATGGTAATCCCACAGATTTCTAAGCGAATTTAATACAAGGTGAAAAATTATTTTAGTTATTAAAAACATTAATCTAAGCGAATTTATTAACTCTGGTACAACATTTATTGGTTGAGCGCACCAATTTTGAAATAGGCTAGGCAGAAAATGAACTCATTTTGATTTATTATTCTTCAATGCTTTAGATAACTAAAATGAATTTTGCTTAATTTTAGGGTGATTTATTATTCTTCAATGCTTTAGATATATTTATTTAATCAAAAATACTTTTATATTTATAAACATGACACTAAAAAGCATTTATGTAATTACAATTACTCTTAAAAAATTAGAGTACGCCTTTTAATTTTATGATGTTAAAATGTGCGATCCTTTTTATCCAGATTTCATATATATCCAAATGTGCTATTTAAGACAGTAAACGATCAAATAAAGTTATAAATAAATAAGCTAAAATTTTGTATTTATATTTGGCTCGATTTACGTCTGAGTGAAGCTTACATTACAGAAATACGTTCATGGGATTCACATACGGGCCATATACTTTCGATTAATTTATATATCCAACGTTAATTATTTTCCATTTTCTTACAAAACAACATAATGAATAAATGACATCAAAAGAAATACATTAAAATTTCTCTTTATATAAATAAATGTTGGTGAAATTTGACATTTAGAGATTCAAATATTTTATTAAACACATTAAAAAATTAGCATTACATGTGTAATTATTTTTTGTATATATATTAATGAGATACTATCAAATTGAATAATCAAACAAAATTCATGTTCACATTTTATTAGCTAAATTAATAAATTGTAAAATAATAGACAAAAAACCATAGTTGAGCTAATTAATGAGTCAAAAACACTAAATAAACTTTTGAAAATTTACATACCATTTCATTCATATGTATTTACATATCTAACACCTAAACTTCAATATATATATATATATATATATATATATATATATATATATATATATATGCCATCTTATGCGTGAGTACTTACATTTTTCTAAAAAATAAGTGGTATTTTTAACGTGATAAGAAAATATTGAGTGATATAATTTATAAATGAAAAAAAATGAAGTTAGTTAGATTTGTAAATGCATAAAAAATGGGTGGCATGTATGTAAATTCCCCTAAACTTCTTAACAAGCATATATAAGACCGACAACCTATTATAGGCCATACAAGCCATAAACAATAGAAATAATAATAATAATAATAATAACAACAGCTGCATTATGCGGATTTATTAGGGCGTGAGTAACATTACTGTTTACATAACTAGTCCACATATCTGATGAAATAAAATTAACTTACAGATTTGTAACCGAAATGCTCTCTATCAACAAAACAGCCATGACAAATAAATTAGCACCCAAGAGTTCATCCACCATAGTTATAAAATAACTGTAGACAAAAAATACTTACAGAGCAAGCTCACATAACTCCTATTTTTTACCCGCATGGAGTGAGCTTCGTGTTTCCGGCACCTCGGGGGTGGTCATCCTTCCAATCATCCCAAGCTCGTGCCTTCTCCTGAGCCTCATCATCATCCTCCTCATCCTCGTCTTCTCGACGAGACCCATCCTTGTACCAGGAAGAGTTGGCCTCCTCCATGAGCTTTGTATTCCTTTCCTGCCACTTGTTCATAATCTCCATTTCCCTCAAACCAGCTTCTTCTATGCTCATGGTGGGCAACCTGTTAATCCAACAATCAGCACAGTCAGAAGAGTCCATGAGTTACAGTTTCAGAAGCCACAAGTCGTTAAGATGGTAGAACAGAACAAAGAGGATGGGAAATATTACAGAACCATCAAAATTTCATATTACCTGTAACCAGGCTGGAAGACTTGTGCTGCCATTCTCTCTCTCTCACTAGTTAATTTTCCACCAATTAAACTAGCAGGCCCAAATATCAAAGGATGGTGCTTGTGCTCATGTGCTTGTGAGGCCTTTGCTCTCCCTTCAATAACATCTTGTGCAAAAGTTGCACAGGTGATAGGTTGAGAAGGTTTCAGGAAAGGCGCTCGACTCGCAGCAGTTTTGTGCCACATTTCGGCTTTTTGGGTGCGCTCGTCCAGTACTTCACGAGCAAAATCACCATTATGTTCCTGCAAAATAAATCAGAAATAAAAAAGCAATACATCAGGACAAAAAAAGTAATAAGATGGCAATCGTGGGTCATACAAAAGGAAATCTATAATTGCAATTATTTTAACAGAGCATTTCAAATCCTATAATACTGACCAAACAAGAAGATAGCGGTCTATAAAGGTTCAAACGAAAGTGCCTATCAGTGAAACAACTATCGAAAATTAGTAGTCAAAGAGTAGGTTGGAGAAAGAAACTAGTAAGGTGAAGCTAACTTACACACAAATTTTGTGCATAAGGGAGAGAACACTTAGCAATACACACATGGAATGAAATATGTGAGCGAGCGAATCTATCGTATCAACAAAGTCTCCAGAACTAGATAAATAAATTTCTCTAAGTAGTTATGAGCGTGGGTGAATCTCACCAAACCGCATAGCTCTCTATGTAATTATTTTGGTATTTGGCATTACAATATTCTTTATTTTTCTTCAATCACAATTATTTATCATTATTACTCATAAGAGAACTTTTTGCAACCCAAAATATGTAATACGCCAAGCTTGGTATGGATTTTGTATGCATATAACCATAGTAGGTGTGAAAGAAGAAAAATGTGTTTGAGAGAGGTACATTGTCAAAAATATCCATACCAACTCATCATAAGCAGACTGAACACATGAAAGCTAAAAATAACATAATCCATATCATGAAAAGACCAAAAAAATGTAGAATCATAGTCCTTTTGCCAATGATAATCGTGCAACAATCCTCCCTGTCCGCAAAGAACTTTCCTGTGAAATCAAGTACCTGTGAACTTCGTTCCTTCACAGCAACTAGCATTTCTTCCTCTTTCTTCAGCATGTCAAGTAGATCAAAAGCCTGTAAAATTAAAAAAAAAAAAAATAATAGAAAGAAAAAGAAAGGTGAAGTTAAAGAAAGAAGGCATTATTAACTGATATTTACAATGGCATGCACAAACGAATAGATATAGACATACCTTGCAAATAGCCAAGGAAATGGTGGCCAGCCAAGCCTGAAATTTAAGCAACATGAAATATGACTCAGGCATTCAATTCATATGTAGAATGATACAGAATCAGAAAAAAAAAACATAAAAGTTCACATTGAGATGCGCAAAAATCATAAAGGTAACTAGGAGTTCAACAACTAATATACTGGATTAGATTAACAAGGTGTAGAAAAGGCCTAATGGTTTGATGTTTCTGCATAACATTGAAAAAAAAAGGTTGGTTATTGTAAGAATAGCATCTCGTGAAGTGTTCGATGGAAATACTAACCAAAAATTAAACTAAAAAGAACCATTGGAATCTCACAGTAGCTAGTCCTTGTACCCACAACAGGTACCAGTTACCTCAGATTAGAACCCAAACAAACCAACAAAAAAATAAACGTTCGGATGATCTGAGCTGACAACAGTAATAAACTGCATTGATTGAGAAAGATCCAAGAAACTAACTTCAGTAACAACGAGCTCAATAGAAGGATATTACTTGAACAATTTGTCAAGCGATTTCAAAATCTGAGCTTTAATAAATCCTCAACTTAATACTAAATGCTAGATTCACTAACATCTCAATTTTTTGAACAGATACAACAGAACAAACCTAGAAAAACCCCAGAATTAACCAAGTAACCTATGACTGGGGCGCTTTGAAAATTCACATCCAGCTATCCTAATAGAGAGCTAGGTCCATGTCAAATTTTCAGAATGCAGATTAGTTTAAAGACAAGACAATACCTAAAAATTTTGCTCTTATCCTGTGCTATGATCTGATTTCAGATTTACGAAAGGCACAGGCCTCGATGATTAAATACCTAAGAAGGAAGATCAACTAGGATTAGTGGGATAAGAGAATATTGAGTAAGATTAGTAGGTAGACCACAAGTGATAAGCATCTAGTAGCTACTTTCAATTTTGGATTGCTGAAATTTAATGTCATTAGCATAGAACGGGATGATGGAAGAATTGATCAAAATTCAATCTTTCAAACATCTTAGGTAGTCTTGGACCCTGATCTATCTGGTTAAAGCGGGTAATCAACCCAACCTATCCAAAAAATTGTTATCAACAGTCATGGGTGATGTTGTCAAAGAGAACCTTATAAACTTAAGTTAAATGCAGGTTGATAAAATAATTTGAAGTCAGTTTTAGATATCATATATTATGCCTTATCAAAGATTTTCTATGATTCATCACTCAGAAAATTTGAATCATTTAAATACTAATGATATTTGATTATTATTATGATTTAATGACACCATTTTGCAACAAATCACCTAGTTAGAAGGACCCAGTCACAAACTTACCTTTCGGCGGTATCATTTGGAGTTAGAACTGACCGGTCAGAGGTCATGTGTCAGTCCCTATTATAATGGGCAAATTATTGCATACGGAATATGTACGCAAAATACGCACGCAGCTCTCAATAACCATGCAATACCCCCATAATAATCTATGAATAACACTAAAATGAAATTCATAAAATAACCTGCAAATAACCCAATATTTATTTAACACCCAATAACCTACAAATAACTCTCCAATAACCCCAAATTGAAGTTATTGGAGGGTTATTACGCACGCAACTGCTGCATGCATATTCCGTATGGAATAACGTCTCATTATAATGAGATATTTAACAAATAGAAGTAGGCATGACATTTTCTCCCTATGAGCTTTGATTATCCTACCTTATAGGTAGGGCATCTCACTTAAGGGACCTCATATGGTAAACATGTTGATGGATTTAGGTTTGAAAGTGAGCTTTACTCACTTTTATTTAATAATCATATCTTTATAAAGCAGATGCAACTTCTCAAAGCATGTCAAAATTCATGTCAAAATTGTTTTTCTCATTTTTTGGCCAATGCAATATTCTCCAACTATAAATTTAAATGTTTAGCATCTAATTCTTGAGTGATCCTCAATCTTTTGAGTAAAATTATATTCTTAACTTAGTTATTAATAGACTATAACAAAACATCATCCATGTTATATGCATAATTTAAAGAACCAACAAAATTAATTTAAGAAGTTAAGAAAATGTAAAAAATAAAAAAACATTTGACAATTCAAGTCTAAACCGACCTCTCTTTCTTCAGCATCGTCATCAAGTAAATCTTCCTCCCCTGCCTCGATAGGAGTGGAAAGAGCTGAAGCTCTCAAGGACCGTCCTCGTCTCTCCTTCCTTTCTTTGATTTCTTGAAGTTTTGCATCAGCAGCTTTCTGACGCTTGAAACGAGCAATCTTGCATTGAAAAAACAAACAGGAATAATGAATGCAATACTGAAATTTCCTTGTGCGAGGAATGATTACGATTTGGATCCAGATTGTCTACAAAACTCAAATGTAGAAATCTTTGGTTTATTCATCAATGAAGAGTCCCCAAAAAAAATTAGTCTCAGATCAAAAGGTTCAGGTAAAACTCTGAACAGCTTCTCATAATTACATGAAGAACATAAGTTTGGAGAACTAACAGAAAGTTAAAAGATCTCAAAAGAATGGCAAGCAGATTTAAGAAAAATTTTGAACATAGAATGGCCGAGTATGTGGCACCATCTCCGGCGTTAATAAGCAGATTTTGGTCAATTTTTGTAATATAGCAGTTATTAGAAATCTTTTGTTTACAGTTGAATGGGTAATACAACAAAAACAACAACAACAAAGCCTTAATCCCACTAAGTGGGGACGGCTATATGAATCCTTTTTCTCCATTGTGTCCTATTTAGTGTCGTATTTTCATTTAATTCTAATAAATTAAGATAATTTTTATACAATAAGTCCAAGTAAATAATTTTTATACAATAAGTCCAAGTCTTGCTAGCTCTACTTGTCTTTCTTAACATAAATTGAATCTAAAAACAAAACATAAGAAATTACATATTTGGATAATAGAGAAAATAAAAAAAAAATAATAATCGGACAATGAAGATACATTATTGGATTTTTTTTACCTGCATAGCACTCAAAACATAAGAGGTTACATATTCACACTTTAACATTAAATTTACCTAATCCACACCAAAAATACTTTATATCTTATTTCATGTATGGGAGTGAGGCCCTGCATGCTCTCCAAATTATTACTGATGTCTTTTAAGGAGATATTAGGATTATTTCTAACATTGTCTTCTATTTGCTGAGCTACCTATGATTTAGTTGCTTGTTTGTTGTATGCTCTATTAATACCGAGACATACATACGTTCAACATAACTTTTTAATCTCGAAATATTGTCTATCAAAACATTAAGATGCTCGTACTCTGCAGGGACAACCTCTATAAGACGAAACAGCTACTACTAGACTTCTATTACTGCAATGAATTTTCAGCCTAAAATTATTCTTTATAGCGCGATATCAGAGTGCTTGTTTGAAGGCTCAAAGTATTCACCATGAATATCATCAGATGGATTACAGGAACTAACCATTGTTGTGTCACAAACATTACCATGTGAATACACTATAGCATCTCCTCTATCTTGAGTAATGACAACAACCTCGACTCGATCACTCCCCATAGTACTTGTGATCATCTCCATAAAATCAGCATCACTTCTAAGTCATGTGTATTGTTTGGTGAAGTGTCCTTAATATGATAAAATAACTCAAATTGATGTCCTTCTAGCCAAGCACAAATCACCACTATCTCCTATTGTAACAAAGAAAGATTCATTAGACTGCTCCGAAGTTTAATAGTTTTCTACTTTCTATCACTGAATTCATTTCTCAATTTCAATCACACAAAACTACGTGATCACAAAATATTCTATTAGAAAATTCAATGCAAATAACTCATTATATGCAATCTAAAACTGAAAAATAGGATGTATACAAGCAAAATATATGTAAATAACTCATTATATGTAATAAAAAAGCAAGAAAGTTTCCTTACACAACCAAAATATATAAAATTGAAATCATCTCAACTTTACTCAACCACATACGCAATTATATGATATTAATAATACATAAGAGTAATTCATGATGATATACTGAATAATTATGACAAAATAACGAGTATAAAGGTCAATATTTCGGGTCCATATGCATACATAAATATATATATACATATACATGCATATACATATATATAAACCGAAAAAGGGAATTAAATACACTTATTACAACTGATTTACTTGAATTTATTCCAAATCGGCGTTTGTAATTACAATTTTGAATGTGCCACAATTTTATGCATATTTAATTCAATACACTATAATTAAATTAGTAATATATACTGTTAATACATTACTATGTTGAGATTTGAAAAACTGTTCGGTCATTCAATCATTGCAATGCTAAGGCTATGTAAATACTCCCAAAAATAACAGTCAACTTATGAACTAAGCCCCTCAACAAAAATCAAAATATCATCTTCAATCCTTATTTTCACTCATCAAACTCACTTTCCAGATGTTTACATATATACACACACATATGCATTGTGTCATTGCAAAACTATTATTTCTAAATAAACGTCACTCTGAATAGAAAAAATTTCTCCTTCAGAAAACAAAAGGTAAAAATCTCTCTTTTTCTTCCTTGACCCTCACCAAAGAAAAAGAAAAAAAACAAAGCAGAAGAAACAACAGAAGCCTATACTTAAACCATTGACAAAGATTATTGTCATCAAATACAAGCACTCAACTTTCACAACCAAAGCAGTGATGCGGAAACAACTATACCAGCAGCTTTCCTGCGCCCTATCTTATAAGGTGAAGCTAGAAACAAAAACCTGGATTTTTTTTTTTTAACAAACAAGCTGTACTCTTCAATTTTCATCTCTTCCATCGGACAAGAAATATCACATGTACGCTCGTCTTACTCTATAGAAAATCTCAACGAAACAAGTTCTATATATCTAGTACCTGATTGGAGGAGCAAGTGTAGAACCTGCAGCCGAGCATGGGACCAAGACAGCTAGTCCTTGATGTTGAAGTAATAGCTTGCGCTGGAGCAGATTGGAGGGTGGCTGATGGACTGAGTCTTAAGGAGAGGAACTAGGGCGGCAAGCTCGTTCCCGTGCAAAACCTTTGGCGGAGCAGCGATCAACATGGGTGAATGAAAAGGCAGAGACGGGTTTCAAGGAATGGCGTGAAAATTAGACGGGAAAGAAACGGGAGATAACGGGGTGCAGTATTTGTGCTTGTTAGGTGATTTTGGATATGAAATAGGTATTTTTAATGTTTAGAGTGTGGAATATGTAATTTCTTATGTTTTGAGTGCAATGCAGGTTAAAAACCCTACATTATTTTAAAATGGCGTCATCTTCTATTTATGATATTTAAAAATTAAAAATCGAGGAAAACCATCTCATTCAAGAAATTTGAGATTCTTGGATGAGATGCTTTCATTCGCTTCCTAAATTTTTATATCACAAAAATAAAAGAGAATCTAATTTCAAAATTGAGCCAAAGAATAGTGGACACCCATGATAAAGAGGAACAAAGGAAGTTTTTTAATCATTTTTTTTATCAACATATTTAACTTTTGAGATAAGAAAAAGCATGATATAAAATTATGATATTAGCATTTAATGACACACACACACAAATATAGAGTAAAAGGGAGGAGAGCAAATATGATTAGTGGATAGGCCATGAGCACGCTCTATTTTGAAATAATATTCTTCCCGATATTTGAGATTAAAAAAAAATTATAAATAGAGGGATATTAAATACAAGAATTTCAATGTTTGAAGTTCGTGGATTAGATTGTTTTCTCTCACTTCGTAAACTTTTAACTGACAAGGCTAGAAGAGAATATAGTTTTAAAAGAAAGCCAAAAAGAAGTGCCCACCAAATAAGTGATGGAACTGGTAAAAAATTTTCAAATAATCTTTTAACTAGTCACAATAGAATTTGAAGAGATTATTATTATAGACTTTTCAGCTCATCCTTTTCTTTTGTGAGTATATATTTATAAAATCATTAATAAAAGTATAAAGAAATCACCCTTTCCTTTTGTAGAAACATTTAACTTTTTGATCAAAAGCATGTAATATATTAACATTTAAGACTATATATTTGTAATTCTTTAATATAGATTTATGCAGCCAGTGTATATATGTATCTTTTTAAAAAAATATTTCACAGCTTACTAAAGAAACAAATAAACAAAACACAAACGATAAAACATGAAATTTCATTAAGTTTACAATATGGCTTTTATGACTGACATGTATACCAAGGTCAACAATAAGAGTTGTTCAATTAAATAATTAAATTGTTACTTTACATGATTATTGTTAGAGTATATCTCACTAACTCCTACATAATAGGGCTTCTTTATTGCAAATGTTGTAAAAAAGCACAAGGACAGAGTGGCAATGCAGAAAAAAAAAATACAAAGCAGCTTACTTTGAATATCCATTGAACATATGGCCATCACAAATATAAAAACATATTGACTCAATGTTGTTCATTGATAGAACTATACTGTAATTCGAAACTCTAAGGTCATGCCACAATTACTTCAAATAGTAATCAATGTTTCATCACACATGTTCTAATAACTTCATCATACTTTCAACACACCTTTATTACTTAATGCATATCAAATCAATTCTCATTTAGGCAATCAATACACAGTTAGGCGTCAATAAAGAATGTGTGTGCTGTTTGGTCATGTTTATTATTGTCAGCAGTAACCAATATTTGGCAATTTTCCTGACTCAGCCCACACAAATTTCCACGTAAAGCTATTGTCTAGCGAAACTGAAAGAGATGCGCTAAGATTCACAAGTTGATTCGCATCATAGAAGTAGCATTTAATAATCCATCATGAAAACACAAAATTACATTTTAATCGAGAGTAGCATAACAGCAAACTTTCTTATAAAGCTCTATCTTATATAATAAAACCGGTCGTAACATGCTGTGCCATTTAGAAGATTGACAAATGTGAATTGCTACAATTTTATATGTTTTAAAGTCATGCTATCCAGTGCATCTTTCGATAATAAGAATCTAATTTGGCTTAATACTGTCGACTGATAGCATGTGCGTTTAACTGGTTTGATAAATAGATTTTATGAAACTGTTGCAACATGTATTGTGTACTATAAGCAACTAAAACTTGATTTGGTTCAATCAAATAAAGCACTATGTTTCTCTTTGCTTATCCTTGTCCTGACGAGGGTTGTAGGTGAGTCAAGTCGACTCGTGAGCCAGCTTGAGCTCAACACGATAAACGGCTCGTGAACTCAGCTTGATGAGCTAACAAGTCAAGCTCAAGCTAGCTCCGACTCAGACTCGTTTTCTCGTGAGCCAGCTCGTTTAAAAAAATATTAGTATAAAATATATTCAAAATATATTAAATTTGAATATTTTATCTTTAAAAGTATTTAAAATGATAAAAAAATAATATTTCGTATTTTATATTAAGTGATTTGTTATTATTTATCTCCTAGTTGCTCGCTTTTTATGCCATTTTATTACAACACTACCTTAAATTAATATTATTTTCTCTCTTTTATGACAGACAAACCGACTCGTGAGCCGGCTCGAACTCGTAGACTTAAGCCACGCACAAGCTCGAGCTCGATAAAATTAATCAAGCTCAAGCTCAAGACGAGAGCGGCTCGAGCTCAACTCGACTCGTTTACACCCCTAGTCATGATACATCTCACTCAAATAAAATAATTAAATTTGGTAGATTTGCCATTGCATGCTTGAACTGGAGATCATGATGGCAACATTAACACACAAACTTGAATGATCCCTTCCAATAGTTCCAAAATACATCCAGAAATTAGATAAAATTAGTTTTATCATCATGTATATGCAGGTCATTAAAATGCAGTTGACTTCAAACTTAGAGTAGAGTCATGCCTAAAAACAGTGTCAAATGGCACAAATTACAGAGAGGTCATTAATGTTTTCAGGACAAGCATATCAATTTATGATTATCATGAAATGCTTCTCTCTTTCCCTCATCCTCAGCTTGAAAAGGAAAATGAATAGAGAGAAAACTCAAGTCACTTTACATTGAAACAATCTCCAAAAATCTGATTGATCAATTTAAACTATAGCGATAAAAAATAAGCTCTAGCTATGCTAAAAGAACTTAAATCAATAAATTATGTTGAAACCAGAAGGTAAATTCTGGAAAGAAGCGAGACAGGGAGAACCTAAGTGATGAACAAACAATCTCACTAATCAACTGAAGCAGCTACTCAGACCACTGGCATTCTTACCTAGCAAGGACACAAAAAAAATAATGGATACCTTTTTGGCCCTTGCCGCTGCAAAATCTGTACCACCTGTCTTGGACGATTCAATCTCCTCTTCAGGCACAAGTTCAAGGGCCTCACAGATTGAAATAAATTCCTAGAATTACATATTTAATAAATTGATATAAGAAAATGAGTGGGAAGAAAGATAAAAATCATAAAAAGGCTCATTCTTGTGCGTCCTGACAAGCAAGAACAGTACTAACATTCAGGTTCCGCCCTCATATAATTCAAAAAAATTAATAATAGGATTAACCTTGAACTGAGCATAAGACCTCCTAATAATCTCGATCCTGTCATCTTTTGCAAGTTTTTCTGTCAACTCTCCAAGATAAAATGGAACCTGGCATAGAAGGTGCAATCCATCAATAAATGGCAGTTAATAACATAGATATTACAATTTATATTCCAGTATCCTATCACAGATGCTACCTCCTCTATTCAAATTTACGCCATAAGATATTTGACGATACATGGCCATCAACAAAACACTTTGGGAAAATAACTAAAAGAAGAGGCAGTGGCAGAGCCACGACCCCTAGTTAGCTGGTACAAAATAATAATTAATACATAATCTACGTACTAGAATAAATAAATGCTACCATTACTGCAATTTTAAGTCAGGAAGAGATAATGCAATTACTTTCAAGAGAGACTGGGAGAGGGAAAAATCATAGCTTGTTGCATTTTTGTGAGGATTGGGAGAGAGAAGGTGCATGAATTCATTGGGAGGCCAAATCATGAAAAGCAAAGAACATGAGAGCGGTAAAAGCTATAATTAATAAGGGCAGCATTATAATTAAGCAATGAATTTTCAAGCTGAATCCCAAACTTTTAACCCTTTTTATTGTAGATGGATGCATCAGTGCCTTAACGACGTGGTCACAATTATCCAGGATAAGATGATAAGTTGAATGCGAATATAGAATAGAAAGTGGTGATAAATCCAAACAGTTTGTAAGACTTTGACTATTGAAGCACAAAAAAAGATCACATTAGCAAAAGCAGTTATACATTCTTTAGAAAAATCATCACTACCTCGGTTTTACAAGAAATTAACTGTCTAAATGAAATTGAAGAAATCGACGCAATTAAATTTTAGAATAATAACATCAAATACAACCTAGTCATAGGACTAGCTGACAAACCAAGGCAAGGCAAAAACATAAGGAAAGCTAGAAATGCAGCTGGTCGAAGGCAGAGCAACACAAGCATAACAGAATCAACGCCAGAAAAAAAGTATATCATTCACAAGGAAAAGAAAAAAAATGAGGAAAACAATACCAATCGAAACAGGATCAAGCAGCAAAGCTAAAAATGAAAAGAACAAATAGGAATAGAAAGAGCACAAGAACATTAAAAAATGTTAAAAATGACACCTTTGCATCTCATTTCTCTCCAAAACGTGCTTAATTATGTTAAATTAAAGAAAGAAAGTTAGAAATATATTTCACAGAGAAACCTGTTGCATGTAAAGGGAGGGCCAAAGAAATATTTTAAGAAAAAATAACATTGCATTTCCCTTCTACAAAATATGGTGAAACAAAAAACAAAAAGAAGCAAGAAAAATCAGTAAAAGAAATCATGCAAGAATGAGAAGGGCATGCAGTTGAAAATAGTGATTAGAGAAGAAATGCTTTATTACAAAAAAAAATAAAGATGATAAAAATAACTTCAACAAAAATAAACTCTAAATCTTTGGTAACCTTTTTCGGGAAGGAAAGAAAACTAGAGAGCACAGAAGAGGGAAAAGTAGAGAGCTATGAGATGATAAAAATAAATCATGCAAGAATAAGAAGAGCATGTAGTTGAAAATAGTGATTAGAGAAGAAATGCTTTATAAGGAAGGAAAAAACACTAGAGAGCATAGAAGAGGGAAAAGTAGA
Organism: Papilionanthe hookeriana x Papilionanthe teres; assembly: GCA_022702705.1. Lineage (NCBI taxonomy): Eukaryota > Viridiplantae > Streptophyta > Magnoliopsida > Asparagales > Orchidaceae > Papilionanthe > Papilionanthe hookeriana x Papilionanthe teres. Next base: position 69,198,064 of record CM040426.1, on the reverse strand, counting down.
GAGCTATAAGTGTGATATCGAGCAGAGGAATAGGACAAGCTAAGGATTCTAAAGGATCTTCCATTGTTTTGTTTCAATAAAACCTCAAAACCGAGCCTCTGGTGAAATGAAAATGAAGCAAAATAGAGCTCAGCTAGGCAAAGCTACACAGTTTGCTTTGGAAAACAATCACAATATGCGCTCTATTGCTACAATGCAAATTTGGATCTCTCCAATGCATGCAGTAGTATCAGGTAAAGTCCTCTCCATCAAAATGATCATACCACTCAGGAAACATGCGCTTCTTTGCTTATTTAACAAGGCTGACTAGAACTTGATATGCAATCATTACCTTGCTTATCTCATTTGCTTTATAATCAAGGGCTTTTATGCAATTTAACCTTAATCATCTTCCCTATTAAGAGCTTACTTGAATAATTTTTTATCTAATTGATGTGTTAAAAATAAGTAATTGATGGACAACGTTGTGGTGTAGAAGAAAGAAACAAGTAGGCATATTGAATAGCTCAGGAAGAAGAATATATCACATAATACTCAAGAGTAGACATTGAATCACTTGGCAGATGTGGCATAACAATTCTTAAGTATTTACATATGTTGAACCTAAAATTTTATATTTGCTTGTATAAAACTTGTGTCAAATACTCGTCAAAACATATGCATGAAAATATGTATTTCCCAAGTGAGAAGATGTGAAAAAATATGGAAGATTTAATCAAGAATGTCACTAGATTGGACAATACCGTGATATATGGAATATGGTGCATTTTATATATAGTTAATTCAATAAATACATAATTGGATTGATAAAATAAGATAAATTTTGGTATGTAAATCCTAATGAGCTATATTATTTTAGAAAGGCAGCAGTAAGTATATGGAAAAAGGGACTTAGATGTTCATATTGGATGTCCTTGGATGTAACAAATTTAACATTGGATTGCAGTAATTTGGATGACAAAGTTGATATTGTTAAGGTATATTAATAATTGATATAATGGCGAACAACGAGAGTTGAGAACCAAAGTGCCTTTTAAGCATGGATGGAGGATGTCAACTCCTGCCGCCCCTTGCTTGATTCAAGGAGCTACATACGAATCCCAAGATTCTCAAACAATCATCATGATGATATTGATAGAGATAATACTCAAAGATGAATAAGTTGTTATATAGTCATGCAAGACAATAAAGATTATCATTAATAAGATGCCATTTATCAAAATTTTATTTTTTCTATGTTTGTAGAACAATGGCATAAAAGACTGCATAGGACATATCTTTTACCTTTAATATATTTGTTAGCAAATATATGACGATGAGGCTTTGCTTAAGAAACCATTACGTGAACCCCTTTCTTTTGGAAATATATTCCAAAAAATACTGCCATATGAAATGTCTTCTACTTTTTTATGTATTTTTCAGCAAGTATATGATGATGAGGCTTTATTTAAGAAAATATAACGCGAATCCTTTTTTTTTTTGAAGAAAATATTCTTGTAATAAAAATGATATTAACATATCAGAATTAAATACAAATATGACATCCAATAGACATGATGGAGAAAAAGATTCATATAGCCGATCCCACTTAGTGGGATAAGGTTCTTTGTTATTTTTATTATTGTTGTTGGAAAAATATTCTACAATTTCATGAGAGCATACATCCTAAGTTTTTGAGGAGATTTTTAAAGAAACATTGAGAGAACCTTTTGAAGGGATACATCTATATAAAATATATATGATCAAATGTATAATAATGTGACTAATTAATAAAAAGAGAAGAATACTTATGATGTTCCATCTTTCTACTAGAGATATAGTGATAAAAATTAGAAAAACACAATTTTTCATCTTGAGAAGGCATACATCATTTTTTGGTTAATTTTATAATTTTGGCTCCTAGTTTTAATTTTTTCTTTTTCTCCGTTTGCTTGTATTCTTCTTGATACCCTCAATGTTTTCAAAATAATGTTGATTATTAATCAAATGCTCAGATAAGGCAATCTACTCATTTATTTAGCGCAACGTGTTGGAGAAATTCAATATCAAGTATGATATTTCTAGGGTTAATCTTTTGATGTTTTAGAGAAGGACGAATGACCTAACTTGAGAGATGAAGTAAAATTTTGCGTAAATTAAAGCAATAAACATAGATATTACTTGACATTGTATTTAATGACAAAGTATTATGACGCTCCTAGGGGCTTAAAAATAGTTAATTGACAAATATGCCTTCAATGGTCACAATTCTAAAATAACCTCTGTTCTTGGGTAGATTACTCAGTTGGAAATTTGTCAAAAAATCAGCCGCAAATAAGAATCAATAAATAAGAAGACAATCATGATCTTGACACTAACTTAAAGAACAAAACTTAAAAAGGAGGCCATACCAATATATATTTCAAATTGGTGGTGCTAACATCATCCACGGTCTCGTTAGACGAAAACAGCCCGAGCTTGCTCACCATCTCATCACAACTACGCAGCGCCTCAATTCCATTTCTCAGTTGTTCCTAGGGCAAGATCAATGAACACTCAATGTCTAGATTAGCAGCACAGCTACATAAACTGGTTATCAGTATTCCGATAAAATTTGGTAAAATTATCAAAGCATCCATACCTGATCCACAGAAGAATCCGAAGCCGCGGTATATATTTTGCTGGCCACTTCAAAGAGCGCCGGGAGGGACATCTCCTCCATATTCATGTCTCCCATGAGGTCCTGACAAAGGGCTGCAGTATCTTAAATCCTGTTCCTCCTCTTTATTGCGTTCGGTATTGGATTTAGTGAATCCCTTCGGAAGACGGATTTACAGGATTTAGAGGAGGTGAAGCGTGAAAAGGGGGTGGGAGTAAGGGGACGAGAGATGAAGGTTACCTTAATGGTTTCGATTAGGAGCGACGCAAAAGGAGGAGAAATAAGGCCGTGATCGGGAGATCGGAGGAAGGGGAGAGCTGCGAACTCAAACGACAAACCCTAAGCTCTCGCAGCCGAGCGCCTTACGCGATTTTGAGAGGAAGGAGAGTCGGTCCGAAGGAAGGAGGGAGAGGCAGATAGGGCTGTCAAAAAATCGTGAACAGTTCCTTCTGTTCCATTCGTTGGATAAAAAAAACGAGAGAAAGGAATAATTTTTTTCGTTCTTTAGCAAATTAAATACGGACAGTGTTTTTCGTTTTCGGTTCATTATTTTTAGAAATATAAAATAATTTAAAATAATTATATATAAAAAATTTAAGATATTTTAAAAATAATTATATATTCTAAAAATTTATCATATTTTAAATAATTAAACTTCTATAAATTATAATATATAATAAATTAATAATAATATTATTATTATTATAGTATTAATTATATTAATATAAATATTATAATATTATAATTATTATACTATACTATATATATTAAAATAAAACCCTAAACAAAATCCTAAAAGCTTTATTCGGTTTTCTTTATTTTGAAGAAGTATGGATTATTTGATGTGTATGGAATACCTGATTAATTTGCTTTATTTTCAGGAAGTATATTATCAAAGTTGGGGCTATAACAAAAGCTTGTTGTTTGCGAACAGTTCGTGTTCAGTTCGCCAGGAAGTTCGTGTTCTATTCATTCGATAAGCAAACGAGACGAACACGAATAATTTTTTTTCGTTCGGTTTGTTTATTTGTTAAACAAACCAAACACGAACAGTGATGTGTTCGAACATTTCAAACACGAACACTGGCTCTGTTCGTTCGTGTTCGGTTCGTTTACACCCGTAGAGGTAGCCAAACCGGAGAACAGTGGAGAGCGAGGTCGGGGGTTAGGAGTAAGCTTTTTTTAGTTTTATACTTATATATTATATTATATCAATTATATAATTTATATTATATAAATATATAATATTTATATAAGTAATATTTATTAATAATTTATAGTATTTAATTATTTGAAATTTGATAAATTTTTTTATTTAAAAAAAAAATTAATTATAGTTTATAAGATTTAATTTTATGAATATATAATATATATTTGTATATATTTATTTATTTTTCTTATCGAGCCGAACACGAGCAAACAAATATTTGTGTGTATTCGGCTCGTTGATATTTCGAGCTTAAAAATTAGTTTGTTAAGAGCCGAACACGAGTTGCTTAACGAGCCTAACATGAATTGTTCGCAAACAAAGAGACAAATTGACAGCCCTAAGTGAAAATAAGTTTCGGTAAATTGCAATTAATTAAATAATGGGATTTTTACTTATTACTCATCCAAAATTTCAATATTATGCATTCACCAATTAATTTAAAAATTTTATATTTTAATAACCAAAAATTTTATTTCTTTTTGAAGAACTCTGTCATAGACGAAATTTTAGCTGATTGAAATGAAAATTTTAAATTTGAATGATGATTGATATATTAAATAATTATATTGAAATTTTTTTTGTCATATTAGAGTATTATTATAGTATTATTTTGGATGCAAATAAATTTGTGTTTGTATAAGAATGTTTCACGGTGTTATTGGGGTAGTTTTCTGAAATTATTTCGAATATAGTAAATAATATCACGGTAGTATTCGAATATTCCGCGATTTTATTGATTCATTCTTCACTTTTGTTATTATAGTATTTTAGTATTACTGCATAATACTACAATAATAAAACTGGATAATATTTCAATAAAACCGCGGAATATTCGAATACAACCACGGCTTTATTTTCGTTGAAAAATTAGGTTAGGTCTGGCTGCGTGATTAAATTAACTTTTTTTTATTTTTAAGGTGGTGCCGACATATGACATGTGTCGTTATTTATTAAAGTCCGGCAAGGCTCTGCGTTCGGACTCCAAACAGAATAATTTTTCTCCGGACAGAATAATTTTTGTTTTATTATGGAAATTTTTTGTTTTGATGGAGAGGCAGCCGAACCCGAGAACAATGGAGATGGAGGTCGGGGCTTACGAGTTAGGGTTTTTTTTAGTTTTATACTTTTATATTATATTATATTAATTATATAACTTATATTATATAGATATATAATATTAATATAAGTAATATTTATTAATAATTGTTATATATTATAATTTATAGGATTTAATTATTTAAAAATTGATTTTTTTTATTTTAAAAAAATTAATTAATTACAATTTATAAGATTTAATTTTATGAATATGTATTATATGTGTGTGTATATTTATTTATTTTTCTTTTCGAGCCAATTCGAGCCAAACACGAGCGAACAAATATTTGTTCGTGTTCAGCTCGTTCATATTTCGAGCTTAAAAATTTGTTCGTTAAGCTTAAAGAACGAGCCGGACACGAGTTGTTTAATGAGCCAAACATGAGCTGTTGGTAAATTTCAATTAATTTGATAATGAGATTTTTACATATTACCCATCCAAGATTTCAATATTACGCTTTCACCAATTAATTTAAAATTTTTATATTTTAATAACCGAAAATTTTTTTTTTTTTTAAAGCACTATGTCTGTCTGTCATATACGAAATTTTAGCTGATTGAAATGAAAATTTTAAATTTGAAAATTTGAATGATGATTGATACATTAAATAATTATAATGATATAAACATGATAAATACATACTACATATTATTTAAAAAAAATTCAAATTACATATTAACTTGCTTTGGGAGAAAGATTTGTATTTATATTTTTGTTTTTAATTTGTTTTTTCTTTTATTTTCTATTTTTAGAAAATATATTTTAGAAAACAATAATAATAACTAATCCTTTGGATTTATGAGAATTTCTTGGATGAATTAACACGTAGTTGCTAATAATAGTTCTACGGTCTAAACGAATCTAAAAACTTCTTAAGGCAAAGTAAATTCAGAACTAACTGCGATACCAGGACGATAGAATCATGAGATCTTGACCGGCGTCGCTCATAAAATAAAATCCCACCTTATTCAAAGCACACTTTTATAACAATAGTCATCAAGTCAAAACACACTTCACAAGTTCACAACAAATAAACAACAATAACTTAGGATCGGTCTCCTGAGGCATGATTTTCTCTTCTCCTTTTGTTTCATATAATTGGGTGGTGATGCGATCGAGCAACTATTAACTTTCAGGGTGAGCGGGAGAAGACATAACATGAAGCGAAGAATGATCGTCGACTAAACTTTTCATAGACTCGATCAACATAAACCCTTTGGATTTTGAGGCTATTCGTCTAACACAGCGTGAATCCTCATACATCCTTTTAGGCCTTCGCATGTGTCGTGCGATATAAGCCCTAACTTTTTTTAGAGTATTGAGGTCGTTGTTCGGTACGACGTAAATGCTCATATCTTTTTAGACAATTTGCATAATTGTATGTCGTGTAAATGTAAGCTTTAAATTTTCAATAAATTACAAGAGTAAAACATTAAATAAACATCGCTTCCAAAATGTAAAGCCAAAGACATAAAATAGTTTGGGAATCCATTGAGGTATTCTAAGTATCTGTGACATCTCCTACCTTTCGCTCATTTGGATTCCATAAATAATTGTTTCACATTGAGTTTTTCTCAATTGATTTTCCTATGATCAAACGTGAAAACTAAACTTTGAATTCTTGAAGACAAAATCTGAATCTTAATCGCGAGTTTTCTTAAGTGATTTTATTTGTTTAAGATGTGATTAATATAAGGGCTTGTGCCTATATGAGAATCAATAATACAAATAATCTAAACTCTACCTCATATTCGAGCTAGATAGAGGAATGTTCCGTTGGAAATTTCGCAGACCAAATAAAAATTATAAATTTCTTAGTTTGAATAATTGAGCATATTATCTAGTGATATTTTCATATTATGAGATGAAGTATTACTTGTAACATTATTCTTGGTTATTTAAATCATTAAATATATGAGATATGTTTTGTCTCATTATTTAAAATTAAACTACATTTATTAAATTAAATTATTTTCAGAAATTATTAAATCGTATATTTAAATAAAAAAACAAATACCTACGGAAGTAGTCATTGAGCGACTCTCCTTCACTTTGGCGAATTTCTGAGAGTTTGGATTAATTTTTGATGATTCGTCGGTTTGCTCGAATAGTCTAGCAAGCTCGTTAAATGTATTTACAGTGCCCCCTTGACAGAGAGTAGAAACATGTGCGAGCTTGTCCTTTAAGTGTGGCCGAGAACACTTGACACATAAGCGCATCAAAGGCACACTGAATGTACTTGATGGTTCAATGGTGATCAATATGCTCATAGATGTCGGTTATCCATCCATAGATGTCGATATTCCGAAGCTTGGAGCCTCTTAGGATAAGGTGTTGGAGGACTGCATACACTAAGATAAAAGATTCATGGACGTTGCGACGAGTGAAGAATTGATTTGCTTTCTCTAGAGATAACTCTTTTCAAACTAGGCGTCCTAGCTTGTTACGAATGACATCATCTATAATAACAGCAAGGCGCGACGGTGCCAGCTGCACTGCGTGAGATGGGTGAGTGAAACTCGTGGCAGCTAGGAGTTCAACATCACAACTTGTCACGGGAACTGTTCCTTCTTAGGGAAGGGGGCCAGTACGAGTTCCTATGAGCAGCGTGTTTCTTGTAGGTCTCTAAGTCAGTGGTAAACAAACTCCATCCAATAAAGTGGGGAGCAGTTGTTGAGCCCCGTGTAGGAGTTGTAAGATCCATACTTGAGACTCCTCCATTATGCGAATTTGATATTCCAGATAAGGACTTGACATGCCTATGTCGGCATGATAACATTTCTCACGACAATAAGATGAAGAGGCATGCCACCTCTGGCTTCGTGACTGCTCCCTAGAACGATGGGTGTTTGAGCGCGATGCTCCATTGTAACAAATATTATGTCTGATGCCTATATAGTAAAGCTTGCAAGTGCTTCAGTGGTGGATTGAAGTTTCCCCAAGACGATGTCAAACTGATGCTGCTAGAAAATTTGCTGCAATAGAGTAGCAAATTATCGTCTTAATATAGTACGAAGATTCAACACACACTCAAAAAAAGATAAAGCGACTGACACCAAAAGTTTTTACGCGAATAATTCGGAAAGAGTAAAACCACAGAGCCTAACGCAACTGAAGAGTTATACTATAAAAAGATAATTATAGTTGTAACCACTTTGTCCCACATACGCGAAAGAGTTACTAGGTTTTCCAAGATACAACGTTAAAGTGCTGATGAATTTGTTGATGGGAACAAACGATGAGCGATAATGATGGGCGGAGTCCGATCGGTGGTGGTCGGCAACAGCTATCGGTGGTTGACGGAGGCTGGCGGTGATCAACGACAATGAGTGGCGGTCGATGGTGGTCAACGGTGGTCGACGACGATCTATGAAAGTCGACGACGGTCGGTGGTCGTTGACGGAGGTTTGTAGTGATGGTGCTGAACTTCAGTTCATTCTAAAAGCTTCAAGTTCTTCCTGAGATCTCAAATTCTCCTCCCCATCATGAGAGAGATGGAGCTATGTTTATAATGTTCTGCATGCAATTAATGCAATAATATGATCAACTTCGATGGAACAGTCTGGAGAGCTTTTTTCGATCAGACGACGTTTGACGGACATTTGAGTGTCTTAACAATGTCAAAATTGAGCAACATTGAGCTAATTAAATTCATTTTATCGAGACGCTCGATTCGAATATAAACTTGCTAGATTTGACATTCGTTTGACCTTCTAAATATGTCCGCAAAACTTCCAAGAGTGTTTTAATGACTCGATCTGAGCTTAATTTGACTCACATTGGATTAATTTTGATATCAATAAGTCTGTCTCGTTGAGCCAGTCAGTTTAACTATAAGTTTATTAAAATTAGAGATCTGAATGATTTTTATCAAAGTTTGAATATTTATTGCTAAAAATGTTTCCTCGAGATCCGTGATATGCCTCGATATTCACGACATATAATGAAATACAGTTGGAGTCCTATCAATTTTAAATATAATATAAAAATTTAATATAAATATTATACTAATATTATGTATTATTATTTAATTAATTTAGGTCAATCAAATTGAACACAAACGAATAAACTTTTATTCGTATTTGCCTCATTTATAAATCAGAACTAAAAAAATTATTTTTATTCGACTCGATTGTTTAACAGATGAATCTAACACGAGCTAACTAATGTGCAATGCATAAACTGTTCGCAAACAACAAGTACTAGAAAGTAAATATGAAAATTTATCACGTCGCATGGATGCAAATACCCTCAAATTTATGGGAAAAATGAAGATCATGCCTGGTTTTAATAACCGGCAATAACTCAAAACATCCAATAGAAAGTGAAAAAGAAAAAGAAAAAGAAAAGGAAGAATAACTTAACAAGCTAAAATCAAACCCAAGAACTAAAGAAATAAAAATAATAATAATAAAATCAAAGCAAATAAATAACACACATATCCACCAGAAGACATAAACAACAACAAAGAACAATGATGAATATGAGGATCAGCAAAACTGAAAGCAAAGACTTATCTAACAGCGAAACGCCCTAAAGAATTTAATTATATTAAGACATTGAAGCGCGTGGATGTTGACGGAGGGAAGATGAGATGAGGGGCCTCTGTTATCACAGATGCCGTATAATTCTCATTCAGCTAATATGACAAATTTCAACTTTTTCAATTTTTTTAAATAATCCATGATGAAGTGGAGAACAATTTGACACTCCAAAATATAATTTGTTTTTCCTCTCAACAATAAAATAAAGAACTTTATTATAATAATAACAACATAATAACATTGACATAAAACATCATTAACATCGATACATCGCCAACAAATTTTTATCATCCGACATGAATCTCGAGGCAATGCTTTGAATAAGAAACATTCAAATCTCGATAAAAAGTCATCAAATGCTCAAATTTTAGTAAACTTATAGTCAAACTGATCGGCTCGATGAGACGAACCTAATGATATAAAAACTAGTTCAATCTGAGTCAAATCAAGATCAGATCAATTCATTAATCTATTATTAGAATATTTTCGGACGCATTTAGAAGATCAAACAAATATCGACACTAGCAAGTCTATACTCAAATCGAGCGTTTCAACAAGACGAATCCAACGAGATCAAGATCACTAAATTCTGATATCGTTAAGGTCATCAAATGCCCTTTAAACGACATCTGATCAAGGGAAGTCCTATGGATCCGTTCGATCAAAATGATTGCATTAATTGCTCTCAAAACCCTATAAATATACCTCCACCCTCACACGAGGAGAGAAGCCTAAAGAGAGAGCTTAAGGCTTTAAGGAGAAGTTAGCTAGCACTACCGTCGATCAGCCGTCGATCAAGCCGACCGTCGTCGACCAAGACCGACCGCCGTCGACCCATGCACCGCCGACCGCCATCGACGCCACCGACGAGCTGTCGATCACCTCGACTCGACCTCGTCATCACCGTCAACCTCTGTCACCGTGGACCTCCATCAATTATCGTTAATCACCACCAACCAAACACCGTCAGTCGACACTGTTGTATGAAACATATAATTACTCTCTTCCGTCTGTAGGACATATGATTTCTGTAAACATCAATCATGCAACTAGGTCAGGCCCTGTGGTTTTTCCCATTACGAGTTTTCCACGTAAAAACTTATGGAGTTGTCACCGCATATTTTTCATCTATATGTATGCTAAATTTTCGTACAACGCTAAGACAATAATCCGCTACTCTACTGCTGCGATTTTCTAGCACACATTAAACATAAAAATAATGCACCATAACACTACATTAACACTAGCATAACAAAGCAGCAGTGCTATTGCAATAACACAATTTTAAACACAACTAAACTCACCTTATCATCATAGTTCTTGCCAATATTTTAAGAATCCATATCATTTTCTGGTCGAGACGTCTATCGCTACGAAAACCCCAGCTGGTGGACGTGCAAATGAAAAACGCGATAAAATAAAACCTAAACTTGACAAAATGCGTTTTTTCGAAGGACTGAGCGAGATAAAAAGAATGGCACAATATGTTTTTTCCGAAGACTTCGGCAGGTTCGGGGTGGGCCACGAGTTAAGACAAAGCTCATTTTTTATTTTTTTACCAATGGGACCCGCATTCACACGTGAAAGATTTTTATTGAAGTATAAATACAAATTTGTGTCCGGTCTCCGGACCAAAAAATTTTTCTACCATTGACACAGAACAACAACCCAAAACAACTAATTGAAAGAAAAAAAAAAAGAAGAAAAAATAAAAAAAGAATAACACAGCAAGCTAAAATCAAAACCCACCAACTAAAGAAATTTTAAAAACAAAGAAAGCAAATAAATAACACACATATCCACCATAAAACACCAACAACAGCAAAGAACAACGATAAAGATGAGGACGAGCAACAGTGAAAGCAAAGACTATGTAACAGTGAACTGCCCTAAGAATTTAATTCTTTGAAGACATTGAAGCACGCGGATGTTGACGGGAGGAAGATAAAGATGAGTGGTTTCTGTTATCATCACAGATGTTCGTATAATTCTGATTCAGGTAATAAGACAAAATTCAACTTTTCAGTCCTTTTAAATAATTCCTTTTTCAGTTATGATGAATTGGTGGACAATTTGACTGCGTAAAGTATAACTTGATTTTCCTCCACACAGCTGTAGGCTGTAGCAGCGTCCGCTTGGCATCGCTTGTGGTTCCCGCCACTCCTGTACTATTTTCCACAAGATAGTGATTTTAATGGCTGAAAAAATTGAATTTTTGAGCTAAATCTTTTATTATTTATAGGGTTTCTGTCTGCAAGATCATGGGGAGTTGAGGAGGTGGAGCAGTGGTTTCATGGGGAACTGTTTGAAGTTCTTATCACGGATCGACAGCGCTCGAATTTCGCAAAACCATAATGGTGAGCTCCTTCCCTGTTCTTCTTTTTATTATTAGGATTTTAGTTTCTACCAGTTTTGCGAGTTACCGTGTCAATGGAAGTTCTTCTTCCGTTGTGTTGTTGATTTTTAGGGTTCGTGTGGTTTGAATTTTTGTTTTCGTTTATTGTTAGCTGAGCCCTAATCTTCTAAGATTTTTTTTTTGCCTTCATTTTTTTCTTGACCTTATTTTAGATAGGATTTAAGCAAGTTAAATTTAAAGAGAGTTAAGAATTTCTCATGATTAAGCAAGATTTAAAACAGATGACCTTAGGAAGGATTCTGAAGAACCTATCATAAATTTAGGGTTCCATCTTCTAAATTTGTAATCGATGTGATTTCACAGCATGTTCAACTGCTTCAGCTCTGATCAGACCCTCTTGCACTGAAAAGACAGCTTCTGAAAGCCTTCCAATTCCTCAACCTGATGCTGCCATATTTCCATTCCCAAATCTGAAGGCCTTCACATTCAGTGAACTGAAAAACGCAACCAGAAACTTCAGATCTGAGAGTCTAATTGGGGAAGGAGGATTTGGGTATGTCTTCAAGGGCTGGATCGACGAGCTAAGCTTCTGCGCTGCGAGGCCGGGATACGGCATGGTTGTTGCAGTTAAGAAGCTCAAGCCTGAGGGTTTTCAGGGCCACAGGGAATGGTTGGTAAGTTTGTTTGAAGCAGTTATATGACTCCCAAGCTTTCGATTGTGACTTCATTCCCACTTATGTCATGTGCTTCCAGGCAGAGGTTAATTATCTTGGCCAGTTGCAGCATCCAAACTTGGTTAAGCTAATTGGCTACTGTTATGAGGGTGATGAACGTCTTTTGGTTTATGAATTTATGCCAAAAGGAAGCCTGGAAAATCATCTTTTTCGAAGTAAGATTAATTTATTATCATAGGAGGTACACAATCATTATTATGATTTTATAGATGGGAGATGATGAAAAATGCAGAGTGATCAACAACCATTGAATTTTTATAGTAAAACTTTATTGTTGTCATTATAGTGGGAGTTGCAATATGATAAATAAGTTGTCATTAATTGAGCAAACTTGTAAAAAGTTCTTGGTGTTTGTGAATTAATTTTTATGGCCAAAGTTGTGAAGTATCTATTCCTTAAAGAATATAATGAATATCTATCAAATCACATACTTTTTGAAGAGAGACTAGTTCAATAATTGAAGTTTAGTATGTGTGTTTTTATCCTCATTTTTTCTCTACTATTACCATGCATTCATAGAACCTCAATTCTTATTGTTAAAGATGCTTTAATGTTTCCTTAAACTACGTTGAAATTTGGATATCATCATACATGTTAATTTTCTAATGAAATCAGAGGAAACTATAATGATCACTGAATCAAAATCAAAATCAGCCTCAACATTTTCTATTTATTAAGCTAAAGTTTCTGACAAAATAGGCTAAATGTGAGTGAAAAGTTGAATTTCTAAACTTAGTATCATTTGCTGACTTGCTGAAAGTAATTTAAACGATTCATATCTATAGCTTAGTTTGGAGTTACAAAGAAAAGTCCAATGAGACAAGGTCAGTGTGATGTTTAATGTTCTCTTAATTCATTTTTGAATCAAAATTAAGCTTCTATTTAACCTTTTAAGGGGGTCCTCAACCTCTTTCTTGGGAAACAAGAGTAAAAATTGCAATTGGAGCAGCAAAGGGGCTCTCATTTCTACATGATGCAGAGTTTCAGGTCATCTATAGAGATGTCAAGGCATCTAACATCCTTCTTGACTCGGTATAGCGTGTAAAGAACTTTATCCATTCTTCTTAGCACCTTATTTATTTATTTTTTTGCTGTTTAATCTTGTTTTTGATAAATGCAGGATTTCAATGCGAAACTTTCGGATTTTGGCTTGGCAAAAGCTGGTCCGACGGGTGATAAGAGTCATGTCTCCACCCGAATAATGGGCACCCAGGGATATGCTGCCCCGGAATATATTGCAACAGGTTATTTAATGGTTATTTTCAAATTTCAAGCAGCCCAACAAGACTTGTAGTTGGTAGTTTTAGCTTCCATCATGAAGATTCCATGTAGAGATGTCAAAAAATGACCCGACTGGTGAACTGGATAAAACAAAATTTGGGTTCGGTCTGACCCGATTTTAGTTTAGGTCGAGTTTGAGTCGATTGCAGACCTCATTATTATTTGGGTGAAATTCATGTTGACTGGAATAACTTGAGATTGACTCAAAAATTATTTGGGTGCCGGTTAAACGGGTTGCCTTTGGGTTAATTGCATCGTGTCGAACCCTAAAGTTACATGATCCATATAATAAATATAGGATGGATTGCTGGGTTTAGACGGTTTGATCAAATATTTGACCTATATTATAAAAGGGCAGCTTCAGACCCGAACAACCCAACCCATCAACCGGAATTGAAAACTCTAATCAGGTGTTCAAATCCTGCGTATATGGATTTGCCAAAAGTGAAGATAAAAATATCATCACTACTTGTTAATTACAATTGTTTCCCTTTATTTGGAAAGAACTTATACAACTAGAAAATTTTACATTATTTGTAATTTAAATTTATAGATTGCATTTCAATTCAACAATTCAAAACTGTTGTTTCTTAAACTGAGACTTTGGTATTTATGTGCTCTCTCTTAAAATATCTCTCCTTTATTACACTTACTTCCACATCTAACTTTTTTACATCCTACAATACCTTATAACATTGTTTCCACTCGTATAGGACGTTTGTCTGTAAAAGCCGATGTCTACAGCTTTGGAGTCGTGTTGCTTGAGCTTCTCTCTGGTCGACGCGCCATGGATAGAAGAAAGCCAAGCATGGAGCAAAACCTTGTTGAGTGGGCGAAACCATATCTCACCAAAAAAAGAACCTTGTTCCTAATAATGGACCCCAAGTTGGAGGACCAATATCCCAAAAATTCGGCTAACACAGTTGCCTCTATAGCCTTACAGTGCCTCAACAATGATGGGAAACTCCGTCCACGCATGCGCCAGGTTTTAAAAGGGTTAGAAAAATTGCAGGATACGAAGAATTTGATGATGTTAAACCAGCTCGAACCGGCGAAATTTCCCAACCCCATGAGGTCCCCAAAGAAGTACAATCCTCGCTACGCTTTGACACCTTACCAATATCTACCTCCAGTTTATAATCACAAGGCAAAATCTTAAATTTGCTCATTATAATCTACCATTGTGTTCATACTTTATGTAGAGTATTAAAAAAATTGACATTTTATTGTTAATTTCAAGTACAGTAATGATGTTTGCAGTTCTTATATGAGTAGTTATAAGAGGAAAAAAAAATAAAAAAAACCATGGTTCCAGATTCGGAATGTGTACTTCTAAATGGATCGGACTTATATTGCTTTGGTGTGTAATATAGGATGGCATTTTAAACTGGATTAGACCTGCATAAAGTTGAGTATTCTTAAGTTTTTGTTGTAACTTTTAAGCGATTGTTAGATTGCAGGATACTGGTTGGTTTATATGGAAAATGCTTTACTAGTTTTGTAGCTTGTTTGATGCTTTTTAGATTTAATGAAGAGATTTGATTGTCTTCCAGTCCAATTGGTTTTTGCTTGATACATATGTTGGTATTTTCTGTTTAATGAGCCAGTTAGATTATACAAATTCTTCAAATTATATGGAAAGATGAGTTAGTTTAGGGTGTGTTTGTGATAAGTTTTGTACAACTTTTAGGGTCTGTTTGGTTCAGATTTTAGGTGGTGCGGCGCTTTAACGCACAGTGAAGTCGCGTGAAAGCAGACGCGGGATAAACCCCGCGGCTTTGACTTTCACTCGGCTTTCAGGGGATTTTTTCCTGTCATTGCCCTCGCTCTGCTGCGCTCCCGAACTCGTTTTCTGCCCTAGAGGTTCTCGCGATCTCGACGTTCAATCGACTTTCTCTTCTTCCTCGATCGAGAACGATCAAATCCAAGGTAACTTATCTTCGATCTAACTACTCTACCGAGGCCCCGTCCCCCTCTCCTTCTCTCTTTCTCATTCATTCCATCTCGATCTTTCGATCTTTCTTTCATGATGAATGGTTCGTAGCATGAAGTAGGTGTAGCTAGGGAGATGTTGTTGTGAACAACATTGGATTGGCAGTTATTTTCACAAAGGAGGTTTAGCTATGGTGTAGAGTTGTTGTAGTTGAGAACAATTAACAACATTGGATTCACTGTAGTTTGAGAGAATGATGGATCTTGTGTTTGCAGTTTTTTTCATTACCTTCATATCCATATAGGTTCAGAGATGAGCACTGTCACAGACCATCCATGATAGTTTGTAAAAAATGGAAAATCGCAGTTAATTTTTGCTATTTGTGCTGTGATGCAATGCCCTGTAGGATGCTGCTTACAAATTTTTTTTTGGGAAAAAATGGATACTGCTTACAAAGAATGAAGCAGAAGGATGTATCTTGTGTGGAAAAAATGTAAACTGCTTACAAATTTTTTTTGGGAAAATTGAATTCCCTTGCATATGTTGGATACCACTTCTGCTTACAAATTGCATTTATAAAAATTTTATGTCCATTAATCTCATATTTAAATAAATAAATCGAAAATTTAAAACAGTTTTAATAAACAAGGGCAGTTTGGTCATTTTAACTAAAAGTTCGTGACAACTAACTTTACCCACAGACAATTGACTTCCGTAGTGATCAAGAGTCTGTGAAAGTTGAGAATCTGCAGCCGAACCAAACAGATCCTTCGTTGCAGACCATTTGTAGCTTTTAAAAACTTTGTGGCTAGGTGCCTTTCAGAATAATTTCTTCAAAAGTGTGTTAGATATAAGAAAATTATTATTTAGTTTTTTTTTTAAAATGAACAATCCACTATAAAAAATTATATTTTCCCCACCAAAGTACACAATTGGTTTTACATACAACTTGAAGAATCACAGATGTCATTAGAGTCATTAAGATTCAAAATATTTATGTTAATAGAGATGTTTGTAAGTATAGGATGGCTTTTGTGCATCAAGGTTAGTTCTCTGATACATTATAATAGCATGATGCAGATATAGGAGAAGGACATCAGAAAGTCTTTAGGTGGAAACAGACAAAATAATCATTGTAACGATTTGTGGGGTGTTTGATGTCTTTTTTGCTGCATACATTTGTGATTAGTGTTATCAATATAGAGAATAGTTACTCGATCATCAATGCATTTATGATCAAAAGAGGATGAGAGTTGCAGCCCATTGGAGGTATATGAGGTCCAAATTTGTAGGTGATTTAGATAGAGGGTGAGGGATGCAACACACTTGAAGGTAATTGCAGTGCAAGTCAATAGTCTACAAAGATGACAGATGATGATAGTTGGTACATATTTGGAGATATTTACGAAGAATTTCACTATGAAAATCTGTAAATAGACCTCTTCTCTATATGAGAGAGGGAGCGAGACTAGAGATTGGTGAGAGCTCAAGGCTTTGAAGAATTCTAAAGCCGCACCGGCCTTTGTCTTAAACCACTGAGGCCTAATTTTTATGGTTATAATGTTGTTATTTGATTGTCAGATTGTTGTTAGCTAATATATGTTTTTCGATAGTTGCCACTCAACCTCCACACCTCCAGTGCCAAACCATAGCCATTGTCGGACCACCATTGCCTAATCATCTCCACTCCACATTCATCATCGAATCATAATCGCTCAACCTCTGTCTACATCTTCGATTGATGGTTCAAAAATAACACATCATAAAATTTGATCTCACAAGTGCATTTAGTGGTGATTGCTTTTAATTTAGCACATCAAATTCGTGGAATAACACATATCTATTTCTACTAAGAGACACCATAAATGTCTAGATTTTCACATGTCTTAACTCATCTCATTAATATAGACATTTTGTGATGAACATCTTACTAAACAAATGGATTATTGGAAGCATATCCCAAATATCTCAAAATAAATGTCATCATAATGAGTACTCGCCAAAAGCGATGGCAACAAGAAGCTGGTTCGTTTCCTCCAAAGTGCAACACTAGAGAGGAGGTGGCTCGACTAGACTGGATTTGTCGAGTCCATTCATGGCGGCTCGCCCCACTTTGGCTAAAGAGAAGTGTAATCTTATAAACTCTTAATTTTAGTGATCTAGATGCCAACAAACTAATTCTCAGCTTTCAACACAAATTGATGAACTAACTCAATATTCCCTTTAATGAAATTCAACTTGGGGAGTGTGAATAATTAATTCACAACCCAACAACATATGAAAAATAGGCAAATGTATGTTATCAATATACAAATTGAAGAAACGATCAAACAAACTCTTTTGTAATTGTCATGAAATTAATTAATTACTTCTAATTCTTCTTCTTAGCAACATTCTCTTCAGCAACCTTTTCTTCGACTAAGGCCCCTTTGGAATCCTTTCCACCTTCTGCGCTAGATTTTTCTGCAATTTTAAAATTATATGGTAATAATTTATAAATTACCGAATAATATTAACCAAAGAGCCCAATTCTTATGTATTTAGATTTCTAACACCTAAATTTTTCTTTTTATATTTATATCACCCAACTCTTTCATATCGCATCAAAAATATCACTCCTTTAACTTTTAAAAAGTGAAACCTTTTCATGCATAGGTACTGTGTTAGATATGTAAAAATAAAGGTTATTATATGTAAAAACATAAGATTTTAGTAGTATGCATGTCGAGCTTTTGGCTCGAAATCATTATTCATCGAATTTTATATATATATATATATATAGCTATATATATATATATATATATATAAATATATATCGATATATATATATCATATATATATATATATATATATATATATATATGTATGTATGTATGTATGTATGTATATAGTATTTTTAAAAAAATTATAATCAATTAAAATTATTAATTAAGTAAATTGAATAAAAATTATTAAATTAGATTCGAATGATGGTTTAATATAAATTATAATTCTTAAATCTTGCCCCAATCCTTAACATCATATGATTACGTGATTAGGGTTGTCAAACCGACTCTTTATTCGCGAACAACTCGTGTTCGGCTCGTTTGCTGTGATTGGCTCGCTAAGCAAACGAGTCGAACACGAACACACTTTTTGGGCTCGAAATACAAACGAGTCGAACGCGAACACACTTTTTAGGCTCGAAATACAAACGAGTCGAACATGAGCTCGTGTTCGGCTCGTCTACACCCCTATATGCATGTAAATCTTCATTTTTTCAGTATAATGTAAATTTGATCTGTAATCTATTTTTATGTAAAACTTATTTGTGATTAAACTAAAAGAAATTTCTAAAAATTATATTTAGATTTAAAAATGGCAAAAATTACAAAAAGTCATAATACTTAATTTAATAAAATATGACAGAAAATAAAATTTTGAAAAACAGATCAAAAATTTCAAAATTTTCATTCATCAAACGATTTATCAAATGATTTTCCAAATTTTCATTCATGAGAGGTTAAAGTATCATAACTCAATTTTGATCAGAGGAATTTCAAAATATTTGAATTAATTATAAAATTACGAAATGTATGATTAACAAAACAAATAGATCTAAAACCCACCAAAATCAAATCTATTCTTATGAAAAAGAAGGGGAAATTCACTCACCATCTTCAGATTTAGGCACTTCAGCAATGATTTTTGCCTCTCCATCACCCCCAATCAAACACTCCTTCTTTACCTCTGAAGAATCGTCCACGACGGGCACAGAATCAGCCAGCAGTTGATCCTCATCCTTGTTAAGAACATTTCCACCAGCGATGGCCTCCTCGTCCTTCCTCGATGAGAAATATCTATCCGGCGACTCTTTCGAGATCAGAGCCGCCGACGCCTCCTCTTTCTTCACAGAAACAAAGGAATGAACCGCCGGAAACGAGGGTTTCTGTTCCGATGATTGAGTTGTTGAGGAATTCGGCAAGAAAGGTTTGTTCGACTGGATGGATTTAGCGGGGACTGTGTTGCCGGCAGCGACCTCGTCTTTGGAACCACCGCAGCCCATGGTTAGAGAAGAACAGATTGGCCGGAGAATTAAGGACGGTGAGAGATTTTTAGGGTTTTTAAAGGTTTACAGATTGGTTGCGGATGGCGCTTCTGTTTGGGGGGAGAATGAATGGATGATTTTGGTTTTTCAAGTTTTTTTGGCTCCGTTGGAACTCTTTTTCACTATTATTAGGAATGGGGATTTTGAATGCATATCATGAAATTTATATCTATTTATATATTTAATATCTAATTTTTTATATTTATATTTCATTTCTTGATCATAAAAATTGGAAAATTATTTCATACGGACAATATACGCAGCGCTGCGTACGTTGTCCCCGTAATAACCAGCGAATAATCTACGCTGTTATGAATTTCTGGATTAATTCAAAAAATATCCTAATAACCTCATAATAACGCACCAATAACTTCCGCAGTTTCACTTTTATATTTTTTTCTCTTATTTGAGGTTTTGTGAGGTTATTGGGACATTAACTCAAATAACGCTGAAATAATTTACTAATAACCTTTCATTAACCTATGCGGTTCTATTTCAATGTTATTCACAAGGTTATTATGGGTATTGAGAGGTTATTTGAGATGACGTACGTAGTATGTAATAATTTCCCATAAAAATTACCTATAAAATATGCCACTGTGTGTGATTTTCATTTAAAAAAAAAATAAGTTTTTAACATAATATTTTTGTGTTACGAGCGTGAATTTTGCGGTATAAATTTACGTAAAATTATATCACTTGAAGAAGTTAAATAAGAGAGCACCCGACATAAAAATAATTTACATGAAAACCTAAGAGAAAAAACCCACAATACTAGATCACACATACACATCGGTGATATTTGATGATATTGTAGTAATATTGCGGTATTTTAGTTGTGTTGTGCCCGAACATCACGGTATCACTAAATACTACCAAATTCGCATCTATCTAGTTCGCAAATAATAATATTCTTTTCAATATTTAGACGAGTTTTGTAGCACCTTTGAATAGTATTTATTGTCGGATTTATGAGATCCAATCAAATGTTAAAAGTGGAAGGGCTCTGCGAATTTACAAGTTTTAGATGTAAGGGTCAAAATGTTTGCCTTAGATCGGCACTAAATCAAAATTTACTAAATCAAGGAGAATGATGAATTTAACGGATTTATAATATTTCAGATTCAATAAATTCTACTAATGACAAATCTTACCAGTCAAATAATCACTTAGAGTTTATTTTGGGCTGCTCCAGCTATTTGAAACAGCAACCATGAAACTGGTGCAAAAGGCATCGATGTTTAAAAAACTGCGATGGCTATTTACCTCTGCCTTTCTTAACATAAGTTGTATGAAAAATATCTACTCTCCTAATCGGATGATCAGGTGGTCGGCGATTAATGTGGCCAAACCATCTAAGGCGATCCGTCAGTGGTGCAACACCAACCCTATTACGGATATATTCATTTCGCATCTTGTCTCTAAGTGTAAAACCACTCATCCACCTAATCATTCTCATCTCGGCAACACTTAACTTAGCACTATGCTTCTCTTTTAAAGGCCAACATTCAGCAACATAGAGCATTGCAGGTGTTACCACCATCTTATAAAATTTTTCTTTCAATCTGAGCGGTACTTTTCTATCACACAGTAACATCCCCATCGATTTGAACAATGGACCCAATATATCTAAATCATTCACACCTTTTAATAAGTTGATCACCCAAAGTTACACTTCTATCACTAGAGCTACTATTACTAAAATTACATTCCATGCATTCAGTTTTAGTTCTACTCAAACGAAGTCCTTTAGACTCCAATGTAGACCTCCATAATTCAAGTTTTTTTTGTGCTTTCTCTCATCTTATCTACGAGAAAGGATATCATTTTCAAAAAATAAGACCAAAAGTTTATGGCAGCCACCTTATTTAGTCAGATCAGATTACAAAAGACAAATTCTCACTACAGCATTTTGAAAAGAATAGTTTTGGCTACATTTTTAAAGTGTAGTTGCAACACGGCTGAATGAAATGAACTACTGATTTTTTTTATTTTAATGGAATTGCATGCCCATTACATCAAATAATTAACTTGAAAAAAAAGATTTCTAAAAAAACACCAATAACAAAAATTAATTTTCTTATTATTTTTAAATGTGATGCCATCATTTATTTTATTTTATTTCATATTCAACTTAATGCAACGACTTAAATAATCACAAATTAATTAAGAAAAAATGAAAAAAATAAAATTTTAGTGAATTTAAAAACAAATGAAGCCATATGCTATATATATATATATATATATATATATATATATATATACATATATATTACTTTTCAGAGGCTGTTCTTTTCTAAACAGAATAGCAGAATAGAAAAAAAGCTGGAAAGACAACCAAAAAAAAAAGGAACAAAATTTTGGAAGTACCAAAACTTAAAATAAAAGCAGTTTCAGATCGGGTCTCATCTAAAAGAAATATGAATAGAAAGCCATTAAACTCAAAACACTCTGCAACATTGCCACAGTTTTCATCGTTCAAGGATATAAATTACTCTTACTGAAACAAGATAGAACCAAAAGTTCAATAGTTTTATGGCAAAAGAACAGAACAAACTGATGAAGAGTGATGATTGAAGATGGAGGAGGCTTAGCGATATCGGCGGAGCGACAAGGTCTGGTTCCTCTTCCAGGTTGCTCTGCGGGAGGGCCTTGCCTTGTGATGGAGATGGCCTTTGCCGCGAAGTCCCCTGTACTTTTTCCCGGCGGAGGTGAGTCCACGAAGCTCTCTGTGCTTGTGAACGCCGTTGCAGATCCAGTTGATCCTGGGGTCGTTCCGAATGGCGTTGTGTGCGGGATCAACCAGGATTATTTCAAAGTATTTGTAGGTAGAATCCTGCACATAGTACACCCAGCTCACAATTTGTTACAAATTGTCTCTCTTCAATAAGAAAAGGGAAATTGACATTTAAATAACATACAATTTCCCATGTATTTACATACCTTAATATTCAAGCTCAGATATTTACTGTACTTATAGAATACATTGCTGTTATAAATCTTCGCATGAAAATATGTATTTCACATTTGAAAAGATGATGATGGTGGTAACTTTTATGGCATGCCAAAGATTTGACTGGCATGCATGTAAATATGGGAAAAAAATTGCGTGCGGCAGACGTACTCAGAGCTGCGTACGTAAACGGTTATTAGGAGGTTACAATGGGGTTATATCCGCGTTATAACCCCTGTTACCTACTTATAACTCCTTTATAACCCGCCTGTAAATTACCAATATATGAAAATACAAGCACGGTTACAGAGGCTACAAGGGGATTATAAATAAATTACAAGAACTTATAACACGGATATAACCTCCTTGCAACCTACATGTAACCCATTTACACCCCATTTACGTACGCAACTCTACGTACGCAGTTCCGCACGCAATTTTTTCCGTAAATATGAATGTTATGGGTTAAGATATATAAATACATAAGAATTGTGTGGAATGTATGTAAAATCCCCAAGGAAAATTTACATACCACAAAAGGCTTAGCAGTTTACAAATCTAACACCCAAAATTTGATATTTACACATGCAATACCTTGGTGTCATGAACCTATGCATCAACATATGTATTTCAGTTTTAAAAAGGGTGTTGATTGTGGTATTTTTATGTGATGTTAAAGATTTCAGTGGAATGCATGTAAATATGAATGTTTAGGTGTCAGTAAATAGATAAGAATTGTGTGGTATGCATGTAAATGCCACATGAGAAAATTAAAATTTGGCGACCAGCAGTTTTTTATTTGGTAAACTCTCAACCCTCAATTTAAAATTTCAGAATTTTATGACCAAAAATCTAAAAAGATTACAGCTGATTTAAGATGTTTTATAAATTTGCTCACCTCATTGATCCAGTAGGAGTTTAGGACCCTCAGGCCACCAAGCTTTCTGCCAGCTCTCTCCTCGGCGACCGAACGCTTGTTGCGTTGGAACTTCAGTTGGGTGATACCTTGGTTCTTCGGTTTTCCATAGACTATACCCTTTGGCACGGGCCTCTTGCGGCCTCCACGCCTCACACGGACTCGGTAGATCACAAAGCCCTGCAACAAATAATAGATGTTTTCTGTATCAAAGATGATTTTTTTTTGGCCACCACAACATTGATGCCCCAGTTAAAATTAAAAAGGCTTAAGAATTTTACATGTATTACATAGATGATGGTGACATAACCACTATAATTTAAGGAAATGGTGTACAAAAATCTCTGAATGATTAAGTTTAGTTTTTTTTATTGTTGCAATTGTTTAAATTACAAGATGAAAAGTGCTACAAATGCTGGATAGCTTTATTTTGCTTGAGTGGAAATATTCTTCTCTTGCATTTGAAAAATTTTTGAAGATGGATAATAAAATTGCATTTCAGAATGAAAAAAAAAAGACCTGCTCTGTATATAAACAAGAGATTGACTGTAAAATTCATTTCTCCACATTCAATAACTTAAGCAAAATGCAGTTAAATATTAACAAACAATATTAGTATAGGCTTTAAAAGTGAAAAGATATGTGGCATATTGTTGCATCAACGAGTCCTAGAAGCAAAATTAACGGATAATCTTGGTGTACCTGGCCACAGCTAATATAGAAACTCCAGGTTTGTTCTCATTTCAATCTGATTTAAACTTATATTGCTACTTCTAATTCCAAAGTCGTAAAATAGACCAAAATCAACCTTTGAGGAACATATGGAAGGTATAATAGATAATATATTATATCTATAAGACAGTAGTATTTGTATATCGATCTTCAGTAGTGTCAAAAAAGCAAAGAAGAATTGTATTTAATAATTTAGAAAGCTCAAAAATGAAGTTTAATAATTGGCAAGCATCAAGGAAAATGGTTTGTGCGCTGCATGTCAAGTTGTAAATAATATCTACAAAATGAAGCAACTCTAGCATTAGAATTAATTCTAATTGAATAGCTAAAAAATTGGTCTAATCAAAGTTAGATGAAGGATCTGTAATAAATTTCAACCATCTGCTTACAAAAGATTATTCCAAACGAGATGGCTTCATGGATGATAATTTCAGATAACATAGTTTTGACATTTTTAAGCACTTCTACGGCCAGAGTACAAGTTAAAAAAAAAAAGGAGTGAAATATTTCACGTTGATACAAAATGACAATTATCAATTAATACTATTGAAAATTAAGTAAAACATAAATGTAATAGATTTACATATTATCTTCCAAAAGAATTTTAAGATACAGTTAAGGAGATTATTTGTGTAATGAGAATTAAGTGAACAAAATAAAACAAAGCCTTAAAAAAATAAAGTATCATTAAAAAATGAAGTAATATTTTAACAATATTATGGAAGTTTAAAGTAGACTTTATGAAATCACAACTAGAGTAATTATGCAACATGTTTCCAATTTTTGGGAAACAAATCATGACTAAGTGCTGAAAATGTAAAAACAATTGCGGCAATAATTCCAAAGAAAGTGATGGTTAAAAGGAAGTACATGAAAAAACTTACAAAAAAAAAACACTAGATAATATAAGCATGTTAAAGAGAGAGAGGAAGTACATGAACCGCTAGTTCAAGACACAACACATCACCACTACTGCAGGTAGATAAAGTTAAAGCAGAGTTTAGGGAAGAAATGGAATAATTGAAAGTTAGAAAAAAAACTAGCATTAAGAAATTGAAACCACAAAGAGCAGTTAATAGGCAATAATGAAAGCATGTTCTTAAATCTAAACCAAAATGGGATGAGACTAATGCTGATTGTGATGGATACTTGAAATTAAAATCAATTGAATATCAAACAATTTCTAATAACAAATCAGTATATAAAAGAAATGATAACAGAAGATTCAACAGATAGATTGATATTGAGTTATCAAATTCAATTACCAAATGAAAAATGGTGATCGTGAAGTGTGATTGGATAGCTACTACAATAGAAGAAATAAAACCAAAAACAAAAAATGAATAAACCTCTAATCAATCAACTCAACAATTGGATGGACAACTAATTTTTACACATATAACAACATTGACCAACACAATACAACAAATTAAATTCAAAATAAACACTAACAACAACTCCTAAAATAATTGTTTCTCAAAAATTCACCAAGCCACTCTAATCTTATAAGAAAACTATGAAGACACAATACGAAACTTTCTGATGCAATCAGGTGGTAACTTATTGAGAAAATAAATATCACGAGTTCATGATAAAGTGAATTGATTGTACATATTAGAAGATGTAGAATTATATTTAAGGTTGTAAAGGAAATAACTAACAAAAAATATTTTTCCTATAGAGAATAAACCAAGATAAATAGTACAAATGAGCCATTTAAAGTAAGGCTAATTAAATACGACAAAAGGAACCTCCAAAGCTAGCCAGTAAGAGTCTTCAAAGAAAAAATAATAATAATAATTAATCTGCATTAAGGAAATATAATTCATATTTATTAGGTTCACTTCAAACGACATGATGTGGGAGTTTCATGTTACAGAGAGCTAACTACATCAAGTGGCTAAAGAAAATCTCGAGCATAATACAAATAAACTAATTTGATGTGATATAAACAGAGCAACTGCCAAAAATCCAATCCACATTCAGCAAGGTAAATTTCAAACCAGATCGTAATGTGGGTATCATGTTATAACAAAATCAACTACAAATCATGCTACCAATATAAACCAGAAAGAAAGAAAAATTGAATCAACAAAGCTAAGATAAGTTTCAAAATTATACTTTTCTTCAATAACAACTTTTCAATTACATAATATCTTACATAAGTGTGTTACTGATACAATCAAATTAGTTTGTCCACCGCCTTGGCACAACAAAAATATATACTAAATGGACTAAATTCACCTGAAAAGAATGAAAAAAAAATGACCAACAGACACAGAAACGGGGCCTTTCCTTCACATAACAAGACAAACAATGAAGGGCAGAACATTTCCAAATGGTCAAAAACATATAAAGTTACATCTAATCACTTTCAAGGATACAATAAAGAGGGGAAAAAATTCAGAACAAGTCCACCAACAAATGACGATATAATTAGGTTTGATACCTGCTTGGCCTTGTAACCAAGGCGGCGGGCCTTATCAGGGCGGGTGGGCCTAGTGAGCCGAACAATGGAGGGGAGCTGGCGGTATTCCCAGCAGCGAATTCTCTGCAGAAATCGCATCACATCGCTCTGCTTCTTCCTCCATAGCTCAGAAACGTACTTGTATGCTCCTGAACAATTCCATCAAAACTCAGAGAAAATCGTTTGCACAGCAACGGATTAGATTTAGGTTACTAGGATTTAGTAAATCCTGCTCTAAATCCGTCACCAGACAGTAAACGAAGCGACAACGAAGATCTTATACATACACACCGGAAAAAGACATTTACGAAATAACTGCAAGGAAGGAAGATTCTTACCCATGGTCGGAGAAACTGCTGCAAGCGGCGCCTCTCCGGTTTCTGATTTCTGAACGAAGCTAGGGTTTTGGGAGAAGTATTAAATAGGCGAGGTGTGCGACTCTTTTGCGATAATATGCTGATCAAATTAATATTTGCAGTCTCTACCTACAGATGTAAAATATAGTTTTTTTTTTGTGTGAATATTAATGCTTTAAATATATTTAGATTATTATTAAAAAGTAGGTTATATGGGTCTAGGATAAAAAAATATACATACGATTTGTATTTTATTTTATTTCATTAAAGCAAATGAAAATATATTTGTAATAAAAATTTATACTAATCCATTATGTATGTAAATTTCTTTAAAATTAATTACTTTTACCTCATAACTATATATAAATATATATATATATATATATATATATATATATATATATTGAAAGAATGAACGAGGTTATAATACGAGCTCAAGCCACTTCGTGCTATTTTTTAGCGACATGCTCAATACTGCTGATCACAAAGTTCACTGTCGCGAATGAGTCATGTCGACTCGTTAGATTCATGTTCGATTGTTCAAACAAAACAAGACAAATATGAATAATTTTTTTTCGCTCGGTTTCTAAACGATCAAAACAAAAACAATCATGTGTTCGATTGTGTTCGAATCGTTATTGTTTGAAATATAAAATAATTTTATATAAAAAATTTATTATATTTTAAAAATAATTATATGCTCTAAAATTTTATCATATTTTAAAAAATTAAACCCTAGAAAGCTCATCTAAAAATTTATTATCATTTTAACAATTCAAATCATTCAAATAATACAAATAAATTTGAAAGATTTTGAACAATTCAAACAGTTCGAATAATTCAAATAATTCAAACAATTCAAACATTTCAAAGAGTATCAAACATTTCAAACTAAGTTCAAACAAATCAAACCAAACACGAACAATAGCTTCACGAACAATTTCATACATGAGCATATTTCAAACACACTTAATTTCAAACGAACCAAACACAAACACGAGCTATGTTCGTTCGTGTTCGATTCGTTTACAACCCTATACTTGCAGACTAGCTAGAAAAAGATTCGAACCTACGACCCGAGAGACTGTCACGACCTTCAAAGAGCACTCTCACTAATACACATTTATGATACCTGTAAATAAGGAGATTCCACTTTATAATTATAAAAAGAGAATTTTTTAACTGCCTCCATTTATTGCTATTTTAGAGCATCCCATATTTTTTTTCTCAGTACTTATTTGAGATTAATTTATTTTTAATTATTTTTTAAAAATATTTATTTAGTATATTTCTACATATTTTTATGATTTTTATATTTACAAATATACTTCATATATTTTTAACAATACTCGAAAACACTTAAAAAAATGTTTTGAATTTTTTAAAAATTAAATTTATTTTATATCTTAACTTATCTAATACTATTTGTTTCAAATGCACTCCAAAATTGCAATATATTTGTATTGAAATTCATTAAATTTGAACAATTCAAATTCAAATATATTATTTCGTGTAAAACATCGACCGTCACTATCACTAATTGCATAGTTCACATTATTTTTTTCAAATAAAATAAGAAAAATATAAACTCCTATATTTATTTTACATCGAACCAAAATATTTCAAATACAATACAGTATTTTTACATTCATTTCACAATGTATTCATTTTTTAGCATACCAAATAGCCCTATAAATAAATGTTAAAATGTAAACAATAGATACGTAAATATATAGGAACTGAGCCGCGTACTCAGATTAGTTGGTAGAGCATCCACTTCGATGCAAGTCTCGTCTAGTATGGGGTTCGAATCCCTCTCCAGACAAGTTTTCCACTATATTTAGGCAGCACTCGAATAGTTTGGCTCACAGGGTTCGCTCGCGCTACCTAGCGATGCTTGCGAAGCCCAAAGGGGTTGGTTGACGGTTCCGCCCGTCAATAAATCTTTTATTCAAATAATAATAATAATAATAATAAAACATAGGAATTGTGTGATATGTATGCAACTCTTACAAACATAAAAGCAAGTACAAATAAAAAGAACCAATTAAAGGCATCACCTTCATTCAAATTTGATCAGAATTAATTCATAGTCATTAACATCCTTTTCAAATAAATGTAAAAACATATCAGTAATCAATCAAACATATATACTTCTTTCATCTCAAAATAATTCAAAATGACTATGAATTAATTCAAAATGTTAACATATCAGCAATCAATCAAAAATACACTTAAAAATCATCTCCAAAATAATGCAAAATGACTATAGAACACATTCTGATCAAAATTAAGCTATAAGATGTCACACCAGTTCCTTCAACAGCTGATCTCCAGCAGCCATCACTCTAACCAGCTCTATAAACTCCAACTCATTACTTACATTCAATGGATACACAGCCGGAACTCGATCCGAATAGTTAGTCACATTAAACCCATTTCCCTCCTTCTCCTTCGAATATAAGGTTTTCGACAGCGCATCCGAGTCAAAATTCTGAGGCGAATCCATGGCCATAAAGATCATAGGCACTGCGACTATGTGGTGAATATCGAGGCTTCTTACGAGCTCAACGAGGTCGACAAAGTCACCGACGAAACGGCGAGGAATGTAGAATAACTCGCTCCCGCAGATGGTGAGACTCTGCTCGTCATTACTGCTCTTGTAGTTGGTTTGGAAATGAGCAGGGAAATTATTCACAGCCTGTTTTAGTAGGGAGGCTTGGTTTATAGCCCACTGAGAGCTGTTGGAATCAATTTTAGAGGTAAACCATGATTCAGAAACCTGAGATGAAAGAAAATCGTTTAGATTGAAAACCCAAGGTGGTTAATACAATAGGAAGGGTAAAAAGGAGGATACAAATCATTAATATCACATAAAAAAATATTATTTTTACATGTTAAAAGTGAAATACACCCATTAAGGCATTGGTTTGTGACACCAAAGCATTATAAATGTAAATATAAAAGTTTGGAGGTTAGATATATAAATACGTAAGAATTGTTGGTGTGTATGTAAATTTCCTTTAAGAAAAAGGAGAAAACCTTGTTGGTGATCCATAGTTTGTTCTTGTCGGCGCCGAGGAGATTCCAATAGTTGAGAATCAAATTATCTTGGAGGAATATGAAGCCTTCTGCTCCAGCATACCTGCTAAATATCTTGGGCAAGTACCTGTAGGATGAGGTTGTAGAAGAGAATGGGGTGAGATTGACATATTAAACTCTAATTTATAGGAAAGATTTCCAACTAATTCTGATTGATTTAAAGGCTCAACATTTCATAGAATAGAACCTAAATCATACATGAGAACAACCGATTCTTGAAAAAGAAAAAGAAAAGAAAAAAATGTAGAAAAATTAGGCCGTGTCCCCTGAATAAAATTTGGCTGAGATTGCCTATAGAATTTTCCATAAGGTTCTCAAGCCCTCCCAACAAGCATGGCAGTAGAAAGTTTTAAGGTTGTAACCATGCAACATCATCTAACAAAAATGAAACACAAACATTACTAACTGATCCAAAGGTAGTAAATGACATTTATTTGAAAGTAGTAGAGGTTGTTTCCAATAGACAGCATATAATGACATTTTTGTTTGTAAAATTAGAGAATAAGACTAATATGTATCCTCCAACATTGGCATGAAATGATATTTTTGTATGAGTTTTTGGTAATAAAGATTGTACCAAAATTTATGTAGCGAAAAAGAAAGGCAGGGGCAGTGATTTAACTCTCGGAGTTTAGTCTATCCATGACTAAAGTCCTTCATAGTTGTCATGTTGCTATGTATATCATCATGGCTTTGACGTTTCACTTTCTTGATAAGATTATTGATGCCAATGTAGAAATTAGTTTATTTATTTATTTATATTATTTTTTTTTATGGAAGATATACAAACATACCATTCAGTTCCAATGTAGTAAATATCTAACACCTAAATTTCAATTTTTACATGCCACCATATCTATGCTTGAAAAGTTGTATTTCACTTTTTAAAAGTTAAAATTTTGGTATTATTTTATGTGATATGAAAATTTAGTTGGTAAAAATGTAAAAGGCGAAATTTAGGTTTTCGATATGTAAATAAATAAGATTTGGTTGGTATGTATTCAAATGCCCCTTTTTTATCCTTCACCATCCTAATCATCATTACTAGTATTATCCCAACTATTTAGAATCAGCTTTAGGAACCCTTGCTTCTATTCATTTATGTCGTGTACAGCTAAAGGATAAGGGTCAGTATGGCACAGTTGTGGAACTGTGGCGCGGCCCACTGTCATGATTTAGGGTTGTCTGTTTAGTGCAGCGCGGGCGTGTTCTATCAAACATGCCCGCAAAGCCGGACCGAGATCCCATCCTGGATTATTCCGTATTATATGATTTTTTTTTTCTTCATGCCATCCCTCCCGCTCTCCCTCGCCCCGTAAGAGATCTGCCTAGGGTTTTTTCTCCAAACCTTCTATTCGCTCGCCAACACATCTAGATAGGGTTTTTCCCGACGTTTGTTTCCTTCTTCCTCCAGTATCCTCTCCCCCTCATCTGTTCTTCATGGATTTACTCTATGAGCCGTATAGTTTGCACATAGAGTTTTTTTTTTCTGAATTTATAAATACAAAGCACTGTAGCCTTGCATTTTTCCTCTTTTCTCAGTGGCTACAACCCCATTTTTACATAGATAGCACCGTATGGTTTGCGATTTGTTTGATAGGTTTGTGCTCTTTGGTTGATGCATACATTACGCCGATTCCTACGTTGTTTTGGTTATTTGGGAATGACTACATACCTATTAAACAAATCTTGATTTTGGTATTTTTGCTTCTTTCTTCCTATGTTGATTTGTGATGTGTGAATGCAAATTTGGGAAGTGTTTGGAGCGATATATCAAGAGGGTTTTTCAGCTGTTGTTTATTCTATTAACATAGATTGAGATTTTATCATAAATTTTTATATTTGAGTGAAAATATTGAGAAAAAGGATATTAAAGGGTTGAATATTTGTTAACAACAAGGTTTATGGCGTGTATATTACAAAATTGGATAGAGAATCAAGTTGGTTTTTCCAGCAATGTTGCGGGTTCTCATTTTCCTACTGGCATTTTATATTTATGTTTTCATTTAACGATTTTGGGTGCTCCTTTTTCTATTGGGAATTTGCAATTTGCAAACCCAACACACAATTCTTATGTGTTTACATTCATGATAGTTGAATCCATATTTTGTCGCTCGAGAGATGATGGTAGCCGTACTCGTGAGTATTTGATTGTTTCACCATAATTTCCATTAATTATGTTGTAATGGAGTTAATTTTGATTTGGTTTTGCGGATTTAATTGTTGTGTGCATGAATACTAAAGTTATTGTGTGAGATATGTAAATTCAATAGAATTGTGTGTTGTGCATGTTAATGGATCTTGTTGGATGATTGGATTATACAGGCTTGTTGTACGCTACTTGGATGAAATTTTTCTAAAATAATTTTTGAGAAAAAAGAAGTTTTGTGTGTTTGGATTATTTGGGGGAACAATAATGCCTAAAGCACAAATAAAAAAGAAGTTTCGGGATTTTTATCAAGATATCTCAAGATTACTCTGCAAAGTTCAAAGAAATTTACAAATATAGCACCCACTTCTTATGTGTTTATATGCATGACAGCTATTTGCATTTATACGAGAGTTTTTGTTGTTATGGGTGAGTTATTGAGGCAGCGATATTTGGTGTGGGGGTGGTGTGGGGGAAGTGGTGATTGGCGTGGGCGTGGTGTGGGGAAAGTGGTGTTTGGCGTGGGAAAATTGTGGGGGCAGTGGTGATTGGCGTGGGGGTGGTGGTAACTGGTTATGGGACAGTGGTGAAATACGAAAAAAATATTTTTTTGCTTGATTTGTGCTAATTATTACTTTTGTAAAATATTTATGTTTAACTCTTTCTATGCTAGAAATAGACCAACATCCTATTTTAACAAGGAATGATAGTACAATATTATAAAAATGTTCGAGGAATTACGGACAGGGAACTCTGAGAGAAGGGGGAGTGGAGACTTCTGAAGGAGGGGGATGGGGCAAAAATTGGAGGAGGGTTAGTGTAAGGGGCACGGAAGAACGCGGTGGAGGAATGAGAGAATCGAAAGTTGGGTATGTCTACGACCGAAGGAGAGAGTTCCACCCTAGAAACATCAGGGGAAAAACTGAAGGAAAAAGTGGTTGGGGTGGAGATGTTAGAGTTAGCAACTTGAATATGCCAATCTTCAAGGGGGAAGAGGCACA
This sequence comes from Papilionanthe hookeriana x Papilionanthe teres, assembly GCA_022702705.1. Classification (NCBI taxonomy): domain Eukaryota; kingdom Viridiplantae; phylum Streptophyta; class Magnoliopsida; order Asparagales; family Orchidaceae; genus Papilionanthe; species Papilionanthe hookeriana x Papilionanthe teres. The sequence continues at coordinate 69,164,509 of CM040426.1, read as the reverse complement.
TGAGTGGGTGTATCGAGCGGAGCAATACTTCGTAGTGAATAGGTTAGATGGTAAGGAGAAATTCAAGGCGACGAGATTGTATTTGGAGGGAAAGCCTTAGCCTGGTTTTAGTGAATGGAGTCTAGATACACAATTCGTTTGTGGGATGAATTTAAGGATTGTTTGTTGGAACATTTCCAAGTCATTCAGAAAGGAGACCTACACGAACAATTCTATGCCTTGACTCATAAGGGAACAATCATGTAATATAAAGAGAGATTTGAACTATTGTCGAGACGACTATAGGGGATTTCTGAAGCAGGACTGAATGAGAATTTCATGAAGGGTTTAAAGTCCACCATACAGGCAATACTCCGACTACTAAGACCGCGAGGATTGAGGGAGATGATGGAGCTAGCCCAGGTGGTGGAAGACAAGAACCAGATGAAGAAAGCCAACTGGAGCAACACAGATGGAGCGTCTTACAGAACTACTGCAACCACGACGATGCAAAATGTTCAGATAGTCATAGTCGAGAAGAAGGATGCATGGGACATGAAATGGACCACGATCGGAAGCAACGCCCAAGCGTCTTATAGAGATACATGAGAGGCGAGCCAAGGAGGTTATGTTTTCAGTGTGACGAGAAGTTTACCTCAGGACACCGTTGCAAAGATCGGAGATTATAAGTTCTCATAGTGCAGGACGGGGAAGCGGAAAATGAAGAAATCGAGACAACTGTGGGGGAGGAAGAGCACTCTCATTTTTTCCTACCTTAAGGACAAAGTGTATTTGGAGCAGGGGGCGCGCGCGCTGCGGGGAGGGGAGTATTGCTACTAGGGCAGCTAGCCTAAGGGCAAATTTGTCATTTGTATGCCTAATGGCAATTTTTCATATTTTTATTATTGTTGGGTATACATAAGCATGATATACCTAGGGCGAGAGTTACAAGTTTTAGGTTTAGGGCATGGGAGAGATTTCCTAAGATTTCCTTCCTCTCGAATTGTAGGAATTGGGAGAGATTGCTTACCTCTCGAATTGTAGGTGTTTATCTTTGAATTCTTCTTCAATTGTTTGGATTATTGCAATAAGAATTTATGTTTGTCCTAACTTCTTCGAAAATCTATGTGAATTTTTAAGTCGAATCGTATCAGCCATACACTTAATAAATAACAAAATAACATGTCATGATAACTAAAGCGACAATCAAAAGTTTCTATAAGTTTTTCATGGACATTATTTTGGCCCTTCTGGTGAAGGCAATTGACAATAGCTATAAGCTCCAAGGATGACTGAAAGGAAATGCTAGGCATAAAGACTACTAAAGACCGAGAATGTGGGTTCATTTGCTAAGTGGTTTTTCTCCAATTATTAAGTTAGGTTTTTTTAATGTTCGGGACATGTGAAATTATCTACCAAATTAAAATATGTTGTCAAAGCTAAATTGAAGAATATATCTCCCCTTAAATCGGAGCGAAAAAGACAATGAAGATCTCTACAACAACAACAATAACAAGTCTTTATCCCACTAAGTGGGGTCGGCTCCATGAATTATTTTTCTCCCTTGTGTCCTATTTAGTGTCATATTTTCATTTAGTTTTTATAAATTAAGATCAGTTTTTATACAACATGCCCAAGTCTTTTTGGGTCTACCCATATCCTTTTTAATATAAGTAGAATCTAAAGCATTTTCTCTCCTAACCGGATCATCAAGTGGTCGACGTTTAATATGACCAAACCATCTAAGACAACTCTCGCTAACCTTGTCGGCCATAGGAGCTACATCAACCCTTTCAAGGACACATTCGTTTCACATTTTGACAAAGGAGACGACTGATGTTTTTAAAAGCAACATTGAAGAAAGTCCCAACTAGTTTTTGTTTTGTTCAAGATATGGTTGATCTTTGCTACCATGAAGCAAAAGACCAAGCTATGAAGGTTGAGTTTGAAAGCAAGCCACCTACAGATAATTTGTCGAACTTGTATAATGCAAGTCTCAAATTCAAATAAATCATGGATAGGAAGGTTTTGATTAAACTAGTTTAGACTCCATGTATTATGGTGATTTGTCTTGAAATGTTCCCCCATTTTCTTTGTTTCATTCTTTGAGGTATACTCTTAGAATCCATTAATACGTTATTAATTTCAAAGGAACTCGATTAGTAGCCATTTATGTTTAATTTATATTGATTGATGATCAATGAAGGCAAAGATAGGTAATCCTCAATTATCTCATATGTTTTTTTGACTAAGTGAACGTTTAGGTTGGCTCGGCGTAACAAGGCTTACTTGAATAAGTTAAAATAAATTGTTTGACTTATAAGTTGGCTCCCTACAAGAAAAGGTTAGCCACTCAAGAAGGATTTTCACTTTTTGGGCTTTCTTAGTTGAAAGTTATTGTAGTTGACTTCTCACGTAAAATTTATTGACTCTCTACTTTCCCGACACCTTTCACATATATGACTAGCAATTTTAAAGTGTCAAATGTTATATGCCATCTATCCCCTATAGCAAACAAGCCTAAAAGGTATTTGGCTATCATCTCTAAAGTCACCCTTTTTAGAAAGAATACTATTGAAATATTTGATCTTTATTCGATTTCGATTATACTCAAAGGAGGTGACTGTCATACTTTAATTTGAAGATCTGAACTCTCTTGACGCCCTTTGATTTTTAAACTTAAAATTTCTTTAAAAAATTTGATCTTAGTGGTCAATACTAATCAACGAATGGCTTCCTCTTTATCCATCGTTCGCCACTCTTATCCCTTTCCCTCTCTCTACATTCTATCCGAGAAGACAGGAAAGAGGGCTCAAGTGGTGCAAAGAAGATCCACCCCAGGCAAAGAATATTGCAGAAAGGATAACACAACAAAAAAAGTAGACCATCAACATGAGAGAAGGAAGTGGTTAAAGATCATACAAGCATTGATTGGTGAGAATGCTATGATTTTATGCAACAGTATATCAATAGTTTTCAAACAATGCAAATTTATGCAATCATAAAAATTCAAGCATTCAAAAGAAATTAATCTGTTCAAGTTTAAGAATAAAAAAAACTTTGATAACCACTTACTTGTATGCATGCCATAATTGGCCCTCTTCCACCATAAGATCTGCATTTCTCTCCTCTGATAATATGATCACGGTTTTGAATACCCTACCATACAGCAACCTCCACTCCAGAGCTGTCTGATTAACCGGCCTGCTGCAGTGCATCACAAGAACAACATTCCCAAAGTTCTTTCTCCACTTTATGAGGTTTCCAATCTCAGTACTCACACTCCCAACTTCCTCAACTCCAAGATGTACAGAAGGAAGCTTCTTGGGGTAAAATTCTTTCCTATCACCATGCCCAATCATTGCCCTAGGCCGATCCAGCTCCAAAGACATCAGCCTTGACTGCTGGTACCCAACAGCCAGCAAGTCCTGTAACCAGGCCGCAGTGAACCTCATGTCCAGTTCCGACCAGAACCCCTCCTCAGCCATAGCGTAGCTGAGATGCAAAATCCTCTCAAAAAGGGTGGCCTTTTTTGATCTCCATGACAACAAGAAATCAATTAGCCGGCCCACATTGACATGAAGGTCCTTCTCCTCAGCAAAAGGGTAGGCTTGCGCGTTGTCAAATCGATGGATGGTCGGCGGGTAAACTGCAACATGACCACCAATCTCCCATAGAATCCTCTGCGTCCAATATCCCCGCAGCACGTCAGATGCCATGGAGCTAACCGAGACAGGGAGCATCAGAGCCCAGAAAGCCTGGGAGTGGAACAGAGTGTTGAAAGAGTTGACAGGCATCATGATTCCCTGAGGAAGCGCCACCTTTGGAGCTTCTGCGTCGAATCGGATATCAAAGGCTTCGAGCCCAGAGGACTTGCGGGTGAAGTAGAACACAGCGTCTACATCAGGCAGCCCATCAGATAGGCCTTGTTGTATAAACTGATTACCGCCATAGACCTCCGTGTAGAACTCTTCACGGTCGATTTTGCTGACGCAATCAAGAGGGAGGCCCCTCGGCCAGACCGAGGGTTGGCCGAAGTGGATATAGGGGTTGATAACAGTGCGGTTAGGGTCATGGTGACTGTACTGGAGGAGGATTTCGGTACCTCCGGAGAGCTGTAGGTCAAATCGGCGGCCGAACGTCACCGTCTAGTACATCCGCCCGGTCATCCGTGTCGTAGATCAGGCGTGCGCCGTGCTGGATGGCGAATAGGTAGCCGACGGACTTGCGGACATGGGAATCATAAGGGAGGAAGTCGGTGGAGCGGAAGCCGAGTCGGGATTGGAATTCGAGTGAGAGAATGATAGCGCCTTTAAGTGTGAAGTCAAGAGGAGTTCGGGAGGTGGCCACTGCAAGAAGCTGCCAGCCCTTGATACCAGCCAAGCGACGGAGGGTAGCGGAGGGCAGAGATTGAGATGGAGCTGCGACGACGATCCAACGTTCTGCGCGAAAGGAATAGAATGGATCTGACATGGCAGGAACGATACGAGGGACGGAGTTCCAGTTGACAGAGGGTAGGTGAATGCGGGATGAATCGAAGTGAGAGGACTCAGATCTCTCGAAGCAAAGAAAAGCAGCAGTGTCGCCAATGCCTGGAAGTAGGATGATGACGGCAGCAGCTGAGGCGATGAAGAGACCGGCAATAACGATCTTGTACAGATTTTCGGAGGTCCAGGAAGCGAGACCGTCCAAACCCTTTCCGAGGTCGCCGGTGGTAGCGACCGTGGAGAGAGTGGAACGGCGGTGGTTGGTGGAGAGGCGAGGATCAGGGGCGGAGCGGTTCTGAACAAGCATCGCTCCGCTCCAATTGTGGAGACAGTGCAACTTGCTGGATCCCTCAGAGCCCCGCTTCTTCGCCTTCGCCTTCCTCTTCCTCTTCCTCCACCTGTTTGATTGGGGAACTGCGATTTGAACGAAAGCTAAGCTCTCTCTCTCCTCCTTCCCTCCCTATCAGAGTAAAAGCTAGGCTTCTTCCACTCCAATTCTTGATGTGATAGCTAAACTTCCGTTAGGTGACCAGTGATGACGAGGGTGAAACCCTCGAGAATTATTACCTAAACTTTCTAATTTTAACATGATCAACGAGCAATATGACGGTCGGTGGTTGATTATCTGAACATCGATCATCATATATGTCATCGGTGGGTGACGTGACGATCGGTGATTGACCGTTCAGACGTGCATACATATAAAATATTTTATCTCAAAGCTCGAGTAACCATGAGGAGATAGTGAAGTTCGTTAGTTACGCTGAATGTTGATGCGTGAAATTACATTCACTTAGTAAAACAATCTAAAATTATTTGAACAAAATGACAATTTTTTCACGTTTTAAGATCGCAAAATGATAATGTCTGTTTCACGGACGTGTCTTTTAAAGAAGCTTCACTGAACGGCGAAGCTCCTTCAAACAAGCTCTAAAAGATAAAATTTACGACCACTAAGCCGACCAGCTCTAAAAAATAAAATGCTAATTAGATAGAGATTATACATGTATATCATCATAAAATCTATATGATCAAGCAAAAATATTATCGCAAGTCATAAAATAAATTATAGAGTTAAATTTGAGATCACTCGGTATGGTCAAATTGAAGACATTGGCGCTATAAACTGAACAATCATAAAAGTGATTCGAACCGAACCCAAATGAACTTGAATAAAACATTTGAAATATGATTAGAAGTTTTGATGTATTAATCCAAAGGTCAAGTAATCTCTAAATTTGGAATGTTTATAGTCAAATTTAGGGTTTTGATAAGAGAAATCTAACTGGTTAAAGATCACTCAATTATGCAGTTATTAAGTCACTTAATGCTAAGAATAAAGATCTAAGATCGAAACAATAAAACGAACTGTTTGATGAAGTGTTATGAGATATCAGCTCAAAATTATCAAAGTGCCATCTCTCAAAACTCTGTATATAGGACACCATTCTTAACATGATGGGAAGAGAAGCAAAGAGTTAAGTTTACACTCTTGAAGAAATTATAAAGTCGACAATCAGCAATAAGGCTATCAAAAAAGCTCGTTGTTCGCGAATAGCTCGTGTACGGCTCGTTAAGTAACTCGTGTTCGACTCGTTCGTTAAGTAAATGACCTGAACACGGACAATTTTTTAAGCTCAAATTACAACGAGTCGAACACGAACAACTCTTTGTTTGCTCGTGTTTAGCTCGTTTTAGCTTGAAATAAAAAAATCATATACTTATTTATTTATTAATATATTATATATATTTATATCTTAGTTTAAGTTATAATAACTAGTGTGATATTGTGGATATGTGCATTTTAAAAAAGATTATGTCTATATTTAATACAACACTCTATATCTATTTTTTTTAAATTAATTTTAACGAGTCAATTTCAAATCGAACAAGAGCCGAATACGAACAAAAATATTTAAATCGAGCCGCACGCAAACACATTGTTTATGAGCTACATTTGAACCCAGGCTGATTTCGAACACGAGCAATTTCGAACAAGCCGAATATGAGCCAAACCTGAGTTCGCTCAAGTTCCGATCATTTACAACCGTAATCACTACCGATCGTGATAAACCACCAATAAAGAGTATTGTAGCCCATTTTTATTCTAAATTGTTGTTAACCAATATTCGTGACCCATTTAAAACTCTGCAACCCTCTACTTATTCAATTAGAAAAAAGAGTGGAATTCTTTGATGTGATATATATATATATATATATATATATATATATATATATATATATATATATATATAATGTATGTATATATATATATATGTATGTATTTATGTATATATTTATGTATGTATGTATGTTAGATTTACTTTAATTGCGTTAGATCCTGTAGTTTTTTTTCTTTTTTTGAATTTTTCTTATCGATAAATGTATTAAATATTTATGATACACCACCAACAAAAAATTTATCATATGGTACGAATCTCGAGGCATGACACGGATCTTAATATTTTGAACAGGAAACGTTCAAATTTAGGTAAACAGACATCCAAAGCTCTGATTTCAATAAACTTTTTGCAAACTGTCCGGCTCGATGAGATAAACCTAATGACATAAAAGTTAGACAAATCTGAGTCAAATTAAGTCTTGATCCAGTCATTTAACCACTTTTGGAAGATTCTCAGACACACTTGGAAAGGTCAAACAAATGTCGTATCTGACAAGTTTATAGTCGAGTCGAGTGTCTTGACAAGATGAATCTAACGAGCCCGACATTGCTCAATTCTAACGTCGTTAAGTCACTCAAATGTCCATTAAAAATCGTATGATCAGAGAAAACTATCCGGACCGTCCGATCAAAATGATTCATATTCCTGTATTAATTGCACCTACAATACTATAAACAGAACCCCTCCCCTCACATGAGGAGAGAGACTTAAAGCTTCAAAGGGAATTGGAAGCTATGAGAAGGAGCTGAAGTCCATAAACATCCCGACTGTCGCCTACCATCGTCGTTTGTCGTCGACCGCCGCCAGCCACCGTAGACACCTACTGATAGTTGTTGGCCACTGTCAACCGCCACTGACCAGATGATCACTGTCAGTCATTGACCGTTGTCCGTCGTCGACAATCGCCGATCGTCGTCGACTACTGTCGGCCTCCTTCGGCCACCACTGACCTTCGTTGACCACCGCCGGGCGTGTTGACGCCTGCCGATCGCTGTCAGCCGCTGTCGACCGTCACCGTCGATCACCACCAACTAGATGCCACCAGTCGGCTCTTTAACTTGTAAAATACCTTTAGCCTTTCTCGTCTGTGGGATAAGAGATATTTGTAATCATTTACTAATAGTGAACTTTTACAACAAGACTAAGCCCGTGGTTTTTTCCTTTACGGATTTTCCATGTAAAAATCTATAGTGTCACTACTGAGTGTGTGCTGAATTTTCGTGCAACACTAAGAAGATAATTCATCACTCTACCACCAAAAAATTTCTAGCACGCATCATATTTCTATTCAACTAAGATTTTATTTTTCTAGCAATAATATATATATATATATATATATATATATATATATATATATATATATATATAATCTCATATGTAATTATATATTAATTGTATGTTAAGAAAATAATTATATTCTCATAATTATTGCACTTTTTTTTTAAATAAGATCAAACATTTAATATTTAATCTTAATTTTTTCTATAAACTATAAATTAAATAGTAAATTAATAAAATTCATGAGTGAGCTTTAAAATGCTGCCACGTGTGATAATTTTAAAATCATCTTAATGAAAAAGTAAACCAGTCATAGTTTTTTTCAATTTTCTATAATAATAAATCTATTTTTATTGGTTAAATTGTAATTTATTTAAGGGAAATTTACACACATACCATTCAATTCTTATGAGTTTACATGTCTAACACCTAAAGTTTGGTATTTACATTTATAACAACTTGCTATCAAAAACCTATTAATTAAAATATTTATTTTACTTTTAAGAAGCCAATGAATATATTATTTACATTAAGGATTTCAGCATTATACATGTAAATATGAAAATTTAGATGTTATATATGTAAATATGATAGTTTTGATTCAACATTTTACTAATTCTTATGAATATATACTAATGATAAGATTGATAAAACTAACACAAGTAGGTGTTGATCCAAAGTGTTTCATTCGTGTTTGGGTTATATTATTGTTCGTGTTTAACTCGTTTATATTTCAAACACAAAAGTGCGTTCGTGTTCAGCTCATTTGCTTAACAAGCCGAACATGAGTTGTTCACGGACAAAATATTGTTTTGACAATCCTAATCACACAACCATAGGATGTTAATGGTTATAGTAAGTTTTAAATCTTATTGTTTATATTAAAACATCATTTAATTATAATTTAATATATTTTTATTTTTTTAATTAATAATTTTGAATGATTATAAATTTTTGTAGCATTGTAGTAAATTAATTTTTTAAAAATAGCACTCATCAATATATATATATATATATATATATATATATATATATATATATATATATATATATAATTGATGAGTAGTATTTCAAGCTAAAATGAGCCGAACACGAACGAAGATTTCTTCATTCGTGTTTGGCTCGTTTATATATCGAGCACAAAAAAAGTGTTTGTGTTAAGCTCCTTAACTTAGTGAACGAATTAAACACGAGCTTCTTAATGAACCGAACACAAATTATTCTCAAACAATGAGCCATTTTAACAACCCTAAACACAAGCAATCTATTATAACTAAGCAATTTATTAAAGCACCCCCAAGGAAAAAAAAAAAAAACTTCTCAACCCCTCAACAAATGTTAATTTACAAAACTCAAATTCCATTATTCTCAATCTAATAATTTTATAAAACTCCCCTTATTTAAATAATGAGGTTGATCCAACCCCCCCATACCTAATCCATTCTTAAATATCAAACCTAACATAAAAACATTTTAAAATTACAGGCATGACCTTGGAAGTACCAAACTAGGGTTGATCTAGTCATTAAATTAGCTTTAGTAGATTCAGAATGAAAATAGCAAAATAATCATGTGAAAATATATGTAAAAAAAAAAACAATACAAAATATTACACCTCCTGAGAGAACAGTGAATGGAATGCAAAAAATATTTTGCAGGCAGAACCCTGAACACAAAAAATTTGATTAAAACATTAAAAAAACAAAATAAACAAATAAAAATTTGCATATTTCTTCTAAGAAATTTACATACATTCCACACAATTCTTATGTATCTGCATTATATATAACACCCAAAGTTCAATATTACTACTCATGAAAAGGTGCATTTCGCTTTTAAAAAGATAGTGACGGTGGTATTATTGACGTGATACTAAGGATTTGAGCGCTATTCACGTAAATATGAATGATTAGGGGTTTGGTATGTAAATATATTAATTGTGCAGTGTGTATGTAAATGCCTCATAAAAAATATGACTTATATAACCTCCATATTGAAGAGATCTTCAAAGTTCAAAGCCATGTGTTTGAACTAAGCAGTGAGATCCATAAACACCACAAACAATAGCTAAATCAAAAGACCAAAATCACAGCAGACAGTTAATGCATCACAAAAAGCTTAATGAAAACAGCAATCAGCTAATATCTCTTAAGATGGTTGATTTCCTGAAGAAAGCTCCACACAAAGCAATGTGGAAACAAAAATGGATGACCAAGAAGCTAAGACCACATGGAAATATAGGGCTACAAACAAACCGAGTGTTCAATAAGTCACTCGTGGCTCTGCTCGATGAGAGTTCATTCACGTTCATTAGATTAACTAATGAAATAAATCTTTATAAATAAATGATTATTAAATGAACAAGTTTAAATAACTCTTTATTCAATTTACGACACTAACGCGCTCATTAAGAAACTCAATGTACACTTTCATATAGAGTTCATGAACAATCTTACAAATAAGCTCAATTTAATGTTTGTGAATAAGATCGGTTGAAGTTTAATTTAAAGCTCATGAATAAAATCATTTATCAAAAAAATTACTCGAACTTTTCCGACAGTGAAATACATATTTTCATGCATATGTTTTGATGTGATTAAAAATACCCAAATGCCACCGTATAAACTTTGCCTTTTGAGAGGAGAAACAAAAAACAGTTTGGCATCATGCAACTATATACATGACTCCAAAAAATATTGCTCAGCTCCACAAACATAAAAATGCCTAAAATACAATAAATCTTTTAGCGCATGCAAGCTAAGAATACCATAATAACATTTAGGCTTAGCATGTCTGTCTAGAAGCATATAAAGTAAAACAAATATAACCTATGACAAACTTAGCTTTGCAATTGGGCTACTTTTAATTTATTTATTTTTTTGGATGATTGACAAACACACCACTTAATTCCTAAGTATTTACACATTTAACACCAAAACTTCAGTTTTTACATATATGCAACCTTATCCATGGTGTATTTCACTTCTCAAAAGTCAAATAGTGATATTTTTTTGTGTACGAAAGATTTGGGGGTATAAATGCAAAAGATAAAGTTTAGGTGTTCGACATGTAAATCGATAGGTATCGGGTTCCTTTTATTTTCTCCTTAGATTTGGCAAAAAATTTTAGTTGGGCAACCACCAAGGAATTTCCCATACCTATTTGTACCTTTGAATGAGATACAACAATAATCTTAAAGCTTAGAGAAGTTATGACAAGGAATTTTACAGGTTTTACATGATTTGAATACAGAGGATCACAACTACTAGCAGGCAGACTAAATTCTATTTTTAGCTTTGAAATGTTCACAAAAAATAAGAGAGAGGCATAATCTATTAATCAATTGTAAGTAATATTTGATCTTGAAATGCTGATCAAACAAATTTACACAATGAATTAATCAATCACACACCTAGTTTGAATGAAGAGAGAAATGAGAGAGAGAGATTACACTCACAAAATAAAGATTCATACATAATAATTTACCTAAGGGGTCATTTGGGATGACTTTTGGTCTATGTTCTTACTTAAAATAAAACATATTTGGTATGTTATAATATGTTTAGTTGTTTATATTCATTTTTTTATTAAAATCAAAAAAATAAAAACTTAAAAAAAATGGACTTAAACAAAAATGTTTTTAAAATAAAAAGCAAACAAAAAACATACATGCATAATGTTTGAGAGGATCAGGTCATCATTGATAAGTAAGGCATTTTAAACATTTTGTACAATTCGCATGAAACAAACCACACAATTGGCCTAAACATCCAGCTGAGAAATAACCAAGCAAAGAAAGTGCTTATTAATTAATGACACGCTATGTGCTAATTGTTAGATATGTAAATACATAAGAATGGTGTGGTGTGTATGTATTTCTTTTCCCCAAAAACTTTTGCTGATGTATAAGAGAAAATGAATGTTTTATAAGTGATATTTAAACTGAAGAGCACAAATGACTCATAAACTACAAAAATAGCACCTGAGAATTTCGAAGATTAATATATCTTCTTTATATAACGTCCACTAGAAAGTTAGTTATACCTTCACCAATAATCTCGACAGCTGCACTCTCCATCCTGAAAATGATGAAACCTCTTAGCATCCCGAGTTATTAACAACCGACCGACTATCTTCGATATGATCTTCAAAGCATTATGGCAATCGACACAAACACGAAGGTTTTTCATAATCCGAACAGTTTGTCTCGCTGGAGTCGTCATGAAAGCATAAGCAAGAGCCAACCTTTCACTATGGTAGAGCAAAGCTTCCTCCCTCGATTCTCTATCAATGTCATGCAACACACATTTTATTTCTGGAACATATCCCGCATCCTTCAGCTGTGGCAAGAGCCCTCTGATCTGCTCATAAACAAAGTCGTCCTCCGGACGAGACCTCTCACCCGCTCTATACTCCCGTTGCCTACAAAACCTTTTTGCTAACTCGGTTGAATCAGAATTCTTCGCCTTCTTGTTCTCGACTGCTTTCACAGGCAAAAGTCCTTTCTTAGACTGTTCTGTTAATCTCGTATGGTCATAGTATTCAACAATATTAGCACATCTATCTCCAAGCTTTGTATCGCCGTTAGCTCTACAAAGATTCATTAAGGTTTCCCATATATCGATCGTCGGCTCCACTGGCATACCTTCGATGAACTCAAAAGCTTCGTTTAGATAACCACAACTTCCGAGCATGGTGACCACACTCAAATAGTTCTCGATGGATGGATGGATGTGAAAATCCATCGCCATCGATTTGAAATGTAGCATTCCCTCATCGACGGCTCCTATCACACCGCAAGCGGCAAAAACGGTATTGAATATTCCTCCATCTGGTTCCAATCCCAAATGCTTGAAGTGGGTGAAAAGGTCGATCGCTTCCTCTCCGAAGCCTTCATGAACGAGCCCCTTCATCATAGTGTCCCACGATGTCAGGTTTCGTTGAGGCATTTTCTCGAATAGTTGGTAAGCATCAGCAATTGAACCGCACCTGAGGTATGCGTCTAATAGCTTGTTATAAACCGGAACACTGCCATTTCCTATAATCTTGGAGATGTAATCATGAACTTGTCTTGTAGCTTCCAAATACTTAATATCAACGAATAACTGAAGCAGAAGCAAACATCGAGGTATATCAATGGCGACCCCGCGTTTAACCAATAAATTGAAAACCTCCACAGCATCTTTTACTTTTTCGTCTCTGCAGAACTCATCAAACTCATCAATGGTACCATTGTAGGGTTTTTTATCCACATTATCAGCTGCATTGTTAGGGTTAGGAAGTTCTGAAAAAGGAACGGTTCTCTCATTCAAAGAAATTGAAGCATGCTGATACTCATTTGGATGCTGCTGAAATTTACTTGGCGTTTCCATATATTTAGGGTTCTGAAGAACACCTTCTCCATTAATCAACTGTAAATTGGCCTGAAACTGTGGATTGCTCCAATGGGAGCTTTGCTGAACCTGTCCGCTATTCTGAAGAAACCTGCTTTCGCTTGGATAATTCCCACCCGAGCTCCCACTGTAGTAATTGTAGTTTGGCATGAACTGCCCCGCAACGTTTAAGCCATTGGAGTCAGAATTCTGCTTCCAAGCTTCTCCATTCTGATGAGAAGCACCACCAGCTTGAGAGGATTCCCCAGAAAACGTCATCTGAAACTCTCTAGGGTTCGAGTAAGTATTCTGGTAATTAGGGTTACCTCTGAGAAATCCATCAGGGCTGCCGCCGTTGAATCCGTTACCCGCAAGCTGATTAAACTCCCCGGAAGACCTAAAAGGGCTGTGGCTATCTACTGTATCCTCCGCCGGGTATTCAGCTCTGACGGCGAACAGCCGCCTTAGAGAGAGAAAGGGTGAGGTTTTGAAAGCATCTGCGAAGACTTCGCGGGAGGAGAGGAGAGAAGAAGACCAGGCATGAGAGAGGGATGAGATTGATCGGAAGGTGATATCAGATGCTCTTCTTCGGTACATTAAAGCGATCACCATTTTTGCTTCTCGAACTGGGCTAAAACCTCTCTGAAACTGAGGGGATCCTCAAAAGCTCAAGCTTTGGGAGCTTAACCTTCTCTGCTTTCTAATGGTGAGATCGTAGAATTCGCCTCTGTGGATTGAAGCGGTCGCCGGTTTGAATTTGCTTCCCGATCTCCGAATCTCCGGCGATGCTAAAAACCCTACTGGCTTTAGGCCTAAAAGCTCTCGCAGGAGAAAAAAAATTGGGATAATCACTTGCACAGCTTCAATCATATCTGTATATTAATCCATGCACTTTTAAAATAAATTGTCTTGTTGATTGTTCTTATCTAGTATCTCATAATCTACTTCGCCATCTCGTAATAATATTTATTTGGATTGCTCATGCGCTTGCTGACCACTTGTACTGTATGTACTGTATCTGGTCTCGTGCATATCATTGCATACATCGAACATTGAACTGTTGGAGCATACAAAGTTCTTCTTATCTATGTTTGCTCTACTTCAGATTTAGGCCATTATTTCTTAGATAACTTGAAGTAACAACCTAGGTGGGTGCAAACTCACAATGGCTCACTTATATTGAACCTATACAGGACATTCTTAACTTATTCTACTTAAGACAACTTCAAAGTACATAGAATCTTGTACATGTTGATTCTCATACTAAGGAACTTTTTGGTTGTACCAAAATTGTTCATCTCAAACTTCATTGACAATTGCTCATTAAAGTCTTTAGTTTTCTCCATATACGCTCATGCAACTAGCATGTCAGTTACATACAAAAAAATCTAATATAACAATTACCAAAATGTTTAATAAAATAATAGTGATCTCCTTAGCACTTCTTGTACCCATTATCTGACATAAACTTGGAAAACCACATATGTCACTATTTTTGGGATTGATTTAAACCATACAATTATTTCTTTAGTTTGTTGACCATGTGTTCTTTTTTCTAGAACTTCATATCCTTATGGTTGCACCATATACAGTTCTTTTTCTAAGTCATCATGCAGGAAGGCTGTTTTAACATTCATTTGTTCTAAATGTAGATCTTCTGCTGCTATCAAGCTCAGCACAACTCTCACACTACAAAAGAAAATATCTCTGAGCAGTCAACTTATTCCTTTTGTTGAAATAATTTCACAACAAACCTCACCTTGCAATTCTTGCTACCATCTAACTCCTCTATTAGCCTAAAAATCCACTTGTTGTGTAGTGTCTTTTTGCCTTATGGTAATCTTACGAAATCCTACGTCTAATTTGACCTTAGTGACACATCTAATAATCCACTTCTTTGAGTCTTCGAGTGACCTCATCATAATTAAACTCTAATTTAACATTACCAGTTCACAAAAGATAGTATAAAGAAGAAGAATACATATGTATCAGTTATGTGCAGGGCTATCAATTTGGCTCTTTGTTCGCGAACAACTCGTGTTAGCTCGTTAAGCAACTCATGTTCGACTCGATAAGCAGCTCGTGTTCGGCTAGTTCTTTAAACTTAACGAGCCGAACACGAACAAATTTTTAAGCTCGAAATATAAACGAGCCGAACACGAGCTAACATTTATTCGCTCGTGTTCGGCTCGAATTGGCTCGAAAAGAAATAAATAAATAAATATACACACACACATATAATACATATTCATAAATTTAAATATTATAAATTGTAATTAATTAAAACTTTTTAAAATAAAAAAATGTATCAAATTTATAAAAATTAAATCCTATAAATTAAAATATATAACAAATCATTAATAAATATTACTTATATAGATATTATGTATTTACATAATATAAGTTAAATAATTAATATAATATAATATATAAGTATAAACTAAAAAAAACCCTAACTCCTAAGCCCAGACCTCCCTCTCCAATGTTCTCGGGTTCGGCTGCCTCTCCCTCTTCCGACTCTCTCCTTCCTCTCAAAATCGCGAAAGCGTTAGACCGCGAGAGCTTAGGGTTTGTCGTTTGTGTTCGCCGCTCTCAAAAATTATGTTTAGGCTCTCCTCCTCTTCCGAGTAATCTCCTTCTCCTCTTAAAATCGCGAAAGGATTTTTGAGGCAAGAACTTAGGGTTTGTTGTTTTTCTTCCTCTTCCAAGTCATCTTCCTTTTCCTCTTCTGAGTCATCTCCTCCAATTTTGATCCGAACTCGAGCCGAACTTGATCAAGAAAATATTATTCGAGCCGAACACGAACACACCGTTTACGAGCCATTTCGAACACGAGTCAATTTCGAACACGAGCCAATATCGAACGAGCCGAACATGAGTCGAGCTCAGGGTCAACTCGTTTACAGCCCTAGTTATGTGATCATGCTAAACCTCCAAACTTCTATAGTAGGTGTCTAAGGATCTTCACGCGCTTCATCAAATTAAGCACATTTCATTTCTCTATCTTTCTGATCACCATTACCTTTTATCTCAACATAATTGGTGGGCTCTTCAGAAGTAACTGTTGGACAATCCTATGTTCTTTTCATGTCCTTGTACATTTCTCATTCACTTAAAGTCACATCCCTAGTCCTTACGAATTTATAATTCTGATAATCTCCTCAGCCACACCATTTTATTGTGGTGTCCTTGGAATAGTGAACACATGTTTGATTTCTTCTAAAGCATAATAACTTATGAACTTCTTATAACGACACTCACTACCTTTATCTGATCTAAAGTACTTCAATCTCAAGTCTGTCTCATTCTTAACTATGACCTTTCACTTCTTAAATACCTCAAACACACCAAACTTATGTTTTAACTACGCTCACACCTTACTAGTGTGATAATCAATAAAAAGTGACAAAATATTGAGAAACTCTAATGAATTCAACTGGAATAGGACCCGTAAATCTCTACATGCACTAACTATAGTTTTTTGGATTTCATCTTGAACCATTTATAGAGAATGTAATTTTCATTTTTTTTTTGTTTTCTATAAATAAAATATTCACATAAATCTAATTCTATAGATTTTAAATCACGAAGTTTGTTCTTAGAAAGTAGGGACGTCATATATTTCTCACTCGAATGATCAAGCCTACAATGTCAGAGACCTACATCGATTTTTATTCCAGGTACACCAATAGATTCAAACAACTCATTGATCAGCTTAAGGGTGCCTTCAACGTTACCTTCAGCTGTCATCATTGTCCCTCTAGTCATCTTTCAAGAATCGTATATGAAAGTAGTCACATGCCATGACATTGCGGCTTATATAAATTAAATTTCTCTTCAAACATGAAACATGTTCAACTGCATTGAGTTTCCAGACTAATCTATTTGGCAACCTAATATCAAACATACTATTTCCAACAATACTACAGATCTTATTATCTTCCAAATACAACTTCCCTAGATCACTTTGAGTATAGTTTTTAAACCTCTCTTCGTTAGGGAATGCATGGAAAGAGTCATCTAAATATACTATCCAAATTTTAGCACTATCTATGGACAAATGAGGAAGTCACCTTAGATTTTATTTGTGGAGATATTTCTAAGAGCTTTCTATTTACACCTCCACCACCAACCATGATAGTTTTCCAGCCCTTCTTGAAGTGACATTTCTTTCTGCAGTTCCAACATTTTCTCTCTCTGACCTGTATATTCCTCTACTAGATTTGATTCTTTCCATACTTATCTTTTTGTCTAGATTCCTCCTTTTATTTTCAACAATGAAAGCAAAATTTAAAGTTTATTTGCTCGCCTTCTTGCAAACTTTCGCATTCAACATTAACCTCAAAACATCATCAAAGTTTAATTTGAAGTTACTGAAAGAGTTACTCATCATACATTTATTCCATCACTATTGTCTCACAATAAAGATAAGAGTAATAGTGCCCTGACCTCATCATCGAATTTAATGCCAATAAATAATAACTAGTTAGTCACAATGTTTAAGTTATTCAAGTGCTCAACTATTGAACTATCTTCTTCATGTTAAGCAACATTTTCATCAGAAACATTTTATTTGAATTCAAAGTCTTATGATACATCATTGTTAGTGCAACAATGAGATCTATAATAGTTTTCTCATTCACAATGTTGAAAGCAACATATGGGGAAAATAAGAGTTAGATCAAATCCAGGGATGTTCGATAAAGAACTTCTTATGCTTCGAGAGTCATTGATTCCAGGCCCATTGTATTTCCTAGAAAGTAAAATTTGATTTGTATTTGAAACAATAAATCTTCAATTTGTATTTTCTAGAAAGCAAAGTTCGAACCATTGAACTTCTCCAACTTGTACGTCTCTCCTTCGGTCATTCCTCTCACTTGAACCTATCTTTAGAAAACTCCGCTCTTACACCACTTGTGAGAAAATCACATAAATTGATACTAGAGATTCAAACAAATTTAAAACAGAAGCACACAAAGTAATAAAACTCGGAAAATGCAATGAACACTTAAGATTTGACGTGAAAAAAAATCTGAGAAAAAAAATTTCATAGAGTCACACTACCCAGAAATTCACTATGAAGAAATGAGCAGAACGTACAAATTACGCTAAAGTCAAAGCTCTCTACACTCCTAGAACTCACGAACAATCCCTTTTATCCTCGCAAGAGATAACTCGTGAAATTCAACTTTAACGCGTTCACAACTCGAGCAATGGAGACAAATCCTTTAATGGATGAATTGCAAATTTTGGCTACATTCGCCTCGGTGCTATCCCTAGGCGCTCCAACGCTAGAAACAAGCGTATCTGTGCATGACTGCGCCCCTCTTGGGGCACCACTTTTCCTCAAACTCGGTTCTAGAAGAAATTCTTCTAGGTGTTTAAGCGCCACACCAAACATCATATTGTTAAGCACTCTATTGGAAGGCTTTGTTGAGCACTAGGGCACCCAACTATGCGCTAAATCGTCCAACTACGTGCTGGGGAGGGCGCCCAAGAATTGTTTCTTAGCCACAATCAGCCATTCACACATTACGTGCATAAATGTGCCCCCTATGTTTTTTTTATTTAGAAAGGCTCCCTAAAGTTCATTTCATATAAAAATACCTCATTAGTGTATTATGATAGATTCTCTCACAAGTGATCTACCTTTTTGCATTATTTAAGCCAAAGCATATTTGCTGCCACTTTCAAGTGATCAAACTTTGTTTAAATATGATTCAAGTACTATTTATTAGGATAAAAGTTGTTTATTTTCTCATTATAATTTAAGATTGCTGAAGTTTAAAATGGCATTAAGTTCATTCAAACTTCCATCATAACGAATATATATATATATACATATATTAATAAAGAAATGTTCACGGATGGAACAGCCTACCAACCACTTGGGCTCGCAATCCCGATAGGTTTATAATTGGACCCCTTGAGCCCAAATAATTCAAGTACCACCTCCATATAACGGACAACTCGCTTGAAAGGGATTCGAACCACCCAACTTGAGGTGATTTACACTGACGAGCAGATTCTCTACCAACAAACCAAGAATGCGGCTCATACCGAATACCGAATGAATATATATATATACACATACATACATACATACATACATGTATATGTTGCTTCAAAGATAATAGTAGAGCATGTGCCTTAGTTGAATATTGGTATTATAGGGACAATAGCTTATATGACTATAGCATGCTTATGTTCATTTATAATGAGCTTTCAAAAAATTACTTTTTTTTTTCAGATAATTATATAGAGGTGCATCATGAAGCGCATAACTTCGATTGTCTCTTACAATATATTAGTTTGGATTCTCAACCCAACGCTATCATCACAGCAATGACAATAGAAAAAAATTTGCATACAGAGGCGTACGCGATTACGTACGCTCCATACTGAGAGGCATCGATCATACCTAGTATCATCAAATAACGGAGATGATATGGATATTACGTGAAATAACACATGAAACCATCGTATCATAGCATCTGAAGCCGTCCGTATGCTATACGGTCTCCGCATACAAATTTTTTTCAATGACAATGGGGCTCACATACCTCTCATAGTGAGTTAGGTCCCATGATTGCATTAAGCTATTATTTGTTTTGCTTGAAAATTGAAGTAAACCAAAAGCAAAGTGTTTCAAATTTTTATTTGAAAACAATAGAATGCAACGTATAATTCCAATAAATATGTAGTACATTTCAAAAATGAAACTCAACTATTACACATTAGTTTTACTACTCAAAGAAATAATTTAATATAGCTTCTAATCATAACAAACAAACCATAATTGAAAATTTCAAAATTTTAGCATGTTGAAGCTACTAATATGATCAAAGTCATATAAGAAAGCATTAATGGATGAACGAAAGTCTCTCTCTCTCTCTCTCTCTAACGAGAAAAATTTGCGTCCGAAGAGCGTACGCAGAGATACGTGCGTTAAAAAGATACGTAGCGAGTTACGCGGAAATTACGTGAATGATATTACGTTGTGTTATCAACACTCATTGTACATTCGTGCATGCTATTCAGCAATACCTTCGAATAACCGTCTTATTTCATCCGATTCGTACAAAAGTGTCAACACGAGAGTTACGCGGGAGATACGAGAGCGTTATACCGATTATTCGTAATAACACGCACGCTGATAACCCACCGTATAATCCAAAATACGTATGCGATTTTTACGTACGCATCATCGAGCTCGTACGCTCTCCGGACGCAAATTTTTTCCCCCTCTAACATGCTGATTTTAAAGAGCAAAATATAATGAGAGAGAAAATCATCATAAGAAATGAAATTATTTGAGAATAAGAAACTCTCCTAATTGCTTAATTAAAAAGATTGATGCAACTTCACTCCTGTAGTCATCTCTACTAAAAAACCACCATTAGCAGAAGAATTAGTGCATTGTGTGACCATTTCATTTGAATCGAGAACAACATTAAGAATAAAAATTATAAATGATAATGGTTCCATTGAATCGTTTCAGAAGACCAGAGTGTTGAAAAACAACTGTTTAATCAAATTAGATGTGCAAATATTAACTTTATTCTGTCCCGACAATTAACTAACCAAGATCTAGTCTCAATTAAAAATACATAAATAAAGAGAAAAATTAAAAAAAATAAAATATTTACAATATTAAGAAATTCCTACTTCCCTCCCATCTCCATTTCCTCCAAATTGTCTAAAAGAACATAAGAGAGGGGAAAAGGAAGGAACAAAAAAAAAAGGATAAAAGAATGATAACAGGATCTTTATAATTACCTCTATTCCCAAAATCAACAGATTTGGGCTTTAAACTAACCATAAATCTTTAGTTCTAAACTTTCTGGATTTCTTTAGAACCAGAAATATTTTTCGAAGATAAACGATTAGTACCTTGTTTCTTTCGCCGGGGATTGTCTAGAGCTGCAGATTTCACTAATGGACCAGACCATGTGGAGACTGATTGGCCCTTCTGGTAGGGGAAGACTGAGCTATAAGGAACATTTGGGGGGTCAAAAGTTGAATCAATGTGGGTTGGAGATCCGACGGGATAGCCGAGCGCTCCGTCCTGGTGAGGGGGAGGGAATTTCTCGCTCTTGCTCTTCGCATTCGCGTGTGTTATCAGACGCCGTCTCTGTCGAGAAAAGAAAAGGGATGTAAGTGATTAAATTCAATTATTTTGAGCGGATTAGTCATAACTGGATCAGAATATGTGCACAGCTTGAGGAAATCTGCTCGAACATTTCTTGAATAACTGCGTTATTCGATAGGGAGAGACTAAATTTTATCTTTCTGTAGAAGACTTAATCTGGAAGTAAATAAATTTAGTGACAGTGAGATAAAATCCTCTTCAAATGAACCCATATAAGAAGTAACTTTTTTTACCAAATATACAACAAAAGTAAACAGATATTTAAGAGAAAATTTACTTGAAGAACCCTAAGGCTTTACTTCCTTCTACTTGAGCTACAAGTCCATCAATTTTAACTTATTAGGAAAGACAGCATTTAGATATCGCCATTACAAAAATCAATATTACATTCCGATGCAAGAATGAGGACAACAGCCATAAACATAGAAATGGAAGACCCTTTACATTTTACAGCTCAAATTTCAGGATTTTATAGTTATCTCAGATTCTCAAATATGAGTTTCACTTGTAAAAAAATGACAAATATATATTTACACAGCGTCTAAACAGTAGAAAGCTCACTCACTTCAAACTTCCTAATAAGTTAACCGAAGTCTCAAAAGATTATATAACTAGCTTTTCCTAACTTCAGCGATTGACATTATTTATACCAAGCAAATCCATTGAAGAACTTCTAACTAGATGAAACAAAAAATGTCCTGAAGTCTTCATATAGTACAATTGAATTCTCTCATAAATGAGAACAAAAAAAAAAAAGTAAGTTAATTAATTAATTAATTAGCACAAAATTAATTTTTGTTTTTAGCTCTTGGCTTTGGATTTACAAAGTTCATAAAAAGAATCTAATCGAGCATGTTGAATTATGAACATTTCTCTAAGCTTAATAACGAAGGTTATCTTCAAGAAAACATCTCATCACAGACGAAGAAACATGACTCGCTATGCCGTAACTTTTCACCAGTTGGATTACTTATTGAAAGAAGCTGCCAATCCACATGAAATGTTACTCGAGGAAAACTAGATGGAACCTTTCCACTATTCATTTTTACTGTTTTCCAAATCTTCACCCCCTCCGATAATTTTTACAAGAATAAGGAAATTATCCCAACAAGTACATCATATCTAAATGGACAATTATTCAAATCAGTGATAAACATGAAAAAATTTCTTGGGAGCTCGTTATTAACCATATCAGACATAACTCCAAATGTTAGAAGAAGATTCAATAAATCAAAGTTGGTGATAGAAGTGATCATTCACCTAATATTAGAGATTTTATCAAGAAATTAACTATAAGAACTGCATGATCTTATAGAGTTATCTTATTGTGATAATTGCACAAAATTAGAAATCTGAAAAAATTGTGATTTGTCTATTTTTAAATCCTTATACCATAAATCACCATCCATACCTTAAAATTTTTATAATATTTTCATCTTATTATTCTAATTTAAAATCCAATATTTCATCAACACATTTTCATATCACCAAAAAAACTTTTTTTCAAACGCTATTATACAAATAAAATCAAGGTCATTACTGATAATGGATGCATAAAATACTCTATGCAATGGGAAAAACAATTGCATGTGGTGACTCAAGGATATTTGTATAGAAAAACCATAATTATGCCATGATATCTACTTAAACATTCATTAGAGTGGAATGTTTTTACGTTAAGGATAAATGATGGAAACTAGAATAACAAATGCAAAATATTTAATCAAAAAGCTCTAACTCGAGAAATATTCTCCCTCGGTCCTACGACAGAGGTACAGATTTAAGTTTAGCCTATCACATTCTTTTAACAAGGCATTAAATAACTCCCAGTATGGAATTAAATCTATAACCAAAACATAAACAATCATTATTTGCAACTGGTCTTGTACATACATATTTGCAACTGGTTTTGAGTCCTACATTTAATTAATAAAATTTTGAAATGTGCATTCATTAGAATGAGAAATTTTACTTTATATGCCCCAAAATAGGGAACCTAAGAGAAATACAAAAATAGTCATACCTTCTGTTGAATAGTTAAGCAACCCTTCAATAAAAGGAGCTCATTAATACTTTTTCCTACATTTCCATATCTCCATATCTGAAGATTGCAAAGCATGCATGTTCACGCTACGATGAAATTTCATAATGAGGGTCTATCTCCATTCATCATCTAGGAAGGTTATTGATGTCAATTGTTAGCTATTATCTTCAAATTATAATCAAACCATGTTTGACGTTGTTTAATTGATATTTGAACTATAGTCATACCTTGTTGGAACATACTTGAGTTAGGTTGAACATGATTTGAAGAAGAATTGCATAGTTTGAATAAGGTTAAACATTTGGTAGAATATCAGCCCTAAACTTGCTAGAATACGGTTCAATCCATGTTCAAATGTTGTCTAAACTAATATCAGATGCGTTGAACTTTAAAAAAGTACTTTGAGGTTCACAAGTGGGGTTATTCTGGTACAAAATGAAATTCCCAAGCAAATTTCTCCAACAAACAAAAATGTGGACATACTTCTTTAGTTTTTGCTATTATGGTACATATAAAGTCAAATATCCCTACAAATGCTTTGAATTTGATATTTAAACTTTAAAATTTTGAGTTAAAATTTTGAATTATAATTAGTCGAGTCAGTTATAATTTGTTTTTTACATAACTAATATGCAAACAAATTTCTGCAGCTGAATTTGGATCTTGGATTTATTCCTTCTAATGGTGCCGTTATGATTATGTCTTTCAAACCCATTCTCCTATTCATGCAAGCTGAGGCTTTCTCCTATCCTGCTAGAGCTTAATCTTTTCATAAGAACTAGTAGCTGTGCAAGATTTGTGGCATGTTGAACTTGTTAAACTCCAAAGGTTAGTAATTCAGAAACCTACTTCATACTTCATAGTTCTGCAGCTCAGTTAACAGATATTATGGGTCTTCCGTTTGAAAATATGTTGGCTTCACAACATATTATGAGGATAACCTAGGTGAGCTGATCTAGTGAATTTGCAATGACTTGCCTATTCCAATACCATAGTCTCCTAAATATATGCATATCAAGCCATAAAAAACAATATATAACATGAATTAAAAATGTTTTTTTGGACTTATAAGCCTTTCTCCTTCTATTCCAAATCCTAACCCAGGATGAAGTATCTGTAAGTGCTCAACTCAATGATTGACTCATCCAAAACCGCCATCAGAAGGAGCTCGATACAATCAGTCAATGAGACAATCATCAAGCCTCCTAGCACACAAACAGCTAGGCATGTCTTGAATAGAGAACAGGCCCAAGATGATCAGATGGAAGTAAGGCAAACTGTATCTGGTATAATTGAGATCCACAGTATAGATGATTTTGGCTACCACCAATAGCATGTACACAGGCGATACCATGGACATGCAAGCTTTCAAGCTCCTTGTTGTGGAAAAATCGATTTTGGCTAGAAGTAAAAAACAAAGAACACAAACAAGACAAAACAAAATACGTGGTTCGGTCCGGACCTACATCACGGGAGAACCAAATCACTAAGATAATGAGAAGAATTACAGCGTACGAAATGAGCCATCTGCCAATCCGCTCTCGAATCCTCGACCTGACTCGAGCTCTCCTCCCACAGCCTCTCCTTCTTCTCTTAGTTCTCCTTCGGTTCTTCTCACCTCTCCCTCCTGCCACCCCTTTATATAAAGAGGCCTCCCTTGTAGAGTCCTACAAGAATTGAGATTCATTACAACACTCCTGAATAAAAGGTGGACACGTACTGTAAATTTGACGAATTCCGATCCATTGTAACAAACATTGAACATATTTCATCTCTCCCAAAAACACATTACATCCTTAGAGAGAAGATGAGCCCAACGAGGCCTATAAATACATAATGAATATAATCAGCATGCCTTCTGGATCTGTTAAACCTCAAGCAATCTTTTCAATCATTGTGTGCCTATTTTTGGCTCTTCATCTAAAAGAGAGACAAAATATATTAAATAAATCTTTGTAAAACTCAAGATCTTTCAACCATCGAAATCATATGAGACAAGAGGTTTGCCAATCAGTTAACTATTTTACTCTCTTCTCTTTCACACCCTTCTCTTCTTTTACAATTCAGTTTCTTCTTTGTACACAAAATCAATTGATTGCATGGTACTGATCATCTCTAATGTTAATATTAATGTCTATTAGACCCCAAAATCTTATTTTTTGAGTTGAATTCATTTGTTTTATTTCTTTCATTGCTAATAAAAACTAAATTAATGTGGAAAATAGCTTATTTTCCTATGACGTTTGAGGTTTCCTTGTACAAGCTAATTCCAACTAAATTATTCATCAAAGACGCGTGTTGCAAATTCATTGATTAAATTAATTCTCCATCACACAATATATATGCCATCCTAACCCCTTCAGAATCCACTAAAAAAAGTTAAGTGGCCAGTTTGGTGCTGTGCTTAAAAGCAAACTTTAATGCTGATTGGCAATTGAGACCGGCTAAAAATAACTATGACCATAACAAATATAAGCAGTCACATCCAGAGATGAAATACAAATTAGGTACAGAGATAAGTAAGAGGTTATGTGAAAAAAAAATGCAAAAACAAAAAAAACGAGCAGAAGCTTAGCATGCATGATAAGATGTGCAGCAGTGAAGTTTCGAAGTAACAAGATGAAGGTAGAGCTGTCGGAGATAAAAGCTCGGCATATCGTACATCAAGGTTTGCTTGGACCTCAGCGTTAGCCTCTGGAGCAGGAACTGCCCTAGAAGGTCTGTCACGGTTGTGCGGCTTCCTCGTTCTATCACCGTTAGCCCTGCCACCACCAGCTTTTAACCTTGCAGACGCAATGTAAGGGGTGAGTTTTTAAAATTATCAGTAAGTATCTATGATATTAAGAAATCAGCATCAGCAAATAACAAAATGAGCTAGCATATTGAAATTAATGCACTTGAAGAAAAAAATTATCCACTAAGCAAACCGGCTAACGAAGTAGAAAAAAGTAAAAGAAACGAGCCAGAGATTATCAAGATACAAGTTATGAAAATATATAATAATGAAAACAAGATTAGCATCACCTGCAGTATTAGACAAAATGAATGAACCAGTCTTATAACCGACCCAGTGTGAGGGATAAGTCATCTATTCTACTATTTAAAAAGTGTCACGTGAATTCACTAAACTACAGTCATAATATTCAAATTTTAAAAAAATGTCAACCGTTCATCCGCTTTGACCAATATTAAAAATTAATCTTTAATTCTAAAAGTGTAAAAAACAATTAAAGTTTTTAACTCAAAGCCAAAAAGTTTGTTTTATGAATGTATTCTATGTAGAACATGCTAGATGAAAAACACACAGAGTTATCCCCCACATTACATAGTGACCCTCACACAATTTTCTAATGAGATCATACTTAGGAGTTTTATTATATTTGAAAATGTCCATGTATCTAATACCTTATCATATGTTCAATTTGAAATGTTAACTTACAGAATGTTATTGTTATTCCCTTGTTCAATTTGTTTAACGACTTTTACTTCAATTACATTTTACTTACATTCCCTTTCATTTCTCAATTAACTTGCCCCAAAAAGCAAATAATCATTATCCTCCAAGTATTCTTTAATATTCCATATATATATAGCTCATAATAAATTCATAAAATATTTTATATACTTCTATCAATTTTATATTTTACTTCAAAAATATTTAGATATACATTATACTATCTAAATGATCCAAAACACAATAAATTTATATTACATTCAAAATTCCTACAATATAATGAACAAAACTTTAAGATAAACAAAATATTAAAATAATAATTAAAAATTCTGAAATTGTCAAAATTTAAAAATCGACAAGATTTCATGGAAATCATGAATACTATCTAAAGTTGTCGTCTATAAATGTAGGAAGAACAAATAAATGGCTACATGATCATCATCGAGAATAGTTTCACAGAATATGAGAACATTGTCAATTTTTGGTAGTCAAACAATATATTTTTATTCAATACAAAAAAAACAAAAAATTATACGTGCAAATGCCAAAAAAATAAAAACTTAATATATATATTCTACTCGGATCATTTAAGTGTACCTAAACTAACATTTGGATAAATTTGTAATCAGGCTAATAGATTGTCATCAAAATTTACAATATAAAATGACATTGCGCTTGTGCTTATTATTCTCGCTTATAATTTTCCTTCAAAACTTCAGCATCGCTAGTTTGCTACTCAAATATAATAAAACTAATATCATTGTACTGTTAATTTTTACATCAATGTCCCCATACTCCTGCTATTATTTACTATTTAATAAAACATAAAAATAATTTTTTCTTAGATCAAACAGCTTACAACAAATTATTTGAAAATGGCTAATTATATATTCAAATATTAGACCAAAAAACTACTATACAAGAGTAGTTAATTTATAATGTAACCTTATAAAATAATGACATTTAGAATAATATTTTAAAATGCACATTTATCAAAATAGTATAATGACAAACAATACTTCAAATAATAATAATATAAAAATAAAAAGCATACCATGTTTATTCTTTAAAATAATATATGGACATGTAGAGTTAGGCCATGTATATTTTTAATCGTATTAGTGTTTGTTTAATTCAATCTTATTCACTCAATTATAAAAGCACTTTGGAAGTATTTTTTCCAAAATCTGCGTCAAGTTTTAGTTTAGTAAAAAACAAGAAAATTTTTTAATTGATTTTTGAAACTAATCAAGACAAATTTATTGAAGGAAACTTTCTTTATTCTAAAAGTTCAACCAATATATATAGTGTGTACATGAATATTTTCATACTTCTTTGCCTCTATAAATTATAATATTACATATAAAAATCTATTTATTTGTTGAAATTTATTTACCTAGGTATGTATTTATTTATATCATGCACCATCCAAAAGTTATTTATAAGATCGTCATGAATACAAAAAAGTACCAACAGAAGTGCAAAAAAATTTTTAGCTGTAGGAGATTTCTAAGAATTATGATTTTCTAAGTCTACAAAAGCAAAAAAATCATAAAAATATATCTGTCTAGTGATCCAATTCAAAACTCTTATTGAAAGTAAATAAATATATTTCTTGATATATAACATAATAGGCATTAATCTGAATTTTATGTTCTTGTTGATTATTTTTATTGATTTAGAAAAAGCTTGCCATAAGGTTCCAAGAGATAACCTTTGGAGAGTTTGTTGAGAAGAAATGCGTTGATATGACTTATATTCAAGTCATTAAAGATACTTACACTAGAGCTGCTACTTGTGTTAGAACTGAAGGAGGATAGTCCAAATATTTTTCTATTTCTGTTTGATTACATAAGGGATCGGCTTAAAGCCCATATCTTTTTGCTTTAGTTATGAATGGCCTTACTGAACATTTAAAGGAGGATGTACCTTGGTGTATGATTTTTGTTGATGATATACTTCTCGTGGCTAAGTGGAGAGAAAAAGCAAAGAAAAACTTGAATTATGGAGATCTACAATGGAGTCTAAAGGTCTTCGTTTGAGTAGAACTAAAACTCAATACATAGAATGTAATTTTAGTAACAGTAGCTCTAGTGTCAGTAGTGTAATTTTGAAGGATCAAATTATTAAAATTTGTGAACGATTTAGATATCTCGGGTCTATTGTCAAGGTCTATTGTCAAAGTAATGGTGATATAGCTGGGGATGTTAATCGTAGAATTCAGGTTGGTTGGTTAAAGTGGAGTCATGCTTCGGGCCTATTGTGTGATAGAAAAGTACGCTTAGACTAAAATGAAAATTTTATAAGATGGTGGTGAGAACTGCAATGCTCTATTGTGTTGAATGTTGGCATTTAAAAGAGAAGCATAATACTAAGTTAAGTGTTGTCGAGATGAGAATGATTAGGTGGATGAGTGGTTTTACACTTAGAGACGAAATGCAACAACAACAATAAAGCCTTAATCCCACTAAGCGTGGTCGGTTATATGAATAGTCTTTCTCCATTGCGTCCTATTTAGTGTCAAATTTTCATTTCATTCTAAAACATTAAGATCATATTTTATACAATAAGCCCAAGTCTTCCAAGATCTACCTCTGACTTTCTAAACATAAGTCGAAACTAAAACATCTACTCTCTTAATCAGATCATCAAATGGTCGACATTTAATGTGATCAAACCATCAGGAGACTCTAATTTTCTCCATCACTGGAGCTACACCAACCCAATCACAGATATATTCATTTTGCAATTTGTCTCTAAGTGTAAAACACTTCATCCACCTAATCATTCTCATCTTGGCAACACTTAACTTGGTATCATGCTTCTCTTATAAAGGCCAATATTCAGCACTATAAAGCATTGCAGGCCTCACCATCATCTTATAAAATTTTCCTTTCAGTCTAACCGACACTTTTACACCACACAATAGGCCCAAAGTATTCCTCCATTTCAACCAACCAACTTGAATTCTACTACTAACAACCCCCTCAATATCACCATCGCTTTGAAAAATAGACCCGAGATATCTAAATCGTTCACACCTTTTAATAGTTTTATCACCCAAACTTAAACTTCTATCACTAGAGCTACTATTGACTAAAATTGCATTCCATGAATTCAGTTTAAGTTCTACTCAAACGAAGGCCTTTAAACTCCAATTAGACCTCCACAAATAAATTTTTTCCTTAGCCTTTTCTCTAGTCTTATCCACGAGAAGGATATCATCAGCAAAAAACATACACCAAGGTACATCCTCTTGTAAATGTCTAATAAGACCATCCATAACTAAAGCAAAAAGATGTGGGCTTAAAGCCGATCCCTGATGTAAACTAACAGAAATAGGAAAATATTTGGTCAATACTCCTTCAGTTCGAACACAAGTAACAACTCTAGTATACATATCTTTAATTACTTAAATATCATATCAACACTTTTCTTCTTAAGGACTCTCCAAAGGATATCTCTTGGAACTTTGTCGTAAGCTTTTTATAAATCAATACAAATCAAATGTAAATCCTCCTAATTATTTATGTACTTCTCTATCAAAGCTCTCAATAAATGTATAACTTCCATAGTAGACTTGCCCTGCATAAATCCAAATTGATTATGAGAAATCTTGGTAATACGTCTTAACTTATGTTCAATCACCCTCTCCCATAATTTTAAAGTATAACACATCAATTTAATTCCTCTATAATTTGCACACTCTTGTGCATCCCCTTTATTCTTAAAAATGGGAACCAAAATATTTTTCCTCCACTCCTCAGGCATCATTTTAGTTTTTAAAATAATATTATAATTTTAGTAAGCCAAGAAACTCTCAAATCTCCTAAATATTTCCACACTTCAATAGAGATATCATCAGGCCCTACAGACTTTCCACCGTTAGTTTTCTTTAAAGACTCCTCAACTTCTTTATTACTAAAGCAACGGTAAAAGTAAAACTTTTTATTATTATTAATGATATTAAGACCACTAAGATCAATCGTTTTTTTCAGAAACTTCATCAAAAATTTTATCAAAATAACACCCACCTATGTTGGATATCTTTTTATAAGAAAAGCATATTTGATGTTCATCTTTAATACACTTTACTTGAGTTAAATCTTTACATTTCTCTTTGTTTGGCTAGTTTATACATATATATTTCACCATTCTTAGTATTTAATCTATTAACACTGTCGTTGCCGGTCCCAAGCCCGGATGTGAAAAGTGGAGGGTTGCGTTAGATAGTCGACAGCCAGCGTAAAACTTGTCGAAAAAAATTCATGACATGAATCCTTTTGATCATTGTGTAAGTGTTAGGGCGTCCCTGGAGCGACGCGTTGTATGGCTCGAATACGATGGAAAGTGTGCAGGCGCTATACACTGGCGTCCGGGTGTAGTGTCGAGTAAGCGAGGTTCCACATTACGGACGGATGCGGGTAAAGAAGTTAGTCCATGATACTTAGTATTAGGATAGAATCTTGGAATATAGGTACTCTCAATGGTAAATTAATGGAATTGGTTGATATTATGATTCATAGAAAGATAAATATCTTATGTATTCAAGAAACTAAATGGGTTGTAGAAAAAGCTAAGGAGATTGATAACTTAGGTTTTAAACTATGGTATTCTGATAAGAGTCGTACTAGAAATGGTGCAGGAGTAATTATATATAAATGTTTGAAAGATAATGTTGTTAAAATTAATAAAGTTTGAGATAGAATTATAACGACTTAAGATTATTATTGATACTTAAGATTTTTAATATTATAAGTGTTTATGCTCTCGAGTTGGTTTAGATATAAGCTCTAAAGATAAATTCTGGAATGATTTGGAAGACTTAATACACTTGATACCCTCGAAGAAAAAGTTTTTATTGGAGGAGATTTAAATGGACATGTCGGTAGAATGGTAGAAGATTTCAAAAATATTCATAGGCTACTACAGTTATAGAGCGATTAATGAAGAAGATAGAGTCATTTTAGATTTTATTTTAGCGTATGATATGATTATTACTTATACTTTATTCAAGAAAGAGATGAACGATCTTATTACTTATAAGAATGGATCTAATAAAACACGTATTGATTATTTTCTAATAAGAAGAAGAGATCGTCGAGATTAGTAAGGATTGTAAGGTCATTCCAAGTGAGGAATTAAGTACTCAACATCGATTATTAGTTCTAGATTTTAAGATAAAGAGTTATAAAATAAAAAATACTAGGATTCAACATTGTAGAATCAGATGGGGGCACCTAAAAGACAAAAATAAAATTATTTTTATGAGTAAAATTCAAGATTTAAATATTTTGGGGCATTTAATTGTTATAATTATATCTCCAACTCTATTAATTTTTACAACGTTATCTTTCATACTCTTACCTATAATTACAACTACCCCATTTCTAGTGCGACTCTTGCCAGAATACTAAAGTTTAAAACCTAAGTTATCAATCTCCTTAGCTTTTACTCCCAACCCATTTAGTTTCTTGAATACATAAGGTATTTATCTTTCAATAAATCATAATTTTAATTAATTCCATTAATTTACCATTGAGAGTACATATATTCCAAAATCCTATCATAATAGTAGAATCATGAACAAATTTCTTTACTTGCATCCGTCCATATTGTGGGTACCCTTGCTTATTTGACACTATACCCGGGCACCGGTGCAGCGACCCTTGCACACTTTCTACTGCATTAAGGTCATACAACGCGTCGCTTCCAAGGTACGCTCTAGTACTTAATGATTAAAACGATTTATGTCATGATTTTTTCGACAAGTTCTATGTTGGTTGTCTATTGCCTAACGCAACCCTCCACTTAGAGACAATGTGAAATGAATATATCCGTGATAGGATTGGTGTAGCTCCGGTGATGGACAAAATTAGAGATAGACTCCTTAGATGGTTTGGTCGCATTAAACATACACTGTCTCAGATTAGGAGAGTAGATGTTTTAGATTCGCCTTGTGTTAAGAATGGCAACGGTAGACCTAGGAAGACTTGGGCTTATTGTATAAAAAATGATCTTAATTTATTAGAATTAAACAAAAATATAACACTAAATAGGATGCAATGGAGAAAAAGGATTCATGTAGCCGACCCCACTTAGCGGGATTAAGGCTTTGTTGTTGTTGTTGTATTGATTATTTTAAATCATATTAACGTGCAATTGATGTACCTGTAATGAAGCAACAACTGATAATGATGATGGCATAGAAAAATTATTGATTGAAAGCTTTTAAATAATAAATCAACTAATAGATAATTAAAGTACTTGCAAAAGCCTTGAAGCAGAGGAAGAAGCTCACAGGAAGAGTAACAGAGAAGGTAAGAGGGAAGATGAAGGGGTTAACCGAAGCTAAAGGAAAGTATGAAGAGTTAAATCTTCATTGTTTTCATACATTACAAAATCATTCTCTTATATTTTTATAAAGGAACAATCGAAAACCTAGCGCGAAAAGGATATGGTAACCTCAAACAATAAACATAAAGACAAACAAGTGTTGCAATATAAACATGATCTGAAACAAACAATGGCAGATAATAAAATGAAAAGATATATGGCATTATTTGTGACAATGCAAGTTGGTTTGTCAACAACTCCCCTCAGGTCAAAAGAACTAGTTTTGAGAACTTTAAGTTTTGAAAAAGAACTAGATGGTCTTTTACTTTAATGCTAAGGTAATGAAATCTATCTCTAAGAGAAATCCATCTTGAAGAAGAATAGATAATGGGATCGCCAGAAAGAATAACGCCTTCCTTCGCAAAATCATAAAAATTTCTTATAGAAGATCCTCTTGAATGTTGAAACATTGGAACCATTAGAGAGCAGAGAATATTTGGATGTTCAGAAATTATGAGGCAAATTTAAAATGATTAACAATATTAAACTAAAATAACAAAAATAAGAAAGGTAAATTGGCCGACTAAATCAAGCAAACTTGTTCAACTATATGATTTTTTTAATGCTCATGCCTCATGGCTCAGGTTGGGCTAGTTGATTGGGTCGGTCTAACGTTTTGATTAACCAATAACATTGGTGTTAAGCAAAATGGGTTTTGTTAAAATGAACATTCAATTACGTTAGCATAATTTAATTTTTTTGAATTAAATTACAATGATGATTTTGTGCATCTTAATGCAAGATTTCTAGTGACAATCTAATGTGAGATGTTGAAAAACATACACAACATTTGCAAGTCAGATGAAAAACTAAAGCGCTTCTAATAGAAATAACAACTAGAAACTTAAAAAAATAAACTGATAGATATTAAACTTTTCTCATAGGTGAGTCAAAGAATTAATTACTTCTGAGGAAAAAGATAGCATACTGCATCAATCAAGTGAGTAAATATGTTTTTATTTTGCAATAATTATTTTTATTTATGAAAACAATTACGAATTTATTTATTGTTTTTAATACTTTTAAAATGCAAATTTCATGTTTTCAATTGTTAAATTAAACAAGATATATGAATGCATGTGATGAGTTACACTTAGATGATACTGAAAGGAGATGCAATGTACTCGTGCACGTAAAATGAAAATATAAATAGTTGTCTACCTTTTGGTGGCTTTTGAAAAATGTTAAAACGTATAATTTTAGTGTACGTTTAAATGGTGACTTCCAATGATAGATATTGTAATTGAAATAAATAAAAGCAATCATAAAAATGATTTATTTATCATTTTCCTTTTAAGCGTTCACAATTTTTTACAAAATAGTTTGAAAGATGAGAATTATTGTGATTAAGAAATATTTTACTTACATAGCACTTTAACTCATACCTTCAACTGCTAACATTTTTTTGGAAAAGCACCTATCGAATAAATGGATCTTAAAGAGTACGTGTACAGATGCGAGGAGCTCAAACTGATAGGGATTACATTTCAGTTTTAATTTTTGTTTGTTGTAAAAATTTAAAACTTGTACAAACTATTTGTAAATGAAAGTTTTATGAAATAGATTGACTATTGTGTTTTGAATTAGATTTAATTATGAAATAAAAATGTTTAGATAGTTTTCTCTGTCCGACCATTCATTCTCGCATTGGTATTCCAAGCTTCTGAGCCGGATCTTGACTTGAATTTACTATAAAATAAATATCCCTCCAACACAATGAGATGGCCCCATTCAAAACTCTTCGAATGATAGAATTCACCAAAGAGCAAATCTCCCAAATGCAAAACTCTTCAAGTGTATCACTTGATCAAAGAATTGAATCCTAAAAGTAGAACGAAAGCTACAAGCAAACAGAAATTCTATTCAAGTACAATTGCTTGAGTTGTGCATGGCTAAGACCTATATTTATATCTAGAATCCCAAGAAAAAAAAAACCCCCTTAATAATGTAAAAAGGAATGAATCTAAAAAAGAGCTGCAAAATACAAGCGTGAAGAATCATTGAAGGCTCCATTGCTAAAGTTGCCAAAGCGAGATAATCAGATGAAGTTGCAGATTACAACAATAGAAAGTTCCTGTCATAATTGCAAGAGGCAGACACTAAATATAATGTCCAAAATAAGCTAAAGCAAAATGGTCTTTCCCCAATATTGAAAAAGTGAGTTCCAACTGAGATGTCCTAAAGAAGAAAAAATTATAAAAGGAAGACTTAAAAGGTTCAATTGCAAGAATAACAAAGAAGCCTCAAAAAAATAAGTCTAAGGACACATTGCAATTACAAAATCGAGTAAAATTAAAACATGGAATCGCTAGATCGGATCATATGACTAACTCACTAACACCATTTAAGAGATTCTCATCATCTACAAACATAATATAAGATAGGCAAATCAAAAGCGGCGAGACTTACAAAATGAAAATTTAACAAGGAAGCGAATTAAAAAGAAACATAGAAGTTACGAGTATCACAAGAAAATTTCCAAAGAATTCAACCCAACCTGAAAATTTTTTACTGTAAAGTAAAGTTTGGTCAATATTCTTCCAAAAAATCCAAATATAAATGCAAGATTTCCTCTAAAAATATCCATAAATCATCATGTTTAAGTTCATCTCTTTAATGCACAAAATGCTTATGATATCCACCATTAATAGTAGACACGATTTTACTTCTAAATAAATGTAATTATAAACCAATTTAGCATAACTATTAGGGCAATAGACAAATAATGTCTTTGATGAAGAATTAAAAGACAATGAAAAGAGACCAGAATCCAATGCACTGATTTGTAGTTCAAGACATTAAATTAACTTATGCATAAGAAACATAAACAAAACTTTTTTTATTATTTTCAACTTATAAGAATTCATCCTAAATTTACTACGATATTTATAAGGATTCATTTTTCAAATGGTTAATTTAAAAAGATTTCTATAGGAAATCATTCAAGATGCAAACACAATATTATCTTATCACCTATTTTAAATTTCACATATCCCCAATAAATATCAAACATAGACTTATAATCTTCATGGGTGCTAGCAAATTTCTGGAAAATATTTTCATGTAAATCATGCATATAAGTAATGGTCAAGACTACAAGATATGATGCCTACAACAATAATTTTAAGATATTTATATGTCTCTCATAGAATACAACATAACTAATTTCAAAAGGAGGAGAAAACAAAGACAACATAAAAATTTATACTTATTTTATTCCATAAAGTTTTCTTTTGAAGATTAACATGCCACACAAAAAATGTCGTTTTTAATTGATACAAGCAATCTCAATAAAAAATATTCACCCACAAGTACTCGTAGCAGCAGTAGCAGCAGCAGCAACAGCAGCAGCAGCAACAACAACAACAACAAGCTTTTATCCCACAAGTAATCTCAATAAAAAATATTCACTCAAACGGAAAAAAGATTAGTCATGATAAATTATGTATCTTCCAATTCAACTAGACATATGGAGTTCTTTTTTTATTGTTGGTTAATACATCAGTAATGAAAACATAAATATGTTGATGTAATTTAACTTTATTGATAAGACCTTTTTATGAATATTCAGATAAAGGAACTAGGAGTCAAAAATAAGATTGACATATATTTTATTATTTTTGCTATATATATAAATAGAATTGAAGGAGGAGAAAACAACAAAAAAAACAAAGTTATACTTACTTGATTCCATAAAGTTTTCTTCTAAATATTATTAATAAGCCACATAAAAAGTCTAGTTTAACTTATACAAGCAGTTGACATATTTTATTATTTCTAGTATATAAATCAATATGATTATCAGATTTTAACTGCAAATTCAAGTTTTAACCCTTACTCAGCTTTAGGTTCAGGTTTATGAACAGATTCAAATATAAAATCCTATGCAAATTTTTGTTGTTTTTATTTATTTCTCAAACACCAAAATTTTGAAATAAGCCATATATTAGGTGTCTGAAAGGTTGTATCTGAATTCAGGCATGTTATTTGCATAAGACATTTAATGAAAAGGATATTACAAATAATAATAAGAGGTGCAGCCGTTCGGAGAGATGCATCCCTAAGGATCAAACATATTGATATCGTTTGATCATCGAGTCACTCGAATGATCGAACAGAAGTGAAAGAAAGGAAGCAGGATAGATTGAGAGAGAAGTTATTGTTCGAAGGAGAAAGAAGAAACCATTGCTCAGCGCTCGTGTGGAGAGATTGGAGGATTAAACCGTCGACGTCAAGCAACTTCTGCAAGAAGAAGGCAATGAGTGTTGCGAGTCGAATCGAGATTGAAGTGAAAGAAGGGTTGTCGTGCCATCAGCATTATGTGCTCGCTTCGCGTAGAGGAAGAGGACGAAGGAAGAGACGTCAACGTTGTGTGTGTGTGTTGTTTGCGTCAAGCCGATTGAAGGAGAAGAAATCGGCGTGCGCGGTTCATTCATTGCTCGCGTGCGAGAAAAAGTCCCACGGGCAAGCGGTTCTGGATCGAATCAAAATCGAAGGGAGGAGGGAGCCCATGCGTGCAATTAGGGCTTTCGAGCCACGCGAGGGAGAAGAAGAAGCGAAAGCTCATGTGCTGTTGTTGAGCTCGCGTGAGTAGAGCAGGCAAAATAAATTGACTAAGGTTAGTTTTACAAGTTATTATGTTCTTTAATTATTTTTTTAAAAAAAATATAAGTGTGTGTATTATTTAAAGTTTAAGTTTAATTATATGTGATATAAGGATTGAAACTAATAAATTAAGAAAAATTTAGTTAAAACAGTGGACGCAAAATTGATGTGAGGAAAGGAAAGACTTGCAGAAAATCAATGGATTTCAAGGTATTTTAAAGTTTTATTAAGGTGTTTAATAAATTAGTGAGAGTGTTTAAGTGTATAAATGAAATGTCAAATTAAATCATAATTCTAATTTAGAAATTTCAGTTTGAAGGAGATGTTTATGAAGCAAGCAAGGGGAAGTGATCGACTTGAAAACCTATAAGGTAAATGTTAAACCTAATATTATTAATGGATTAATAGCATAATTAGTTAAATTAATTAATGTTGTTAAATTTATTTAGATTGGAAGGTGTGAAGTCACAAAAATGCCTGAAATTAATATATTAATTAAAATAAAATTGCATCAAATTTAATTATTAACACCAATCAAAATCTCAAACAATAATAATTAAAAGAACACAATAGCATAAGAAAAAAATTCAACAGAAAACAAGCCTCTCGCTTTTACAAAGAAATAACAATTACTAAAACTCATCAAGTCTCTAAATTGATCAAAGAATTGAATCCATAAAATATAAGGAATAATATATTCAATTAAAATTTATTTCACAAGAAGAAGAAACTAAAAATTTAATTCAAGCACCAACTACTCGATTTTATGCATGCCTAAAACTCTATTAATAACCATAAAAAGCGCAATAGGAATTCCACTCAGTTGCCCTAATAGAAAGATCGTAAGAAAGAGCTATAAAATAAAAAAATAAAAAAAAACCCTCCAACAAGACTTAGTCGTTTAATCCAAACAAGCGAACAAAAATTACAGGAACTATAGGCAATAACAACAAACGACCCATTACAATTGAATGAGGTGATTTTAAATAGAATTTGCATGAATCGTTGAGGCAAAAAAGTTATGCCCAATAACTAAAAAAATAAAATCCACAAACTAAGTCCAACGAATTTAGTAAAAATCAAAATAGAAGAATCTACACGACTAAGTCACAAGAATAACAGAGAAGTTATAAATTATGATGTCATGAGACACAGCCTCATGAAGGACTGAAGAAAGTAATTAAACAAAAGATCATGAGATCAATCAGATATGCTGTAGAAGACGACTACTTCACATTCTCATGGACTTGATCGATTCAAAAGCTACAGTATTCATAAAATAAGAAGGAAGCATGAGGACAATCATGGGAGAAACTCATTTGAAAAATGGACAGAAGATCGCAGGGGAGCTCTGCATCGAAATGGAACGGAAAACTGAATTAATTTGGGATAAAAGATCATATATATATATATATATATATAGATATATATTATCATGGAGAATTAGGCATGACAACAAAGGTTTCCTAGGGATTATCCTGAGGCTTAAATGTTCTAAATCTACAATTGGAATGCATTGGATTAGACGTTACATTTGGAGTTGGGGATGGGGATTTGGGAAATGTCCTGGTTTCATGAGTGTCAAGGGATGGGGATGAATGGTAACAATAGTAGGAGTGGGTGGTGATGTATGATTATAATATATATGGGATTTAAATTAGATTTTATTTAGGGAAGAAGTTATTCCTAAAACATGGAGCCAATAAAGGGTTTGGTATGGAAAGATTAAAATCTATATCTGTATGAAAAATTTGCTAGGGTGATTGTAGAATATTAGGAAGATAATTAGGAATCTTCTTAAAAGAGCTTTAAATAAAAAAATTTTGGAGACATTTTAAGGAGGTAAAAAGGGATCACTTGGTGAGACTGATTCGATGATGAAATACTTGGTTACCTACATTCCTTGAGCTAGACTGAAGGGTTCAAACTATGAGAAAGTTGAGAACTAAATTGGAAAAGGGGAGTCTTATTGGACAGTTTCTGAAAACAAGTAACATCCTTGGACTAGACTGAACAAAGAAAGCAATTCTACAAAAGAGAAAGAGAAAACATGAAATATAATGGCCTTCCAATAGCAAAAAAAAAATAAAAAATCCTTGCCTCTAATATTAATGACAGTAATAAAATATGATGCAAAGATCCCACTATAATTTCTAAATAATGTAAACGAGAAACTAAATGCGAGTACCCCATGGAATGGTTTCACATACTTAATGAACATATAAACATGGGTTGCCTAAAATAATCTTTCTTCAAATTATCTTTTATACATTCAAAGATTCCACTTTAATCTCATAAAAATACTTAAAAGACAGCTAAAAAACATTTAGTAGCAACCAAATTCCTAAAAGTACTTTTCTTAAAAAGATCTTGAGCCACTTCCACTCAGAGCAAACAAAAAAGTGGCAACAAGATACAAATATAAACTTTCAATCATAAAATACTAAATACAGTCATCCAATGCCTATATTAGTGGGATCAAAATCCTTTTATCAAGAAAATGTCAAAATGATCCTTAGAATATTTGTATGGGGAAATTTTAATCACAGAATATGAATGCGTTCAATTTAGTTCATCAACTCCTCAAATACAATCGAAAATAGTCCCTCGTTGGAATATTTCAGATGAGATTTGAGGATTTTATGGTCTAATTTAAATCAAATTTAGAGAGTCAGAGGACCAAATTGGATACATTTGATTGTTTAGAACTTAAATGACCCCCTATAAGGTGTCTGGGGGTCATGTTGACATTTTTCTCTATTTTAATTTTTATTCAATTCTTCTGTAATATTATAATTTACAAACCTTAGTAATTTTG
Organism: Papilionanthe hookeriana x Papilionanthe teres; assembly: GCA_022702705.1. NCBI lineage: Eukaryota > Viridiplantae > Streptophyta > Magnoliopsida > Asparagales > Orchidaceae > Papilionanthe > Papilionanthe hookeriana x Papilionanthe teres. The sequence goes on along the minus strand of CM040426.1, from coordinate 69,123,741 downwards.
GCTTCAAAAAGCTGAGTGATCTCTATTGGCCTCACGAGGTTAGAGTAAAGCATCTTTGCAATGAGGTTATTATGATGCCGCCTTTGAAATACATGATTATGTTCCGACAAATAATACTTAACATTTTCAAATTTAAAGCATGGGACTAAAGTGCATAATATATTACTAAGTTGAAGGAATTGCAAGTATTCGAGTCTAGCAGGTGTTCGGAATTTGATATAATTTCAAATGTTTCAAGATTTTAGTGCCTAAATAACATGACAATTACCCCACACCTTGGTTCTGAAGTAATAGGGAGAATTTTTTACTCTTCCTTCACGGAAATATGAAGTACGGAGAAGTTCACAATACAATATGAAGCTAAAATATATGATGAAAGCAGTTGGAAGCGTATATCAAATTCTGACAAACAGAATTCACATGTCTCAAGTTTTGAAGCCTAAAATACAAGAAAAATAATCAAACATTTTATGTTCTGAAACAAAACAATAAGGAGAATTTTTTTTTACTTTTTGGAAATAATTATTTTTAATGAGAAATTGACATAAAAGATTAAAGAGAGAAACAAGAAAAAAACAGAAACTATAAAATGAAAATATGACAAGGACAGAACAATCATAAACCTTCTAGCTTCTTCATCCCTTAATTTAGCATCCATCTCCTTGCTGGGAGGATACTGGGGTAGACTTGAAGGCTCACAAGCAAAAGGTGGAGTTGTAAAGAACTAGAAAACAAAAATACATATAAAATATATCTATATATATAATCAGCTCCGAAATTGATAAGAAATAACAAGCAGATGCATCGAATAAGGGAACAAAACATACTCACATTGTATATAACTAGAGCAGGCATAAATGTTAGAGTTTCACAATTAACAAAAATTGGATATGAACAAATGCCATTAATATTAAAACATATCACATGAAATATAGCAGAAAAAGACGATACAATTGGTCTTAACAGTAACAGTGTCATCAGTTTCAAGTGGTTTGACAGGTGCATGGAAGAAGAGGATTGTGGTATCGTGCGTACTATTAGGGCTTTCGAGCAAAGAGAGGGAGAAGAAGAAGGAGAATTCGAAGAAGAAAGAAGTGGTGTCGAGGTCTTACTTGGATCGAGCCGCAATCGAAGTCGCGCGAAAGAAGCCGAAGCTGCGAATCTTGCATGCGACTTGTAGGGTTGTTGAGCCTTGCCAAGGAGAAACAGAGGAGAAGACCTATTTGACGTACTCGCATGCAAAAGAAGACGCGACATGGAGGAGAGAGTCGAAGCTCAAGTGCTCTTTTGGGGTGAGACGGGACTAAAGGAAGAAGAAAGAGCTCGAGTGGCTAGGTGGGGGAGATTAGGGCGGAGGATGATTTGAAATATGACATTTGATCCAGTAGTCCACCGGCTTCTAGATCATTGATCTCCCCTCACATAATGTTCGACTAAAGATTCGATTGCACTTACAAACTCCTAGTAACATCTTTGATCTAATAGGTGTGATCTGATAGTAACATCTTTGATCTATTACAAACCACTGACAATTTCCATCAAAAAAATCGATCCATTAGAACTTCAAACAACAATATTTCTTTGATCCTTTCAAGCTATGATGTCCAAATTATTAGGACACTTCATTTTACAGTCTCGTTGAAATGAATTGTCAAATTGAGCACGCTTCATTATTTCATTACGAGATCTCTAGTTTCACATCTAGGAGGATTTCACTACCATGACATCACAACTTTATGTATGGGAAGGCCGACCTTTCAACCTCCAAATATACAACTTCGATATATTTGTTTGCTAACCTTCAGAAAGTATTTGTTAGCTTTTTTTAGTTTTTATTAAAGCTACTTATTTCATGGGACTTGAATATCATTTCATTGTAGGAGCTTCTACAGATGCATAAAATTATATTGTGGGTGTACTACTTAGACTTTTTTATTTCTATGATAGTGTCTTATCTCCCAAATTTGTCAAAAAATGATGAAGTGATAAGTCCTTGTTCTTCTTTTGAATCGACAAAAGAGTGTCACTTTATGCTAATTTCGTAATAGGGTTTTATCGAATGTGGTAACTCCTATTAAATTACTCGTTTGGACGATAGATTTTCTTCCTTTTTGATATCTTCAATTACCTTATAGTACATCTTTTAGTTTTGGTCAAATTTAATGACTAACTGTGTTTGGGGCAACTTAAAAGTGCGGGCGGCGTTTTCAAAACTGTCGTCATATCGTTTGTTTTTCAAGTTTATCCAACTTAAGGTAAAATTGAGTTTTTAATTTTTAAAGAAGCGGCCCACGGGGATCATCCCGCGGGCCGCGTTTCGTTCCCGATCGCGCCTCCCTCCAACTTTGGTGACCCTTCTCGACAGGTAAACACAGATGATTACTCCTTTGTCTTTTTAGGGCTCTAATGCACTATTCTTCTGCTACCACTGTCGTCGCTTCGCCAAGTGAACACAACCGCTGCATTGTTCCTCTCAGCTAGGTAGCATTAGCTGCTCCTCTACGTTTTTTTCTTCTCCTGCTACGTTGTCCGCTCCTCTGCTCTCCTTTGTGGTGTGTTTTGATTTTCATTTTTTTTTTTGTTGTGGAAGAGGAATTTGGTAAACCCTTTTCGACCGCTCCTCTGCTCTCCTCTGCTCCCTTTTTTTTTTTTTTTTGCTTAATCATTTCAGCCTTGACCTATGTTGGATTGAAAGAGAAAATGATGCACAACTAAAGCATAAATGTGTCTCTAATCAATGTTATCTATTTTGATTTTGTAGGAGATTATAATTTGTTTTTAGAACTGAAACCTAATGTATGATTTTAGACTTTTACCTTCATATTGAATGAAAACTTAATGTTGATGTTAGAAAAAGCTTATTCAAAATGAGTGGCAGAAACATTCTCCTTCTCTTATTTTTTGGTCTGAATGTCTGTGAAGAAGCGTAGCTAGCATTACTTACCGAAGTATAAATTTATATCACCTAAAAAGTTTTCTACAATTTTTGGCATTTGTCTGATACCATTGTGTGCTTTTTTTAACGTTTGCACGTGTTTGTGCTAGTGCGCTCATACTTGATCTTATTTCTGCAATAGTGGTTTGGTTGCTTTCTACCCATGAGCTAGTTTTTGAAGCAGGTTTTACATTTTTTCAATCTCTTTGATCTTATTTCTACAATAGAGGTAAGCATGTGATGTAAATACGTAGAAAATATGTGGATGTAATGTAAATACATAGCCGAACAACGGTGCTCATTACATGTTTCTTTTGCATTTTAAAACGAATATGATAATTCTTTTATTAATTGTAATTTCAATATATATATATATTTTTTAATTATCTTGATACTCACTTTTAAGTGAGATGTACATCATAATTTTGTACTGTTATGAAATGATTTTTTTGTTTTCAACTATCAAATGTATAGCCATCACAGTTCTGATGCAAACAGCAACACTGCGCGTGTCAGAATGGTCGTTTATGTACAAAAAACTGCAACAAATCAAACAGCTAAACAACTTATCCAGATCAAGAGCAGAATGGTCATTTATCCAGAAATAACTGCAAATCAGTTGTTTTTCATACGCAAAAACCAAGCAGGCAACCAGCTTATCAAGATAAACTGCTAATCAGCAGCTTATCAGAATAAGTTGTTTATCTGGATAAGCTGCAGCTGCCCCAAACATACCCTAAATTTCAATAAATCAACAAATTTGGCAATAATATCTCTTAATTGGTTGTCTTGTTCCTTAGTTTCAGCATAAGCATGTCAAGTTTGTTTCAAATATAGAGATATCATGCATATCATTTCTCCTTTCTTCTTCAAGAAAGCTTTCTAGCATTGATGGGAATTTTATTTATGCATTTATATGTCTACATATGTAATCTATTGTTAGTATGTCTATCATTGGCACATAGTAATTCTTTCTCAGCAAAAAGGACTTCCTAGCTTTGTAACTAGAATTAAAAAAATTTCTCCTCGTATTGTGCTGAGATTCAACATTCTCAATTAGCTCAAAGTGATTCTTTCTTATTTTAACCTTTTTCAACCTCATAGAAGACAAGTCAAAAACCGATGCTCTATGCTAGTATGATCAAGAATAAAATGATTCATAGTTCCATATTCAACTCTATAAACTAGAGATTGTGGGCTTCAATGGTCAAAGTTATGAAGTTAGCCTTAAACATTGAAACAATAAATGAAAATCAGGATACGTTCTTTACTTGTATGGTCTGGAGAACCCTTAAAATAAGAAGACAAATCATGGTTCCCTTCCTTCAAGCATTATGCCAATAGATTAAGAGAAACTTTGCTTGAACAAATGAGAAATGAATGCTATCGAGAGAAGCACGTCTCACAAGTGAAAAAGTATATAAAGAATGGTGCCTTATCAAATCTTAGATATCGCCTCCATGTTGAAGCCCTTTGGTTTTTGCCTTCATTGGCCAACATATTGATTCCACATTGCCCCCATACTCCCTGCTTCTTCTTCGCATGCCCTAAGTGCTTGATGGCACTTCCTGACTTCCTCTTTGCTCACAATTAACTCAATCCATTTTAAATCTCGTGTAGAACGAGACTACTAAGGGAAAGAGGGTGCAAGTAGGAGATGTACTGCGATGAAGAACTTGAGAGAGAGGAAGGTTGGACTCTTTTACTTTGAGAAGAGAGAATAGCCAAGGTCAGACCATATAAGAAAAGAAAAATGTGGAGAGTAAATTAGTTTGGCTGAACTAGAATTCACACGAATAGAATATAATGGGGCAAGCTATAATGGGTAAGAAGAAAATCCTACCTAAACAAGAAAACTAAAATAATTCTTCTTGTGGCTTATTATGTGTACATTCACACAAGCTTAACATACATGAAATTTTTCATGCTTATTCTTATGCCTATGCCCTCCTGGATTAATAGCAATAGTTTAAATGAACTTATTGAATTAAAAATAACCTTTCTCTGAATGATAAATATTTTTAATGCTCCGCTAGAAAGCTTGGTTACCCATGAAGGTCAAAATCACAAATCCAAACCTGCAGTTAAACAGTGAAATCATGTCTTCCATTTCGTAATGATGCTTTAAAGTACAAATAGAAGAAGTGCATTAGTAAGAACCTTTATTAGTCCGCTCTTTAATAAGTTGTTGGGAATGTATAATAGGTTTAAGAGAAAATTTTATCTGTTTTTTTTATTTCCATTTCATAGCATCAATGATAAACTCCATCAGAGAAAGAATATAATGAGTTCTAAGTTTGAAATATAGTATTTGGTAACTGATAGTCCGAACTCTAAAAATATGGAAAGCCGTTGGAATATAAAAACTCACTTCGCTGTCTAATGCAGCGGAAGCTGTTTGACGTTCTGCTGGTTCAATCGCCAGTAGAGTTTCAATAAGTGAAAAGGATGACGGAGGAAAATCTTTAAAAGTTTCTTTTATACAGCGTTTATATGGATGTTGTGGTTTAAATATTGTCGCATGTGGCAACTTTGACTTCTTCCAGTATTCCTCTGAAGGAGATCCACAAAGCCTAAAAATCTTGTGCAATTGCTCCACCTGAGAGAGAGAAAACAGCAGATTAACTAATCCCCAAAATAAAAAAATAAAAATATGTTCTATGCTTCAACATTGTTGTGGAGTACACAAACAGCAACAATTTTCAAGGAAATTTTATCCATTACCTTTAGATGGAAATTTTCTTGAAATGCCTATAGCAATGCTTCCTTAAGGGTTAGCTAACCAAATCATCTTAAGAAATGAAAATGGAACTGAGGCATAAGCAGAATCTTATTATGACTTCAAGTAATATACAAACTGAAGAATAAAGTCATAGCCAAATGAAAATGGATTCCATTAATATTTCTCCGATACTGATTATAAAAGTGACGAATTTCATTCTTTCGGATTTGCAGCATAGAAGTAAAACCACAAACCGAATAACAGTAAACATAAGCTGGAGCAGTTCGAAATCAATGGCTATATATGTAAACCAATCAATGTGAGAAAGTATAAAATAAAAAATACTCCGAGATGTTGACAGTGAATCTCAATCAGAGAGTATTTATCATCAAAATGTTCCCAAACCCCAATGCATCATTTTGGGCTTGAGTTAAGATTATAAAAAAAAAGATTTCAAAAAATTCATACCAAACATAAAAATTCGAGAGAAGTGTATCATTTTAAGCTAAAAGCAACAAATTTATTCACTATCTACAGCAATTCACGAATAATAATACATTTAATATTAACAGGCTAATAAATAGTCAAACCATACCAAACATAAAATTTATGATCACTCTCAAAGATATCGCTCTAATAAAGAAGTGTCATAGTCCTCTAATTGAGTGCATTTGTCGCAAAATGTGATCACAAAAAGTGCAGCTAAAATCAAGGCCATCTACCAAGTTGATTTGTTGCAGAATTGCACCATTAAATTATGGTATTAACCAAATCCCGCAATTCCATTACGGAACAAATATATAGAGGGGTAAACCATGGAGTGCTAGCACAGATGGAATTGGAATTATTCACTAAAATAAACATCCATCTAAGATCTAAAACATCCCCTCGAACAACGCAGCACAATGCTACTAACCAAAATCTTTATGTAAAGTTGGGCCAACAACCTCCTTTAAATAAATGGACCAAGATCTATGACAACCAAGGACAATGAAACCATGAGAACCTGATCAGACCCCCCCAACACACACAAATGCATTCCTTCAACCCCCACCCAAAGGTAATGATGATATTTTTTTTTTCTTACCCTATAGGTCAAGCACTTAGCAATAAATGACTAGCCTTAATTGAAATTTCTCTCTCTTCATTAAGGGGATATCTAATGATGGGGACTTGCACCCATGAGAATTTTAAAATGATACCATGAAGTCCTTGTAACAATGAAAATTTTTCTTGGTAGTGTAGTATCTATAATCTAATATACCTTCAAAAATATTGACTCAAAATTAAACTCTTTTAGAGGTACGAGTGAATTTTAAGATCTATCTTTCTCTCTCTAATAAAAGATCACTTTCCCCTTCTTTCCATCAACTAAGTTCTACAATGAGGATGAGTAGTTCCATTACAAAGCAAGAAGAAAAGAACTAGAAGAACAAGGAGAAGGAAACAAAGAATCAAGAAGAGGAAAACAAGAGCCAAGTGTCATTAAATGAGAAAAAACGTGGTTATTGAGTTTCATGTTTTCATATTGTTGCTTCCATATCAAAGTTCCAGCAAGTTCAACCTATCCCTGTACCCTCTCTTATTCATAGTCAAATACACTAATCTAACCGTAGGCCAAGCCTTTGAAAAGGTATGTGAATTTTGTAATTTTAACTGAAAGAGTTCATAATTTATGTTCATCCACAGCACAAAAAGGATCCTAACCTCACCCACATGGGCATTCCAATAATCAATGCTCTTCAATCTTGACGTTGGAAAAGCCAATAAACCCCTTCATTCTAGAGTAAGAAGAGTACCACCAGAAAATCATCCTCTTAATTTAGGATGATTGAGCTTAAAAATGCTCAAGCATTTCATAGATTTGATGGATACGATAACTGACACTCAAAAAATATTGCGTTAAGTGTCTACAATGAAGCAACCAAATCTATTGGACAATTAAGCTATTTGATGGGATGATAAACCAAACATTGTGTTAATGATCATGACTTCTGGTTGGAAGGTTTTCCCTTCAATATTCAGTAAAGCTTGTAAAGGCCTTCAACCAGTTGATGGGGATTAACCAGACCCTTGAACGAATACAAGAACTAAAGAAACCATTATCTCAAGGCAAACATCTAGTTCTTAGGGCTTTCAACAAAAAGAAAGAACGCTAACTAAATGAAACCGGCAAACCGACTAGTGTGAAAGTTTGGTAAAAGACGGAGATCTGTGTATCCGTATCAATATGAATAGAATTGTTCTTGTGTTACCCCCTTTTTTTTTTTAATTGGGTAACGAAATGGATAGAAATGATGCTCTTTCTCTAGCACCGCTATATCTCGCCTCAGAAGCTCATAGTGCAAATGATGGGATTCGGATCCATGGATGTCATTTCCTAGATGGTTACTCCAAATTTTGCGTTAATGACCTCGGCTTGTGGCTTACTGGGTTTCTTCTTGCCCATATAATAATAAATAGAAGGATTAATGCAACTGTTGAGAGCTAGACACAACAACCAAGGAACAAACAGAAAAAATAATATATATCATTTGGGCTTAGCCAATTTGATTTCGTTGATTGACATCAATGACAAAAGTTAAGTGATATGGTAGCATACAAGCATAATTAATCCATCTCTGTGAATCCACTAGCCACAAAACATAGCAAAGTTCCTCCATAATTTTGATTTTGAGCAACAGCTAATATGAGGCTATAATGTACTCCAATCAGCAGTTTCAAAAGTTAACCATGATGTGTGACCAGTCGATCAAGGTTTATCAATGGTTATCCAAAGGCAACTTTAAGATCATAATTTCTTTGCATTTGTCAATGGCCAAAGTACTCTATATGCTTCAAGTTCTCATCCGACATTAAAAACCTTGTGGGATTATAAGAGATAATAACTGGAAAAAAATCATAAAGTCCGGTGCAATTCATCAGATAGAGAGAAACAGTGATTTCTGCAGGCAAGTTTTTATGGGTTTCATCCATGCACGAATGAATGCGACAGTGCTGATTTCATTTGTCGCATTAGAAGTCAAATATAATGAAGCACAACTAAACAGGGTATCAGATACTTTAAAAACGAAATAATCTTCAGTGAATAATTAAGTTACTGCTTCTGCTGAAGAAATTGAGATCAACATACCTCAGTTCGTCCGGGCATGATGGGTTTTCCAGCCAATAACTCCGCCAAAATGCAACCTGCACTCCAGAGGTCCACACCAACACCATAATCCGTTGCTCCTAAAAGGAGTTCGGGAGGCCGATACCACAGAGTGACAACTCTGCTAGTCATCGGTTGCTTGCGATTTGGATCAAAGAAGGACGCTAACCCAAAATCTGCGATCTTAAGTATCCCGTCGTTACCCAACAGCAGATTGGAACCCTTGATATCCCTGTGCAGCACACCCCTGCTATGACAATGTTCAAGCCCAGATAGCAACTGCTTCACATAGCACTTCACCTGTACAATTTATAGCTCTTTAGAATCAAGGTGCCTGTAAAAGATGAGGTAAATCCAAAAAATTAACGAACAAGTAATGCATTATGCATCCAACCTGAGGCTCCGTGAACTTCGCAGGTGTGCAGGCAGCAAGGCCAGCAAGATCATGCTCCATGTACTCAAACACTAGATACAAACTGCATGACATTCTCGAAGTGACCAATCCCTCTAACTTCACAACATTGGGATGATCTAAGCGGCGGAGTACCAGGATCTCCCTCGCCATGAACTTCACACTCTCAGGCTCCAAATTATCAAACCGAACCTTCTTCAGTGCAACTATTTTTCCAGTCACAGTATCCCTCGCTTTGTACACGTTACTGTAAGTCCCTTGCCCGATCTGAATCCAGCAACAACACTAATAAGTTACCAACGTCAGCGAACTGAAAAAAATAGGATAAGTAGAAGATAAATCACCTTAGCGAGCTTCTCAAAGGTATCCGCGCGGCGAGGAGTCCAGCCCTTGATAGCCTCGCCAGCTACCTCTGAAAGCCATTGCGGCCAGCCGGCGGCCACCTGCTCTCCAACTGCTTGACCAGGAATGCTGCCAGCCCTCGATCGCCGTCGGGGCCTTGCCGGCTTCTCCTGCGCCAACTCCTCCTGCGCAACAACTCCGCCTTCTGCAGCAGCAACTTCCGCTTTCGGAAGCGCCACCTGTGACTTACGCCCAGAAGGCGCGACCACATCCATATCCACATGGCGGCGGGAAGAGTCAAGCGAGGGAGCTTGTCGACCTAGAACGCACCCCATCTCGAGCTGGAAACTCTCAGGTCATCACCTCAGCAGCCACCTCTCCGGCAGATCAAAGTTCACTACCGGAACCCTAGATTCGGGTTCTTCGCCTCCACCGGCGGCGAGGAGCAAGCAGCGGTAAGATATCCCGCAGGAGAGGGTACAGTGACCAAAAGCTTTGACTGTCAGAAGACAAGCGGAGAGAGAGAGAGAGACGAGGAGAGATTTTATTAGAATAATGTAACGAGGCGGAAATAAAGGAACGCAATAATTATTTTTCCTTTTATTTTATATGCACCGAATTTTTTGCACCCAGTGAACAGGTGTAGGCAATGTGGGTCCGGTGAACACTTGGGTGTATAATGTTTCCATTTTCCAATTTCAAATAAATTTTGATCTATATAGCGCAAAAAAGGAGTAAAATATGTAGGGGTTGAAAACGGAAAAAAATTGCGTACCTAAACCGTATGCAATTTTTGCATGCGGAATGGGATACATGGAGTTACGATCTGAGTCATAATCAGGTACTAATCGAGTCGTATAACTCATTTATAACTTCGAGCGCTCCTATTTTACAAATGTTACGATATGAGTGTGTAGGTTACTAGCTGAGTTACGTGAGTGATACAATGGATTACAACTCGCTTAGTAACTCGATCGTAACTCGATTGTAACCCGATCGTAACTTCCGTGTACCCCATCGCGCGCTCCTATTTCATCTGAGTTATATGTTACAAAGCGTTATAATATAAGCTGCGCAAGGTTATAGTGAAGTTACATAGTAGGTACAGCGGTTACAACTCGCTTGTACCTCGATTGTAACCTGATTGTAACCTCCGTGTACCACATTCCGCACGCAAAAATTACTTACGGTTTACGTACGCAATTTTTTTCCGTTGAAAACACTCCCTAAAAAATACAATTATTGAATAATTTGGTTTATTTATATTTTGGAAAAAAAAATTATGTTCATATTCGACTCTTTTGTTTAACGAATCGAATACAAATTGTTCACGAATAAAAAATCATTTTAAAAACTTTAGTCACACAACTTTAAGATATAAAATGTAGTAACGATATTTAAATCTTATTACTTACATTAAAACATCATTCAAATATAATTTAATATATTTTTATTTTAATTTTTTAATTAATTATAATTCATTGTAACCTTGCAGTCAATTATTTTTTTAAAATAACTCATGAATTTTATATGAATATATATATATATATATATATATATATATAGTTAGTTGTGTCGATGTTGTTGTGTGTTGTCGAGTCTTGTGTATTGTATTTTTTGTTTTTTTCTTTTTATAAAAGAGGGCCTTAGATTTCAATTTTTTATGTGAGTTATATGTGTGGGGTTAGATAGGACATCTTTCCCAGTTTTTTAAATGTGGAGCTTGAGTCTTATTTACCATATATATATATAATTTTTTTTTTAGTCAAAATAAGCCGAATGCGAACGACCTAATTTTTGTTCATGTTTTACTCATTTATATATCGTCCTAAAAAAAAATATTCATGTTCAGTTTATCAACTTAGCAAAAGAATCAAACACGAGCTTCTTAATTAGATGAACACAAGCAGTTCGCAAATCACAAATTCTTTCAACGTCCTAATAATATGCAATAATAAAAATTATTTTTTTTATAAATGCATACATTAACATCAACCAAGTTGCATTTTTTATTTATTTTAATTCAGAGCGTGAAACATAGCATCACTTTTATAAGTTATTAAATACTTCCCATTTTCAAACTTGGCTAAAAAAAAATAAAAAATAACAATTAAAGTAATAATTGTTATTTTATTTTAAATAATAAACTATATATTAATGGTAAATTATTTTATTTTCTTTGTTGAAGTAAGAATATTTATTTATTTAGAAAATATTTGATTCCGTCCGCGAAGCGAAAGAAGATCAACATGAAAAGGAGTTGTCCTCTCCTCGTACAGTAACTGTTAGCGGTAGCTGTTAATTACGATTGTGGTTGCTGTCGGTATGTTCAAAACCGGATATTTAATGCTTCCAAATTGATTATCTTTGAAATTTTTCGTAAATAATATATTCATTTTTAGATCATAATTCAGCCGTTTAAATTAAAAAAATATATTAAAATATCTGTTTTTTTAATAAATAAAAAAATTATTGCTTAAATAATTTGTTTATGATTTTTAGAGAATAAATATGGCGCATATACATTATTTTACAATAAAAATTTAGTCAGTTATAAATATACAACGAATAATTAAAAAATAAATAAATAAAATGCAGCATTAAAATAAAATATGAAAAATACGAAGCATAATTAAAATAATTATTTTGGCCTAATGGAGAAGATCATTGATGTGTGCTAGAAAATTTGTGGCGGTAGAGTAATGCATTATCATCTTAGTGTTGCACAATGTTTCAGCACACATTCGAGTAAAAGAAAATAACCAGTAATGACATCAGAAGTTTTTGCGTGGAAAAACTCGTAAATGGAAAAAATCATTCTGTCTGGCCCAATAACATTAATTAGGTTTAATTCTATTTATACATAATTAAATCATTAAGCATTACTTACATTAGGCTTAATTAACTTTTAAATCTTAATTAGGTCCAACACTAATTATACATAATTAAACCATTAAGTCATACTTACATTAGGCTTAATCAACATTTAACTCTGATTATGATTAGGTCTAACTCTAATTATATTTAATTAAATCATTAAACCTTACATCAGACTTAATTAACCTTTAAACTTTAATTAGGTCTAACCCTAATTAGACCAAATTAAACATTTAAGTTTTACTTAAATTAGGCTTAATCAACTTTAAATCCTAATTATCTCTAAACCATATTAAATTTGATTAATCCCTTAAGCCTTAACTAAATTAGGCTTAATTAACATTCAAACCCTAATTAAGTATAACTCTAACTAGACCCAATTAAACCATTAAACCTTATATAAATTAAGCTTAATCAATTTTAAATCTTAATTAAGTCTAACCCAAATTAGATTTAATTATCCATCAAAGCATAAGTAAATTAGGTTTAATCAATCTTAAATCCTAATTAAATCTAACCTAAGTTAGACATAGTTACCCATTTAACCTTAAATTAGGTTTAATTCACTCTAAACATTAATTAAGTTTAAGATATACCAGACTTAATTAACTTAAACTCTTAGGTTCAACCTAACTTGAATCTAAGTTAACCCAAAATTCTTAGGTTCAACCTAATTTGAATCTAAGTCACCCTAAGTTTTAGATTCGACCCAAATTGTATCTAAGCCACTTTAAATTTTAGGTTCAACCCGAATTGAACCTAACTAACCTTAATCCCTAAATTATCACTTCAAACTTTAGATTCAACCAAAATTGTACCTAACCCAACCTAAATCATAAACTCTTTTAGGTTCAACCTACACTGAACCTAAATCTTAAGTCTCATTTACACTAGACTTAATCGATCTTTCTTAAGTTAAATCTACACTGAACTTGAACCCTAAGTTTAACCTAACCAATCTCTCTTATGTTCAACCCAAACTGAACCTAAAGCTTATGATTCAACTTACATCGAACCAAAATCAAAGTTTAATCTACAAACGTACCAACATAAAACCCAAAATCAATCGGACATAAAGTTCATCTTAAAACATGAACAACTTAAAATGCATCATAAAAGACATCAAAACTTAAACTTGAACCCTAAAATTTAACTTGGTTTGAGAAGATATTTTGAAGGAGGTAACCCATGGTTGCTAACAAAATATATTGCACTCTCTTGTGACTAATTGAACCACAAACTTAATTGCTCGGGATGACGGAACCATAGGATCTTGATCGAGTTATCCCTAAATAAATAAATAAATAAAAATAATTAAAGCTAAATCGATTAATAAATGATAAACAACCTAAAGTTTTCCAATCCCTAAAATCTGAAAAAGACACTAAAGCTTAAATGAAGCCCTAATGAACAAAGATCGTCGAATGCAACTTGAACCATAGTGTTCAGATCTACAAAGATATAGTGGACGACACAATCTGTGATTGCTGACAAGATTCTTCTGGACATAGTTTAACTACCTTTCGAACTAAGTAGATCTGAATACCCTAACGACCTCGGGACAACAAAGTCATAGACATTTTGATCGGGTTGTCTTAAAATTAAAAATTCAACAAATTAAATCAACATGTTAAGATATAATTTTATACTAACTTTATTTTTCAGTACTGTTGAAGACACAAGGCAAGTTGCACTTTAGATTTATTTTACATGTTATTAGGATGTTCTAACTCTGTTTTGTAGAGACGACATTCTGAATCTTGGATGGTGAATCTAAAAATTAAGACAATGATGGATTGGTTGAGGCCGGGCACTATCATTGAGATTTGTAGTTTCCTTGGATTGACTGGATATCATCAGATATCTGTTGAAGGTTTTTTTGCATTGCTGCACCACTATCGAAACTGACTCAAAAGGTTGTTAAGTTTGAATGGGTTGATGCTTCTGAGCAGAGTTTCTAGAAACTCAATAATTATTTGGTAATAACCCCAATTCTCACCATTCCCTCTAAAATTTATGGTTTTTAGATCTACAACGATGCTTCACATCACAAATTAAGATGTGTTCTAATGCAACATAATAAAGTTATAGCTTATACCTCTATATAACTCAAGGTGCATGAATAGAATTATCCTACATTTGACTTGGAGTTAGCTGCAGCTATTTTTGTACCGAAGATTTTGAGGCATTATCTTTAAGACGTTTGTTGTGAAGTTTTCAACGACCATAAGAGCTTGAAGTACATTTTCACCCAAAAAGAGTTGAACTCAAGACAAATTTGATGACTAAAGACGGTGAAGGACTCTGATTAGGAGATTTAGCATCTCCCTTGTTGGTGGCAGCAGATGCATTAAACAAAGAATCTTCAATCTATATAGATTCGATGATCACTCGGGATCATGACTTAACATGTATCTACTCCAACTCGAGATAGTACCGAATGTGTTGCTTTTAGCATGTATTAACTATCAGTTCAGCCTACACTTATGGATTGTGTTTTTGTAGCTCAGATGATGGATACAAACTTATTACAATTTAAAGGGCAAACAAAGAATGTAACAAAGCACGAGCTTAATATCAATCAGGATGACATTTTAAGATTTTAGGATTGGCTTTGTGTTCCATATCAGTAAGGGCTTAGCAAAAGATACTTTACGAGGCACTTTCTACTTAATATTTTCCTCATCCAGTAAGTATTGAGATGTATCGAGGTCATAAGAAGCTATTTTGGTGTCCGGATATGAAAATTATTGTAGCTGAGTTCGTAACTAAGTGTTTGACATGTTAGATGGTTAAGGCCAAACACGAGAGACCTAGTGGTCTAATGCAACCCCGTCATACTCCTAAGTGGATAGGAGAGGATATTTTCATGGACTTTGTGCTGGCTTGCCATATCGAAGCAATGACATGATGTTATCTAGGTTGTGATCAATAGACTAAATAAGTTGGCTCATTTTTTACTAATTAAACAAACATATTCATGGGATAAATTAGTTAAGTCTACGTAAATAACATCATTCAATATCAGATCGAGATGAGAATTTACTTACGAGCTATGGAAACAAATATAAGAAGTTATGCGAGCGAGGTTGCACTTCAGTACTACATTTAATCCTCAAACAAATGAAGAATTAAAGTCAACCATTTCAACCTTAGAAGAATTGTTGAGAGCTTATTTTTTGGACTTCGGAGGTAGTTGGGACGATTGTGTTTTGTTAGTAGAGTTTCCTTATAATAATAGCTTCACGACTAGTATTGATATGACACCGTTTGAAACACTTAATGACAAAAGTCGTAGATGCTCTTGTGTTGGTTCAAGGTCAGAGAGAGAAAATTAATTGTACCTGAATTAGTTGATTAAGCTATCGAGAATGTTTGTCAGATTCGAGATCAATTACTTGCAGCCCATAATCATTAGAAAAAAGTACTGCAACTCAAAACACCGAAAGATTGAACTCAAATTTGGATATCATATTTTACCTACACGATTTGGCCAAACTATAAAGATTTAACCCCGCCTCAAAGGTCCTTTTGAGGCCATTAATAAATTCTATAGAATTTCATATCGTCTGACTCTTCCTTCAAGACTCATAGGAGTACACAATGTCTTTCACATCTCTCTGCTTCGACATTATGTGCATGATGACTCTCATATTATCCGATGCGAGCTATTGGTAATTCAAGGAAATCTGATATACGAACAAACATCATATCAAAACCTGGAACATGAAGTTTGACAGCTTCATCATTGATCGATTCCTTTTTTCTGAGTGCTTTGGAGGAGCCTGTTGGAACGAGAAGCAACTTGTGAGATTGAAGAAGAAATGATCGCGAAGTATTCTTAGTTGTTCCATAACTAATGTATAAATTTGAAGACCAGATTTCTTTAAGGAGGTCATATGCGAGATAAAAATTTTGGTCTTATATTTATTCCTTATGCGTAACGCTTTAGTTTTTCTGGAAATTTCCCAATTCAGACTCGCAAATTTTTTTTTTTCTTTCAATTCACTATTGTCACCTTCCCAATTTATTTTGCTGCCTCTCCTTCCTATACGATCAGAGTGCGGGGTAGGGCAGCAAATGACAACATCACCCGTCTCTCACCTATTGTGTCCACCGTCTCACTCTCGATCGGCCTTGCGACCAAACCATGCAACTCAATACTCGCATGGAGCTAACTAGTAAGACAGTGACGAGATCACATCATACAGATCTTCCTCCATCTGTTCGCTCCTACCCAAAATTATTGAGGAAGGTAACCTTCGTCTTCCTTCTCCTTACTCCCTGCCACTTTCACTTGCTACAATTTCCCTAAATCCCGTGAGAACATCTTATATGATATTTGCTAAATCCTAGGATTTAAAGCGCGCAGAGGAGAAAGGAGACTTAAGAAGGGTAGGATTAAAATATGTTTTTGTGATTTAGGTTATAAAACTTATTTCAAAATTAATTTATATCCTCTTGATCAAAATAAGCTAAGAAGTATATTATTTTTTATGTGTGCTAGAAAATTCACGGCTTTAGAGTAATGTATTATTGTCTCGACATTGTACGAGAATTCAACACACACACAGATGAAAAAGAAACGACGGCTCTAGAAGTTTTTAAGTGGAAAACGCGTGAAGGAAAAAACCACGGGGCTTGGACCAGCTGCAAATATTCACTAATATTTGTTGATTATAAAAATCTTTTCACACAGACGAGAAATAATAACTATATTTTTCATATTACAGTGTTGACTGATGAAGTCTGGTTAATGGTAATTGACGATGGTATATAGTGATGGTTGACGATAGTTGGCGGAGATCGACGGAGGTCGGATGTGGTCGACAATAGTCGACGGTGGTTGACGAATATCGGTAGTAGTCGACGACGGTAGGTGGTGGTCAAAGCAGATTGGCAATGGTCGACGACGGTAGTCGGTGGTTGACGAATGTCGATAGGGTCGACGATAACTCATGATAGTCGATGATCGCGTCGACGGCGGTGGTCGACGACGGTCGGCGGTGGTCGACGACGGTCGGTGGTGGTCGATGGTGGTCGGCGGTGGTCGACGACAGTGGACAGTGATGCTAATCTGCGGCTTCTACTAAAGGCCCCAGACTCTCTCTAGGCTTAATCCTCCTCTCATATGAGGGTGGGGGTCTATTTATTGTATTATGGGTGTAATTATTGCATGAATATGAACCATTTTTATCGGACTGTCCATAATGCTTCAGATGGTGTTTAAGGGCATTTGGATACCTTAATGATGTCAAAATTAAGTGATATTGTTTCTGTTTGATTCGTCTTGTCAAGACGCTCGATTCAACTATGAACTCATCAAATTTAACACCAATTTAACCTTCCAAAAGTGTCTGAAAATCTTCAAAGAATGATTTAATGACTTGATATGAGTTTGATTTGAGTCTGATTTGACTGACTTTGATATCATTAGGTTTGTCTCATCGAGCCGGTCGGTTTGATTATAAGTTTGCTGAAATTGGAGTTTTGAATGACTTTTTATCGAGATTTGAACATCCTTTGCTCAAAATATTGTCTCGAAATATTTGTCATGCCTCAAGATTTATGCAGGATAATGATGATTTGCTAGTGGCGTATCAGTTACCCCTTTACTTTTGGGTGAGTCTAATTTTATCGTCCGAAAATATTGATATCTAAAACTTTTTCATATTTATGAGGTATAAATTTAAATATATATAGTTTATTATCATTTGATAAGAATAATATATATATATATATATATATATATATATATATATATATTTATTTATTAAAAAACTTTAGAGTTTTTTATTCGGTTGGTCTTTGGTGCCTTGAGCTAATTTTCCAGGGTTCAAAAATTGTCAAGGCAAATATAATTTTTTATGGGAATATGGTAATTTTTTCGAGTATGAAATTTTTTTTTAAATATGAAAGTTTTTTTATTTGAACATTTAATAATTACACTTCTTTTTTAATTTATATATTAATGTGTATTTAATACCAATAGTCTTTTTGAGTCTATAAATAGGCCTAAATGAGAGGAGAGGAGAGTAGAGCGATGTGGCGGACGGCGGTGCATCGTGGCGACACATCGCTACGACGTGATGCGGAGAGCCGACACGACGAGTTGCGTCGGTGTGTCGCGGCGGTACGTCACGGTGGAACGCCATGATGATATAAAGCAGAGACGTGAAATGTTGCGGCAATGTGACGCGTTGAGGCGGAGCATCGTGTCGTTATGTTGATGTGGTTCATCGGAGCGAGGCGTCGCGGCGATGCGGTGAGAGAAGGCTTCGCGGTGACAGGACGTGTTGCAGCAGTGTGTCGGGGTGAGGCGTGACAGTGACATGTTGTAGCGGAGCATCAGAGCGTCGCGTTTCAGCAAAGCTTTATGGTGACTTGTTGCGGCGATGTGTGGCTGTAGAGCGTCGCAGCGATGCGTCAGGGCGATACATTGTGGCAGAGCATTGCAGCGACGTGCTGCTACGGACATGCGGTGCATCATGGCGATGTGTCGGGGTGACACTCTGTGGTGGAGCTTTGCGGCGACGCATTGGGCTGGAGAGTCACGGCGGGGGCGCCACGGTGATGTAATGCATTGCGACGATGCGTCGTGGTGACGTTGTGGTGGATCTTTATAAAGACACATCACGATAAAGAGTTGTGACGAAGAATTGCGTCGTAGAGTTTATGTGAAGAATTGCGTCGTAGAGTTTATGTGAAGAATTGCGACGAAGAGTTGTAGGGAAAGGGCTGCGATGAAGAGGAAAGTCGTCCATGTCCTGCATAACAGACAAGCAAAATGATATACTTTCTCGTTGTGACAAATATGAAAGTCGTCCCCGTCATGCGTAGTAGGCAAGCAACGAGATATTCTTTCTATTTTTAACGAATAGTTGAAGGGAAGAGCTGCGACGAATAGGAAAGTCGTATCCGTCATGCGTATCAGGCAAACAACGAGATCTTCTTTCTCGCTTCTGGTGAAGAGGAAAATCGTTTCCATCCTGCGTAGTAGGCGAGCAACGGGATATTCTTTCTCGTTGGTGTCGTGCATTCCGCGACTCCAGTGTCGCTCTTGCACATTTCATTAAGAAATGTTGTAGTTTTCATGTCGCGCTTTGAGGGGGAGATTTTAATGCTTATTTGGTGGTGATATCTTGAGACCCCCTAACGATTATCAAAACTATTGGGGTTTTGGGGAGGCAATGTAAGCTCTACTCAAAGATGAGCAAATTTGTTGTATCCTTTATACCATTATATATTGTTCTTTGTAGTATTTTTAATCATCAGATGTGACATTTATAGATGATGATAATGTATTTCTTTGTTTATGAGACAGATGTGGCTTCCCAACCATACAAAATTCTGCAATTAAAGTCAACACAGTCATTTTATATAATGAAGAATCGTGTACCTTTTTTAGGCTCGTTCCTTTCGAGGTTATGCCCTCTCGGACTTATGTCTTATAGTATCTTGAAATGAACCGATATCTTCTCATTAAGTCTTGCTCTCTGGGTTTAACATTCAGGGGCATGGTTGAAAGAAAAATCCATTAAGGTTGTAGGATTAGTTTTGAGTTATATTATCAGAGATGTTCAATGATATTAACCTGTAATGAACAAAGTCATATGAAATTCATTGAGGATGGTTGACTTATCCTAGGTTGTTGGTCGAAGTTTTTGCTTGAATATCATAACTTGTATGAAAGAGGTCGAAGGAAATCCACCAATGATTTTTGACCTATCCAAGGTTGTATGTTGAAGCTTTTGCTTGACAACAGTAGTCTATAATGGAAGAGGTTCAATCGACTCCTCTTGGGATCGATTAAGCCTGGACTAAGGTGTTAGAGATGCTCTCCGTTTCTCAAAACTAGGGTGTAGATTGCAATGGATCGTATGTTTTCTTGAAAATATGGTTGGAGTCATACTTAAGAAAAATATTTGACAACTTACGAGTTGTTGTTTATATATATTTTACCCTCAACGAGGGTGTTTTCATTGCGAAACAACACATGTATTGGGACAAGAAGAGATCAGCTTATTGATCTAGTTAAAGAACTCCATTAAAATGAGGGGGCGCCGAGGAAGCATTATTTGCGGTGAAAATTTTCCCTCAGTCCATGAGAAATTCTCGTAGTCTTATAATATAAATTAATTATTGGGTGAAACCCCCACCACGGTCGTGTCCGGGACGTTAACATGAACGACCTTTGGAGACTGCAGTGAAGGATGCTCCTGAGTCTGAAATATGTTGTGGAAGATGTTTGAATAAGATGTGAGAAGAGAACCTAGCTACAATCATGTCCAGGACGTTAACGTGAACGACCTTTTGAGACTGTAATGAATGTTGCCCCTCAATTTGAAGAATGCTTTGGATATGATCTTCAAGACGTTAAGGAGATACCTTCGCCAGTTGAATGAAGTACATCTATGGGAAAGAAAGTAGGGCTCGATGCCGTAGAGTTGTAGAAAATGTCGAACGAGACTTCGTTTCCCACAGACTACGCCAAAATGATGGCTGCTATAAAATTTGCGGCGGTAGAGTAACAAATTATCAACTTAGAGTTGTATGAGAATTCAAGACACACACAAATGAAAGAGGCGACTCCATAAGTTTTTACGTGGAAAACCTGTAAAGAGAAAAACAAGGGGCCTCGTTCAATTGGGAAAATTCACCATTGATTGATGATTATAGCAATCCCTTGTCCCACAGACAGGAAATGATAACTATATTTTTCATATTATAGTGTCGACTGATGGAGTCTGGTTGGTGGTGAATGACGATGGTAGTTAGGGGTGGTTGACGACGGTTGGCGGAGGTAGTCGACGAAGGTAGGCAGTTGTCAACAAAGGTTGCAAGGGTCGACGACGGTAGGCGGTAGTAGATGAAGGTTGAAAATGGTCGATGATGATAGTTGGTGGTCAACGAATATCGGAGGGATCAAATATGGTCGACGGTGGTTGATGACAGTAGGTAGTGGTCGACGGAGATAGGCTGCGGTCTGTGACGGTTAGCGGTGGTTGACAACGGTCGACGATGATATTGAGCTGCGTGCCACACACTAACTTTTCTCAAGTCACCCGTGCGGCTTTAGAGTTCTTCCCTAGCACTAAATCAGCCTAACCCTCACAACTCTTAGACTTGAGAGCACAAAGTGCTCTAAGAAGAAGAGTATGGAGAAATAAACACTTCACACTATAATACTTGGAAGCTTTAATTGAATGCTTAAGTTGTTTACAAATGAGGGGAGGGAACTCTATTTATAGCCCCCCCTGCAAGCCATGAGAATATTACATAATTCACTACTTTGTATAGTATTCGATACAATTCTGACATAAAATACATAATCCTAAATCCTGTTAGGTTCTTCTTGAACTCTCTATGCTCTATCCTTGAGTTTTTCATGGAAAATTGCCTTCCTCTGACCTCTAGAATTAGGTAGAAGATTATAAACTTGTGTGGAACTTTCTCATCCATCTTCTTAACTCTAGAAGGTTTTTGCCTTGAATGCATTTTTTAGAGTTTTCCTTCCCATACTTGTCTTGCAATTTCCATGAAAATGGCGGGCTGTGACATGCGGTTTCTCCTCAAGGCCTCAAGCTTTCTATGTAGGCTCAAGCCTCCCCTCATATTTAGGTGGGGGTCTATTTATAGTGTTATGAGTGTAATTAATGCAAAAATATGAACCATTTTAATCAGACGGTTCAAAAAGCTTCATTTGGTCATGTGACGTTTAAGGGGCATTTGGATGTCTTATGATGTCGAATTAAGTACTCTTGGGCCCGTTGGGTTCATCTTGTCGAGACGCTCGATTCGACTATAAACTTGTCAGATTCAACATTCATTTAACCTTCCATATGTGTCCAAAAACCTTATAATAATGGTTTATTGATTTGATCTGGGCTTGATTTGAGTCGGATTGAACTGACTTTAATATCATTAGGTATGTCTCATCGAGTTGGTCAGTTTGACTATATGTTTGCTGAAATCAAAGTTCTTGACGACTTTTTATCAAGGTTTGAGTATCATTCACTCAAAATATTGTCTTGAGATCCGTGTCATGCCTCGAGATTCATGCTAGATAATGAAGATTTGTTGGTGGCATATGAATTTTAAGTATTTTAGCAAGTCAACATTCATAATTTCTTTGTTTTATAATATTAAATTAATAGCAATAATAATAATATTAATACTTGGCAATTAGGTAACACATAATTTAATAAATAAATAAATTTATTTGTATAATTTATAATTTATTTTTTCAATTTGTCTAGTACTCTTAGTTGAAACTTCAATTTTGTAAAAGCATCGTGATTATCGTATCGAGATATATAACTATTTTTTATTAGATGATAACGTGTCATCATAGTTATGGTCATTAATCATTGTTAATTTTAATATATTTATAGCTATTCTATAGGATAATAGTCTTGCCTCTGCGACTTTAATTTTGTACTTATTATAAGCGTTGATGATTGTTCATAACAAAATCACTAACTGTTTTAATTTATCGCTCCATAATTTTCTACATATTTGTATTAGTCTTGCATTTATGACATTGTATTTTTCTGCACTTTGCTTTTATGAATTTGCATTAGTCAAATCGCATGCCTTCATGATATATTAAAGTAGATAAGAGAAAGGGGTACAATGGGAGGGGCACGTTTTCTGAAGAAATTGACATCTATTTATAGGCTTCAAGAGTTGCCTTGAGTCACCTCTTCAAAACATGTCCACATTCAATGAATCTTCTAGAAGGTCGGTCTGGCGCCGGACACCGCGTCCAGTTCTTCACACCTCTTCACTTTGGCTCGCACCTCTTCGCTATTAAAACCGTTTTGGAGCGTCCAAATGCAATGTATCACATGTCCTATTATCAAGGAACAATTGCCAACCTTCTAGAATGTCCAATAACCGCTCACTCCGTCAAAATAACTGATCAAACGTTGTCAAAAACTTGACAGTTTTTGTATCAAGTCTGGCGCCTAGGCACCAAACCATATTTTTTTATACTTTTGGTATTTTGCTACATTTTTGCTCCTTTTTTCTTCTTAGACCTTTTTACATTACATACATCCAAAAACACAAAAAATATCTTTCATTAAAGCATAATATCCTTAGAAATTAATAAGAATTAAGACATAAAGAAATATGTATTTTTTTATAGATTAATTGTCATGCCTTCAAACCGAAGCTCTGATACGAACTGTCATGGACCAACTTCCTTTAAGTCACCTGTGTGGCTTTAGCGTTCTTTCATAACACTAAATCAGTCTAACCCCCGCTACATTTGAACTTAGGAGAACAAAATGCTCCAAGAAGAAAAGTGGAGAGAAAAGAACACTTCACACTTAGATACTTGGAAGCTTTAATTGAATGCTTAAGTTGTTTAAAAATGAGAGGAGAAATCTCTATTTATAGTCCCCCTCCAAGCCACAAGAATATTCTAGAATTTCATACTTTATAGAGTATTCCATATAATTCTTTTATGAATACATAATCCTAGATCCTGCTAGATTGTTCTTTAATTCTACGTGCTCCATCCTTGAGTTATTCATGGATTATTGCCTTCCTTTAACCTTTAGAATTAGGTAGAAGTTCTAGAGTTGTGTGAAACATTCTCATCCTCCTTCTTAACTCCATAAGGTTCTTGGCTTGCATGCATCTTCTAGAGTTTTCCTTCCCATACTTGTCATGCAATTTTCTTGAAAATGGCAGGGCGTGACATGCAATTTCTCCTCAAGGCCCCATGCTCTCTCTGTAGGCTCAAGTTGCCCCTTATATGAGGGTGGGGGTCTATTTATAGTGTTTTGAGTGCAATTAATGCAGAAATATGAACCATTTTAATCAGACGGTCCATAAAGCTTAATTTGATCATATGACATTTAAGGGGCATTTGGATGTCTTATGATGTTTAATTTAAGTGATTTTGGTCTCATTGGATTCGTTTTGTCGATACGCTCGATTCGACTATAAATTTGTTAGATTCATCATCCGTTTAATCTTCCAAATGTGTCCGAAAATCTTACAAGAATTGTTTATTGATTTGATATGGGCTTGATTTGACTAACTTTTATTTCATTAGGTTTGTCTCATCGAGCCGGTCAGTTTTACTATAAGTTTGTTAGAATCAGAATTATGGATGATTTTTTATTAAGATTTGAACATCCTCTACTAAAAAATTATCATGAGATTCGTGCCATATCTCGAGATCACTGCTAGATAATGAAGATTTGTTGGCGGCGTATCAATTTGAAGTATTTTAGCAAGTTAACATTCATAATTTCTTTCTTTTATAAGTAACACCTAATTTAATAAATAAATAAATTTATTTATATAATTTATAATTTATTTTTTTCAATTGGTGTAGTACTTGTAGTTGAACCTTCAAATTTGTAAAAGTATCATGATTATCGTCTTGAGATATGTAACTATTTTTATTAGAGAATAACGTGTCATTATACATAAGGTCATCAATCATTGTTAATTTAATATATTTATACCTATTCTATAGGATAGTAGTCTTGCCTCAGCGACTTCAATTTTGTACTTATTATAAGCGTTGATGACTGTTCATAACAAAATCACTAACTGTTTTAATTTATCGCTCCATAATTTTCTACATATTTGTATTAGTCTTGGATTTATGACATTGTCTTTTTCTGCACTTTGCTTTTATGAATTTGCATTAGTCAAATCGCATGCCTTCATGATATATTATGGTTCTTACAAATTTTACATGTGAAAATAATCTGACATGCTCGTGTGATAATATATAGGTCGATTGAAGCTTTTTGGATTTTGGTTGCATGTGCTAACAGACCCACAAAATGACGACCTACAAAAAATCACAAGATTTCTTTGAGCAGGTATTGACCTTCCTGATTTCATGGTGTATCGATGATACATAAATATAAATGAAAGTTAAATAATAAAAAAATTGATTAGAAATGATTACATGTTTTCTTATATTATGCGTATTAAATATTGATCACTATATGTTCACATACAATATTATATATACACGCAGTGACCCTCCTTATTTATTCTCTATAACACTTCTCATTTTTCTATTTAGAATAATAAATAATTAAAATAATTATGATTTAAAAATATTTGCCAATTTTACATTTATTTATTTATAATAATAAATAATTATGATTATTTTACTTATGTGCCAATACTCTTTATTATTTTGTTATCCACATTCTCCTTTCGCTGCCATGCCGTTAACCGCAACACTCGCGCCGCCTCACGGATTATCCCTGTTCTGCTACAGCTCGTCGTCCCGCGCCTTATCGCCGTCACCGGAATCCTTACACGTTCACTCCGGAAACCGTCACTCCGTCGTTGGGGACTGCCGGCTCCGGCTGATAGCCCAGCCTTCCCGGCCTTTATCCTCCGCTCCTCATGCTATAGGTTACACTGCTCGCCTTTTTGCTGTTTTAATTTCTGTGAAGCCAACAATTGATTCGCCTCCGTGATACGTTTTAGTATTTAGTGACAGTTTGAGATTGTTGCCAGAAATTTTTCGAGGTTTTAGATCTAACATGTATAATTATACATTCGGTTATGATTCTTTCATTAATAGATTATCGCTTGGGAAATGATTTGGCTGGGCTTTAAATTGTTTGCTCAGAAGCTATAGATTTATTAATACTCTTACATGTTGTATTCACCGTTGTTTATATGAGAGAATGTTAATATAGGAATTACTCAGAGCATTAAGGAAGAAAAAGAAAGATTGGAAATTGATCCTGGTGAAGATGAGTTTTTTTCAATATTTTAGGATTAGATGCTGAAATACAAGAATTAGGTTTTTAGAGATTGTTGAAATAAGCTTTATTAGTCTCTGTAAATTTCTTTGTTTGAGCTCCCTTCAGAATTCTTGATCATGAGATGGGGTTCAGAAATTCCTTATCCCAGAAAGGAAAGAAGTCCCTCTATATCCTATGAAGTGAGTACTTATAGACATTGGTAGATAGTCATTATAGATGTGTTCAGTGAACCCACAATAGCTTCAATTTGTTGCAATTTGACTATGGAAAAACTGTATTTTAGACATTGTTTTACTAAGCGAGATAATCTGGAAACAAAGTTTGCTTTCACGGCTATCGGATGAATGCCAAGCTTGCTAACTCCAGCAAAAAGGTTTTAGTTCTAAGGCATCCTTGATAAAAACTTACCTGAGTGATTCCATCACATCTATGAATTGATAACTGTGATCCAACAATTCTTGTCACTTTTGAAAAGATGATCCATTATATAGGGCAAAGTGAGCATCAAATTTGATACTTTAAAAATTTTCACTTTATTTACAACCAATGTGCTACGCACGCACGCACGCTATTATATATTCTTCTTATTATTTTTTTGAATGGATATATTTAAAGAAGTGCATTTTATCCACTATCTTATTATATAATGTATTTTCTCTTAATCCTAGTCATTATATGTCATTTTTTATAACTAGATATGCAGCTTTTCTGTAACATATTATTGATTTCAGTGTGTTGATTTTTGATAAAATGTCTTATTAAGGCTTTATGTTTGTTTTTCTCTTCGGAAAATAATGCCCTCGACTGTTGTAAGGGATGTGTATTTTTTGATTCAACATGATTAGATGGACGTGCACTTTAGTCTTAAGAAAAGTTTCTTTCGATTTTAAAACTCATAGCAACATACCATGAATAAACAAAATAGTGTGCCATACAAGTTAACTATAGTTTAGTAGGAGAATGTTAGAAAATAGGGGCATTTATATACATACATAACAAGTCATTTATATTTACAAATCTAACATCCAAACTTTATTTTTTACGTTCATATGACCCAATTCTTTCATATCACATAAAAAATAGTACTATTTTTATTTTTAAAAGTGAATTCCACCTTTTTAAGCTAGAACAACCGGAACTCTCAGCCATCAACATATTGTTCGCTCTGGCCTCATGATTTTGTCTCATTGATATAAGTTCCCAGGAGGCTAACCATCCCAGGAGTGCTCTGGCACGAGCACACTTAACTTTGGAGTTTTTGTTTAAACTCCAACTATTACTCCAAAATGCGGCTTGATGTTTAAGTGCTCAACTTCATTCTACTTAAGGTTGCACACATACTTAGGTGGCATGTACATAAAAATTGAAGTTTAAGTGTTAGATATGTAAATGCATGAGAATTGAGTGGCATATATGTAAACCATCCTATAAATAAATAGAAGTTTGGTTTTAGTTGGTGATTATATTTTTTATCTTTTTAGCATTTAGTTTTGCATGGTTGTCATGATTGTTCCTTTTTCTCTATCATTCTTGAACTCAAAGTTATTTGCAGTTTGTTTTAGCAATTTCATCATTAATAATGATTTTGTAGGTTCTTTTGCGGGCACTTCCAGCAGCATAGTTTCAGAAACTTCATCGCCCAGTTTCATGGGTGAAAGTGGTTTGTTAATTGTTGGGCCAGGCGTACTTGGAAAATTAGTCGCTGAAAAATGGCAAAAGGTTTGATTGCTATAGTTTAGTATATGTTTCAGTTCAGAAAATACCTATAACTTGTTTTAATTGTTTTTAACAATAACTAGCTCAATCAAATATATTTTAATTTAAATCAAAATACAAAAAAGATTAAAAAAAATGCAAAACAAAAAATAAAAGTTATCCCAACCACCACTAGTCTCAATTTTGATCGGCTCGTACTATAATTGATGTGCCTATTCACTTTGGTCGAGCAATTGCGGCATTTTCAGACTAATTTAAACCGCACCAATAAATATTACGTTCGAAACTTTTGATTATCCTTGGGTCCTCTAATTTACCTGACTTTGTAGTTTTAGTTCTCAATTAAAATTCTACAATCAAGCGAGAACCTTGTACTTGGTTGTTCGCCACTCATCAAATGGTAGCGATTTCCATGGTTGGGAGTAGTTTTTCTTTTTTTTTTTTTCAAAATTGTTTTTTCATTTATGATTTAATATCATAAAGGGGCATTTGCTTACAAACCACCTAATTCCTATGTTTTTACTTATCCAACACCTAACTTTATTTTTTTTACATTCATATTATCCAAATTTTCATGTCACATAAAAATTACCACCATTTTAACTTTTAAAAGTGAAATGCACCTTTCAGGCATAGGTAATGTTGCATGTATGTAAAAATTGAATTTTATGTGTTAGATATGTAAATACTTAGAAATTGAATGGTTTGCATATAAATATTCCTATTATAGAAGCTCATATGGTGCTTCAGTGATGGGAACTTCCATTTTTTTCTTTGAACAGGAATACCCTGGCAGCCATATTTTTGGGCAGACAATGACAACAGAACATCATGATCAATTGGTGAAGCTTGGCATTAAACCATCTTTGAGAGGAAAAAGAGATGGGGACTATTCTAATATTATTTTCTGTGCTCCTCCATCTAGAACTGCAGATTACCCTGCTGATGTTAGGTATTGTTATTATTAGACTTTCTGTTTTCTTGAATTAAACTTAATTATTTGTCTAATTTTCATTGATAAAATAGCATGATTCATATTGGTAATTCTAAACAAATAACTCTTTAATTTTACTTTCGAGATTCAATGCAAGCTAATGTGCCATTGCTGTTAACACTAGTAATTTTTCTCTCTTGTCACATGTTTGTGCCCTATAATTGATTTTAGTTATATAGCCAATAAAAAAAATGAATATTTTTATAATTAACCAAATAAATCTCAAACTCAAATTGCAATGTATTTGATTTACAGTACATTCTAAATACTGATTCATCATAAATACTTACAACCAAACTGCCCTTGAATCTAGTTTGAGCTTTAAAAAAGAATGATTTCAACTCAAGATGGTATTTGATGGCAACATGGATAATACTTACGTTGTTAAGCTTCAGGCAAGATTATTTTATTTAGTTGAGAGAGCTTATTTGGGTGTATGAATTTTACAAAAAGCTTGTGTTTGATACAAATTGATTTGAAATTATTATGCAGACTGGCGATATCAAATTGGAATGGCGAAGGTTCTTTTCTTTTCACGTCAAGCACTGCTTTATATGACTGCAATGATGAAGCACTGTGCGATGAGGTGCAATTTCTGCCTTGTATAGTTTGATCTACTGATATTATTTATTTTTGGAAGATTTACACATATACAGCTCAATTCTTATATATTTACATATCTAATACTTGAACTTCTATTTTACATGCATACCACCTTACTTATGCATGAAAAGATGTATTACACAGTTCAAAAGTTTAAATGGTGGTATTCTTGATGTGATATAACATATTTGTATGGTAGAAATGTGAGAAGTAAAATTTACGTGATATGTAAATACATTGGAATTGTGCGGTGTTGACCTCATTTTTGATGAGGTCTTCTTTTCTTCTTTTCTTTACTTAGGATCTAGCTTTAGGCTTTTCCTTCGATCTGTCTTAGTAGATCTAGAATCGGACCCACCACCTGAATTTCAAACCACTTCTTAACTCCCTACAAACTCTACAAACTCGATCGTAGACCCCTAATCACTCAGAGGCTTGAAATCAAATGTGAAGTTTAAAGGATGAGTTCCTATAAGACTCTTTGGCCTTAGTGATCGCCTCAGGTGGCCTCTGGTCAGTGAAGGCCGACTTACACACACACTACACCTATACACTACACTTTCAAACACATCCTAACCACACCCATACCTAACTCGACCTCCCGACTCATGTAGGTGATTCACATGGATGGTCCTTAACCCCTAAGCCCTTGGCCAAGAGGTTTAGGAGCAACATAGTGGATGCCTCAAACGAGTCCCTTCATTGCTCATGTGGCTCGATATGGCTTCATGGCTCAACCAAAATGATTTCATTTCACTTACATTCACCTAATCTTCAATTTTGAAAATTCTCAATTGTTGACCCCCGGGACCCTACACCCGCTTAGCCTACCCAAAACCCTTGAAACTACCCAAAATTTGCAAAATCACCTAAATTGCCAAAAATTCCTCAAAACCAATCCCAAACATTTCCACATCACTCAAATTGATCATCCATACCCAAAATACCAAGAATTCCAAAAATACCTCCCAATACCCTCCAAATACCCAAAATACCCCTCGACCCAAAAATCCAAAAAATTCAAAAATTCCCGGAAAATTCCGGAAAATCTCAAATATTCTCAATTTCATTTTGTTCAACTACACCATGCGTCAATTTTGTCAATTTACTCTACTTTTGTCAAAACCCCCACTCTGCCCATTTAACCCTAAGTGAACCAATGTCAAACCAAACCTACCCAATCGACCCAAATTCTGGTTCAATTCAATTCTAAACTTCAATTCAACATTCCCAACACCAATCTGAGACTGAATCCAAGTCCAATTGATTGACATTTGGATCCAATTTTACTTTTAGTCTTAAAGCTCTAATTGGACCTATGACCCAAACCTAACCCAAACTCACCCAATTCAACTCCAATTAACCCCAAATCTTTTCTAAACCTTCCTTAACGATCCCCACAAACAAAACACTAACATGATTTGCCCAAAATTTGAGCCCAAACCCCACTCAAATTCAACCCAAAGCTAAAAGGCCCAATTTCGACCTAAACCCAAACCTAACCCAAATGAGCCCAAACCCCAAAATCAAAGCCCAACCAAAGTCAAAACCTCTTTGAAACACTCCCATAAACATTTCCCAACATTAATTTTACATCGATTTCAACCCTAGCCCAACATCAGCCCAAGTTAGCCCACTTGACCTATATTAGCCCATTCACCAGGAAGCCCAAATTCAACCCAATTCAAACCCAAATCACTCCCAACTTGCTTCAAATCACTCATGACACATCCATGAGCTAAACCCAACAATTATTCGCCCAAGCCTTTGCTAAAATTTCATCCTAAAATCCATTTTAAAATCCAAAAGCCCACTTCCCTAAACCATTTTAAAAGCCCATTTTCACCAAATACAAAAGCCCAAAATTGGCCCTAAAGCCCACATGACAATTTCTTTTCATCATACCTTTAATTGATATCACCCCTAAGTTTCAAAATCATCATTAAACAATTCCAAATCAAGCTTCATACAAATTCCCACCAAAATACCAAAATTTTCTTAAATCCATTTTCATGAAATTGACTCAACTTTTCCCAAGCCAAAGATGAGCCATGAAGCCATGCATGAGCCACATGGAAGCCATGAGAGCCTCTTTACATGTCACCATACCACATTGGGTAAGAGGAGGGGAGCTTTCCTTAATTCCTAAAAGTCTTTAACCTCATCCATGATACCCCTTAACCAAGATTTAATCCAAATATTCTTGGATAAGGACATCACCACCTTTCGACCAACTAACCTAACCGATTTTCTCGACTCAAGGCTAGCCATGGGAGGTGAACCCGACTCAAACAAATGGGTTGACCAAACCTAGCCAAGATTAGCCATATCCCCATGCCATTTTGATCCAAGTGCTTTACACATGACATTTGCCAATTGCCTACACTAAACCCCGACCTCGACCCACTCGAACAAGATGGTGACTCGAGACCGGTCGGCCGACCACCACAGTATCGCCGAAACCACCGGAGCCGAGAGCTCACATGTGAGCCCAAACTTGGAATTCTCACCTGCCGAGTCGCCCCATCCCCAGTGGTCATTGCATTGTTCTTCTCTGCCAAGAGCGAGCTCGATCCCAAGCCCTAACTCTCTCGCATGAGGCCCTCCACCCTCTCCTATTTAAACACCACCCCTCTCGGCCATGAGAGGTCGTCGAACTAGATCTTACCGAAACCCCGCCAAAATTGTTCCGAACACTCTCCATACTTAGAGCAGCTTGATCCCCAGTGACACTCGCCTAATCCCCACCAACAGAGCCCAATTTCTCACCAAAATTCCACCCAAAACCGGACACTTCTCCACAGTGGATCAATCCTCAAATCGATTGGTCCTACACCTTCACCGCGACCAAGGGAAGGAGTCCACCAAGCAAAAGCCCCTCTCCAGTGCCACCCATCCGTTCCGTACCCAAGCTTTGTGGATCGAGCTTGGTCGAAATCATACCTAGCGATTCATCGCACCGGAGACTTCATTCGAGCTCGTCGGATCCAATCGAAGGCGACACAACCCTCGCATCGAAGCCACACTTCTCCGAGCAAATGTATGAGCTAATTCTTTATCCCGAGCTTCGGAGATTCTCCATTTCAAATGCTTTAATTTCAATGCACGATCACCGTATAGATGTATTCGTCTCTTCAAGACGAATCCATAGAAGCATAAGAACACGAAAATCCATTGAGTATCGAGTGAGATATTAGGGATTTAGTGTGGACGGCTCTCGTGCGAGGACTCTTGTGGACGATGAACGGATGCCGTTCATTTAATACACGCGCAGACGGACGGCCGGATCGCGTCGGATCGGGAGATGAAACGACACAACGGGCCCCGAGCGCCGAGTCGATGGCGGCGTCGAACCGAACACGCCGCGCGGCCTTCGGAGCCGCCGAGGCTGATGCGGCGCCGCGTGATAAATAGAAAATTAGGGTATTTTTGATTTATTTAATTCCCTAAACTTCAAAAATCCATAACTTTCGTGTAGGAAAATCGGAAAAATAAAATAAAAATACCTCTTCGCTCAGATGAACGTATGAGAATAATGTGAAAAAGAAATTATTTAATTTCATCAAGTATTTTATTTTTAATGATTTATTTCCTTCGCATTGTTTTTAATTCTCCATGCATATAGTGAAATTCACTACGACATGAGACCATAGCGCTTTGAGCTTCGACTTGGGAACATTCCCCGAATTTTCCAAAGTCGAGGCCATCCCTACGAGAAGTTATCGATTTTTCAAATTCATGTCATCGTTTTAAGTATTTTAATTCCAATAATTAAGATGTTGTGAAATAAATTCTAGGAAAATTTGGCGACGTTCTTATGACCGTATGACCCTAGGAAAAATAGGTTTTGATCAGTTTATTTAAAATAACCCTAATCGGCTTAAACACCCAAAATAATTCCTTAATTAATTAGTAGCTAACCATACATCAAATTGGCTTGAAATCAATTCTCCACTCGACCTTTAGTGATCGGAGGAACCCACCATAAAAATTCGAGTCAATTGGACTTGGTTAAGCTCTACTTAAATGGGCTGATTAAGCCCATTTAGTCAATTTGAGCTTTAAAAATTCATAACTTTCAAAATACTTGTTAAAAATTCACCAAATTGGCTTTGGAGCTCTCTCGATATCGAGGAATTTAAGAAAATTAAAATTTCAATTTTCTAAAAAAGTTGATTTTTTAGTATTATTTTAATATTTTAATAATTAAAAAATAATAAAAATCAAAAAAATAATAAAATTCACCAAAATGTCATATTTTGAATTTTAATCACTTAGAACAAACCCCATATTTTTCTTAGGTCTATTTAATGAGATATTAAATTTTAAAGCTCTAGGTAATTTTAAAATTAAAAAAATGTATTTTCTAAAGATTTTCACTAAAATAATTATAATAAATCAAAGTAAAAATCGAAAATTCAAAAATTGATTCTCTCGATTTCCTTGATATCGTAGAGATTTTGAAAAATATAAATTTCATTTTTCAACCTTTATTTTATTTTTAAATTAATTAATACTCCAAAACTTAAAATAATTATAATAAAAATAATATAATTAAAAAAATCACCAAAATCGGTCCAAGTTTTGCCCTCGATCATTATGAATGTCCCATAATTTTCTTAGGCACGTAAACTTTCCTTGGTCATATTATTAAATTTTCTCGGAAATCCCTATTTTCCACCAAAAATAATTACATAAATAAATTAAATACGTAAAAATCACATTTTCTCTTCTAATGTCTTCATTGAAATATGAGTGAAGTCGCATAAAAATTTCAAATTCATTTGAAACTCAATTTAGTAAGTTATGAAATTATTAAGCTTCAGGGCAATATGATAATTAAAATATTAAACTTTAATTAAAACTTTGTGCTTAATAAAATTAACAAATAAAATATTTGATCTTAATCTGATTTTGATGATCAAATTTAAATAATTAAAGCGGTAGAAACCTATTAAACAACTCGAAGATAATTAAAATAAACCTTAATTAAATAATTGATTAAATTTGGAAGAATAATAAAATTCGAATTATTAAAATAGGGATATTATTGGAAGAGATTTATTCTTTAATTTAAAAAAATCCCTAAATTAATCATCTCAATAATATTTAATTCTTAATTAAAATGATAATTTAAATTTAAGTTTTAAAACGTTAAAGAACTTAATCATTAAATTAAATTAAAAAGTTAAATTATTAAACTCTTTTTAAATTTTCAATTAAATTAAAATTAAAAATAAAATAAAATTAAAGATTAAATTAAATTAAATCAAACAAATTAATTAAATTAAATTAAATTAAATTAAATAAATAAATTAAATTAAATTAAATTAAATAAATAAATTAAATTAAATTAAATTAAACTAAATTAAATTAAAAAAAAGTTAAATTTAATCAAAACATATTAAATTAAATTAAATTAAATTAAATTAAATTAAAATTAAATCAAATTAAATTAAATTAAAGGAAATTTAATCAAATTAAACTAAATTAATTTAACATCAAGTTAAACTAAATTGAATTAAATCAGAATTAAATTAAAATTAAAACTAAACCAAATTAAATTAAATTAAAGTTAAATTAAATTGAATTAAATAACATCACCTAAGACATAAAGAAGTTAAATATAAAGCAACTTCAACACTATTCCAAATTTAAACCCTTTAACTCAAGTTAAACTAAATCACAAACCATTTCAACACCAATTCGCCATCGATAGCTTTCATGTTATCATAACTCCTAAACGTAACGTTAAATGTTATTAGTGATATTCAAATGTCTTAAATTCATCGAAGCAAGATAACAAAACTCGAATTCCTGACGATTAATTCATTTGTATGATTAAATTCATTCGGACTTAAAACAATCCTATCAATATCGAAAAGATGTTTAAGATTCTTCTTAAGCACTTCCTCAATATGATAAGATACTTATAAGAACAATCGAACTTAATTATTCTTTCGATGAAGAAAATCGTCCTCAAATCAAAACACAAGGACCTAGACGTCATAGAAATGACTCACTATATGATTAGGAATTTGGTAGAAACCATAACCCTTCCCTTAACTTTACCTAGAACTTGCTTAAATATTCTAATCGTGTTTTAAGTACGTATTAGGATCACTGGAAGACCCTCCAGTACGCTTTTATTTTATCACGAATTTACATTATCGCAATTTCTTTAATCGCATCGCACTTACTTTTTCGTACGATAAACAATCGTTGCATGAAAACCCACACCTTTAGGATAATCCCTAAAACTCGAAACCAAAACTAAATTAAAAGTCATTGCAAGATAAAATTCACCGCCACAACATTTCAAAATATAAAACAACTCAAAAATTAATCACAAACGTAACACAAAACTACAATTACAACTAAATTAAAAACGTCCCGTTGGATGATCGGAATACTTCGATGATGTAACCTACGCTGTTGCTAACTGGATTTCCCACGTCTAAATGAAAGTGTGGAACTCATTCAATTGAGTTTAAGAAATTCATCCTGACTAAGTGAATCCGATAAAAATAACGATGCCGAAGGATGGAACCGCGGATCTTAACCTAGGTGTCGTTATAATCAACTTTAAGATTTGTTTTAATTAAAACATAAAAACACTTGAAACCAAGATTTCTCTAAACCAAAACACTTTTCTCATCTCCCGATTCATGACTTCTAAAACTAAACCTCTCGCAACAACAAGGAAGTCGGAGACGCAGTGGCAAAGACGACCATCGTCATCAAGAAACTCCGGATCTACTTCAACGAAACATTCTTAGAATTAAATAACTAAGCCCATGTGACTTCGAGGTAGCTTTCCTAGTGCAGACATAAATCCTCAACTCTTCGTTAGGCATTCGTACGATCATGTCATGTAAATTAGCCCCTAACCTGGCCTTAGATCTCGAGGTAGTCGTTTGATACGACATAAACCCTCACATCTTCGATGCTATTTCGTATGATCATGTCATACGAATATAAGTCCTAATTAATTAAAATTGGCAAGATCAAAACATTAAATAAACATTATGATTTTCCTAAATTCAAGCCTAAACAATAGGATAGTCGGAAATTACCGAAGTTCGCTTCGAATCCGTAATTTCTCCTACCTTTCTTCCTTTGAAATCCCAAAATAAAATCTCCCAAATTTGATCCATTCCCTATCGAAATTCCAAAATTCAATCCTCGAAAACTTACACTTCAAATTCTCGAGAGCAGAACCATCGATTATTATCGAGATTTTCTGTGTGATTCCCGTCACTTAAGATGTAATTAACTATAAGTAGCTTCGCTTTATAGTGAATTTTAAAGAACCTGGTAATATAAACCCCGTTTAATGCTTTCATATTAGCAGTGAATTTGTCGGTTTATAAAATTGGTTCGCGGATCAAACGGATGTCACAAATCTTCTAGTTTATTTATTCGAGCCTCACCATCAAGCACGATGTGTCTACTCTCAGGATAGATACACTGAGCTCATGATGCGGTGTTCGTTTATATAAACTATTCGGGATGTGAGATCGGTTTGATTTCATATCTTAAAATCTTCAAATTTAAAATTATTTTCAAAAATCAAATACTACTTTTCAAATTATTTATTTAAATTAAATTAAAAATTCGCCGCACAATTTTTGTAGGCGACCCCTTTTCAAAATAAAACACACAACCTAAAAATATGCCGACATGCGGTATTATTAAAGTGTTTCCATGTATCATTTGTGTAACATTATTGCTCTCACCTCCCTTCACGCAAAAAATCGATGGGTTATAGCATATTTTCTCTTGCTGCCTGCAACCTTATAGATTAGAGAAATGGTCCTTATATACTTGATAAAATTAAGTTTAATAATTAGACAGAGGAATGGCGTGCCAACACCAAGGGCCAAGACAAAAATACAGAGATGTGAGCCAACTTCAAATGTATCTTCGAACCATTTTAGATCAAAGCATTTTATGAATTTCTTGTGTCAAGTTTTTTTCTTTTTTTGGGGAAATGTGTCAAAATGGTGTTTTTATGTGATATGACGTATTTGTATGGTAGGAATGTAAGGAGTAAAATTTAGGTGTTTGATATGTAAAAAGATAGGAATTGGGTGGTATTTAAGAAGTGTTTCCATGCATCATTTGTGTAACATTATTGTTCTCACTCCTCTTCATGCGAAAATTGGATGGGTTATAGCATAGTTTCTATTGCTGCCTGCAACCTTATACTTTAGAGAAATGATATACTTGATAAAATTAAGTTTGGGAAGCTTAATTAGGCTGAGGGATGGTATGCCAACCTGAATGACCCAGACAAAAATAGAGCACTGTGAGCTAACTTTATCTATATCTTTGAAACATTTCAGATCAAATGCATTTTATGAATTTCTTGTGTCAATTTCTTTTTGAGAAAAGTGTCGAAATTCTCACCTAACTTTTTGTAGGGAATTATTTCCAGAGTTTATAATAGTGTCGATTTAATTACCAGTTTTTTTAATATTGGTTGAAATAGTACATAGTGAGGACTATTTTTGTTCCTATTAAAAGTGTATGGATACTAATTTAGCACGTTTATAAATTCTGAGATGGAAATGACCCAATATGAAAAGACCGGGCTAATTTATGACTTTTATAAACTCTGAGCAAATTTCAGCTATGCAATTTTAGCCAAAAGAATATCTTTAGCTGAACTGTTTTATTGAAAAAAAAAAGAAGAAATGGCTATGGTCATTGCCTCTAGATGTAACATGTTTCCCGACTCAAGGTAAAATGAGATGTCTTTATATGATTATTGCTATTTTGAGGTCATGGCCGTGACTTACTGACTAGGATTCTAACTACAGAACACAGGTGGAGTTGGGATTTCTTAGGATTTTTTTCTTTTTTTCCGGAAATTCCTCATAGAAGCAGAAAGCCTTAGAAAATTTATTGTTTGATCATGGTCTCTTTGCAAGCCGGGATGTTTTTGAAAGATGGTGGATGGAAGGAATTACCTAATTTAATCGTGCCCGGGAAGTTAACCTGTGTGTATTTAGACCGATAATACTACTCTTGATCTCATTTCTGTATTATATTAAGGAAAATAATTATGAGAATTCACGATATGGGAGAATTACTCTTCTTTGATAAAAAAAATGCTAATTTTGGACCATAAATTTTAGTTTTATGGGCAAAGGGAGAACTTCATGCATACAAATGACAAAAAGGTAAAAAATTGTATTCATCATGGACACTATATTCAAGTATGATAACATCTTCTAGATTAACTGCAATTTTTCATTATTTTTTACTTTTGGACATACGTACCTACCAATTCCTACGTATTAAAACCCAAACTTCAATATTTACATACAGACCACCCATTTTTTAGGTTTTTGGCATAAATTTGATGGTCAAAGTTGAAGTTTAGGTGATCGATATGTTAATACATAGGAATTAGGTGGCAGGTATGTAAATTTCCCTTTACCTTTGGGGCCATACCACCCAATTTCTATGCATTGACATATCAAATCACCCAAACTTCAATTTTTACATACAGACCACCGAATTCCTATGTATTTTTCTTATTGGAACCTTTCTTAAAGCCTTCTTATGCTAATATGATGAAAAAATTAATCTTTTTTGTTGATTTCATTCTTTAGGACTTCCCTGTAGTACCAATCGGTAGAAGTCCTCGCACAGATGTTCTTCTGAAAGCAGAAAATGCAGTCCTGGATGCTGGTGGTTGTGTCCTGAGATTGGCTGGACTTTATATATCCTTTTTTAACACTTACATATTCTGAGTAAAGGTAAAGGCACATTTACTATCATTTTTGTTTTCTGTTTTTATTTTTATTTTTGAAAATATGTTTGATCGGAATAATTTTTATATATTTTTATTTTTTAAAAACAAATTTATTTTGTCTTAAAAACACTCGGAACATTTAAAAAGTTTCTAAGTGTTTTTAAAGATATTTGTCTAAATCAAATATGTTTTAAATTAAATCAAAACATAAATAAAACAAAATAAACATAAATAATAAAAGACAAGAAGAAAAAAGGATCTCAAACGGCCACTAAGTTTAATTCTAACTGCAATTTTCATTAGTGTTTGATGAGGCAACCATTTTTCATTTTGCTTTGCACTTTCTTGACCATTAACAAAATGCTGATAGAGGTGCTCATATTTATTATCTAAAGAAAGGTACAGTTGATATTCATCCGGACGGTATTCTCAATCTCATTCACTATGAGGTCATAAATTTAAGCTGATATTCCATTTTTCTTTTTTTTTTTCATTTTATTTGAATTTAAAGTTATAGTTTTGAACCTTTCTGGTCTTACTTTCTGAATAACAGGATGCTGCCTCTCTGGCTATTGCAATCATGAAAAAGAAATTACGGGGTAGAATTTTCTTGGGTTGCGATAACAATCCTATGTCCAGGTATATGTATGCATTTATTTGGCTATATATAGATATATACGGGGCATTTACGTACATACAACCCAATTCTTATGTATTTACACATTTAACATCTATGCTTTGCTTTTTTATGCCCAAATCTTTCATATCACATAAAAAGGTACCACAATTAAAAAGTGAATTACACCTCGTGCATAAACAAGGTGGCATGTAAAAGTTGAAGTTTTGGTGTAGATATGTAAATATATGTGTTGAATTTTGAAATAGAGCAACATAATATTATTTATAGGAGGAGGTGCATTTAAACCCAATTATAATAGGTATAATGAAGAAAATAAATAAAACGAAATAAAACAACTAGAAAAAAATAAAACATAATAAATCAAATAAGAAATACATAATATGGGAATAAAAATAAATAATAAGTGCTACGGCTAGGAATTGTCATTATAAATCTAATACTCCCCCCTCAAGTTGAAGCATAGGTGACAGTTATGCTCAACTTGGATTTGAAGTTATCGAACAAAGGGAAAAGACGATATTTGGTGATTATGTTCGCTAGTTGATCACTTGAAGGCACACATGGAACTCAAATTTTTTTGGACTCGATTCTTTCTTTCATGAAGTGTCTGTCAATCTCCACATGTTTGATACAATAATGCTGGACTGGATTGTGAGCAATGTTGATTGCGGCTTTATTATCACAAAATAGTTGCAGCAGGACGAAGGTTGGCATGTGAAGTTTGTAGAGTGTGATGCGTAACCAGAGAGCTGCACAGATTCCTAAGGACATGGACCAGAATTCAGCTTCAGCACTCTTCGGGCAACTACAAACTATTTTTTGCTTTTCCACATGACAAGATTGCCCCATATAAATGAGCAATATCCCGAGGTGGAACGTCGATCATGAACTGATGCGGTACAATAACATCTGTATAAACAACAATAGACCGAGAGCTGTGACAAGAAAAAATAAACCGAGCCAGGTGTTCCTTTTAAATAGCGGAGCATCCGGTGGACAACTTCGAGGTGGTGCTCATAGGAGTTATACGCAAATTGACTCACTATACCAACTAAGAGTCATGTATTGGGGCAAGTAGGGGCGATGTAGATGAGTTTTCCCACAAGTCGTTGGTAATGAGTTTTGTTGACAGACACAATATTGGGAATGTCAGGTAAATTTTTATTATGATCTATAGGAACCTGTCGGCCGCTTTAGAAGAGCTGCGTCTCTTTTTATTTATTTAATTTAATGAATATATGTATATTAGTTTTGAAAATAAGATTTTTAAATTTTAAAATATTAGAATGAGAAACGACGGATCTCATTCGTTAGGTAGTTGGATGAACGAGCGTAATATCACGAGTAACGCATTTATTCCGAAGAATAGACATCCTACTCGACAATATCGCTCGATCAAATAAACCACAAAATTCACGACATCCGTTCCTGCTCGCGAACCTTTATGCGGACCGATAAATTCCCTATTTAATACAAAAGAATTAAATAGTGTTTATATTATCCGTGTCTTTAAAACTCCCTATAGATGCAGCTCTCATGCTAATTACTCCTCAAACGACCGAAGTCACTTGAGAGAACTCTCGATTTAGATCGCGGTTTCTATCTTCACGAATTCAAAAGCGTAGAGGTTTCAACGAAATTCGTAGCAGGAATCCAATAGAGTGAAAGACACGAACAGTGAATAATTATTTCTGAGTTAAGGAGAGAAGCGGTAGGGGATGTCACGCATCTCGAGGAGGACTTCGATGACGTCCCGTACTATCCTATTGGTCGGCTTTAAACTTTGGAAAGAGATTTATTTTAATTTCAATCTCGTAAATTAATTATAGGATTACGTTCGCATAACGTCCCGATTACGCAAACTACCCGAAAGATAGGAGGGCTTACGTCGTATCGACGACAACCCTGAAACCTAAGCGAGTTAGGGCTTATATCGCACAGTGAGGGTCGTGCAAAGCGCCTAGAAGCGTAAGGTGAGGTTTATGCCGCGCTAGTGCGAACTACCTCGAAGCTCCAGTGGCTCATTGTTTAAATCTAAGGAATTGGGCTTACTGACGATGCCGACACTAGTGCTATTGAAGAAGATGGCCGTGCCCACCGTGCTCCAAGCTCCACGTCGTAGCAGGAATCGCAGTTTAGGTTTAAAGTCTTAAGTTAAAATGAGCATGCAAGTCGTTTATTATTTTTTTATTGCAAGTGAGTGCGTGTAATCGTGGCATGAGTAGCAACAAAAAGCAATAAACAGGAGCATGCTATAGCAGACTAAACAAGAACATGCTAAACGAGTATAAACATATCGAGCAAGTGAGAAAGTATGCGAAATGTAAAACACGCTAAGCAAGATATGTACTCGAAAGAAACAACCTAGACATCAATATGAAGTATACGCCGAAAAGAAAATACGCCAGTTATGAGATAATAAGAAGGAAAGAAAGATCACACGAGAGTACTGTACGCTTCACTTATCCTACCAATCACATCGTTATCTCGTTTATTTGTTATTTTATTTTTTTATTTCCGCAACAGATTTATCAAGACTAAAAGAGTATGAGTAAAAAGTAGAAGTTGAAAACAACCTACGAAACAAGGTACTAATGCTAGTGTACAAAGAAAGAAAGTCTCGAAAACTCAACAAGAAAACGAAGGAAAACGCCGAGAAAACGATGAAAATCGCGAAGTAAAACCAAGAGAATCTGAAAGAAAGAAAAGAAACGTCCGTAGAAAACTCCGAGAAAAGCTCACGAACGAAAAACAAAACAAAACCGTAGAAAACCGCAAAAACACCGCGAGAAACCCACAGACGACTCGCTAAACTCATGGCGAACCATAAGAAAGCCATGGCCTCTGGAAGAAAGACCAGTAAGACGGCGGTGTTTCGACTCAGTAGTCGTGCTAATATCCGGACTGAGTCGTCGACTACTGGACCGACTTTCTGGCAGGCGCAACTATAATCCGACTCGACAGACTAACCGTGATCTTTATAAATTTTCATGCATTTCATTTTTTTGTTTTCATGCAAGTAAGATCGTAGGTAAGTAAGTCGCAGAAGAGCTGTGAGTAATTTTGTATTTTTCAAACATACGTATTTTTTTGTTTTAAAACATTTCAAATTACTGTGCCGACTATCCTAATGTGACTAGGCCTACGAACATTGGACCGTCTGTAGTAGAAACCCTGCCGACGGCCGAACGGTTCCGCGATTCCCGCTCTACTCTCTACGCAGTCTCCGAGTCAGCGGCCCCATTCTATGATTCTCGTAATTTTTCTCGTTTTGCGTAGCCTCATCAACGTCTCCACCGCACTTACGCACTTGCTGATGGCCCCATATATAACCCAAGGAGGTTATATATGCACACCTACACGTCCCCCGTAGGTGTGTGTTTTGAGCCAAGAAACAAGGCGAAAACTAGTGACGAGAGTGCCGAGGAAGCGAGGACGGAAAGTTGCTCACTTAACACAATTTCGAAAAGAAGTGAGTCGATTTCCAATAATCGTAAAACACGTAAATCACCCCGGACTCCCGACCGACCTCACATGTCCTGAGA
This sequence comes from Papilionanthe hookeriana x Papilionanthe teres, assembly GCA_022702705.1. Lineage (NCBI taxonomy): Eukaryota > Viridiplantae > Streptophyta > Magnoliopsida > Asparagales > Orchidaceae > Papilionanthe > Papilionanthe hookeriana x Papilionanthe teres. The sequence goes on along the minus strand of CM040426.1, from coordinate 69,080,275 downwards.
AAAGGACCAAGGCATCTCGACGCTCTTGAAGAGGATGAGGACTAGACCCCTAGGAACACACTCTCTTTTCCCAAATAACTTGTAAAATCATGACCAAAAGATACTGACCAAGTCCTGGACTCTGGACCACTGCTCGGGATTCCTCCAAGTACCCACATTGATTTTCAATTCCTGAAACACAAACTTCCCGGTACGTTCTCTTACGGGCTCGGGACTCAGCTATAAGCAACAGGAGAATCGATAAACTTTTAATACATAAGAAAGAGAATGGACAAGTCCATAAGCCACCAAACCAAGATCAATTTCACCAAATAAATCCTCTAAGAAGTATTCCAGATATCGTGCTCAATTTATTTCCCACAAATAAGCTAGGAAGCTCTTCCAAATTCATTAAATCAATTCCATAGACAAGTGAAGCAAAGAGCAAAGCCACCATCACAACAATCACCCCAATAAGGCTCTCGGCCAGGGCTAAAAACAGGAGCAAAGACGCACGGCCTAAGCTACAATAAAGGGGCAGCAAGAAGTAAAGCCCTGACAATCCAAATCATCACAATGAGGCTCACGGCCAAGCTCCAACAAACCACCCATACTAATTCAAGCTCACCACAAATGCATAGGGATGAATCCATAGGGCAACCAAGCAATTCAGCCCACCTACAGCTTAAAAGAAGCACAAACCGAGCCCAGTAAAGACCCAAACCCGAGCCGTTCAAAGGCTGCACCGGGGGAAGTTGCAGGAACAACAGGAACCAAAACCGAGCCCCAACATTCAGTGCAAATGGGCTAGCTGCAAGAGCAGCAAAACAAAAAAACCGAGCCCCAAACCAAGTGCAAAGGGGCTAGCTGCAAGAGCAGCAAAACAGAAAACGAGCCCCCAAACCAAGAGCAAAGGGAGCAGCTGCAAGAGCAGCAAACAGAAAACCGAGCCCCAAACCAAGTGCAAAGGGGCTAGCTGCAAGAGCAGCAAAACAGAAAACGAGCCCCCAAACCAAGAGCAAAGGGAGCAGCTGCAGGAGCAGCAAAACAGAAAAACGAGCCCCTCATGTGCAATGGGGCTAGCTGCAAGAGCAACAAACAGAAAACGGGAAAGCTGTAAGAGCAGCAAAACAGAAAAACGAGCCCCTCATGTGCAATGGGCTAGCTGCAAGAGCAGCAAAACAGAAACCGAGCCCTGCCAAGCTAAACCGAATACAGGAAAACCAAAACCGAATACAGGAAGGCCAAAACCGCATACAGGAAAGCCAAAACCGCACCCATCTCAAGGGAATAGACATTCTCTGCCTCTTAATACATCAAAATAGAAGGCCACCATATATTTCAGATAAGAATAAGCATAGAACTTTTCCAAACTTAAAGTAAATTTCTCCATAACATGCCTTTTGATAAGGAAAAGCTAGAATGAAGCCGAAATGAGGCCCACATGTTTACAAGGCTCGAGTGAATCCCCCACCAAATGAAATTATAATAACGTGCTAGCATGTCATTAGAAAGAAAAAAGGAGGGACTATCATTTAGGCTAGCATACAAGTTATACCTCCATTTTCTTTCACTATAAGCAGTAAAAAGAAATCCCATCCAATCTATATGCAGGACTACACAAGCATGCCATTTAAAGATGAAAAGCAGGGAATTATCATCTCCAGCAATCAAACACATCATTCCATAGCATACAAACACCCAGTACCGAAGCAAGTAAACGAGGAGGGCCGAACCAATCGACAAGAATCACGGCCTCCCTGGGCTAGACCGAGAGGAAGAGAGGAGAAGAAGAGGGTTACCAGTTAATGTAGAACACCCCAAGGAATAGGAAAACCCTAAGCTTTGAACCAGCAGCACCTCCCCACCTCCACAGGAATAATCGGCCAGCCCTAGGAAAGCCCAAAACAGGGCTCTAAATAGGCAGGGAGAGGGAGGAGAGGGCTGAGACTTACCACAGAACCCAACAAGATCGAGGAAGTGACGGGGATGGGGGAAGTGCCGCAGAGAAGATCGGCAAGGAGGCAGAGACGCGCGCGGGAGATCACACGAGGTGACTCTCGCGCGAGGATAACACTCGAGGAGGCATGGGGAGAACCATGCGGGGCTCGAGGGAGCAACGGTCACCAGGGAAAGGCGCACGCGGGCGCGGGAGAAGCAGGGACGGGAGCTCGATCGAACGAGCCAGAGAGAGAGAGAGCCAGCCGATCGAATGGGAGGGATTAGGGCTTAGGATAGAAAAATAGGTTTAAAATATATATATATATATATAATTTTATTAAAATAAGCAAAAAATCGCAATTTCCGCTCCGACAGGCGATCGTCGCAAATTAAATATCAATTTTAGGTGGAAACGACGTTCCGGACGCAACGGCGCAGTCCGTTTCGTCATCCGAGGTCGTTCGGGCAACCTCGTCGACGATCGCGTCGAAAGCGCGTCAAATCTGGCATCTTCTGAAATTCTGACTCGACGTTGATCGTCGCGGCGTTCTGGCTTCAATCTCGATCCGTCAAGGAGTAACTCGAGGTGTCGAGGCCGTGGCTCGAGGAATTTGTGCTCGGTAGTGCAGAAAATGTGCACGAGGCCATCCTAAGGTCCAGTGGTCCTATAGGAACTCAATTTGGAGTCCTAACGCTAATTCCAACCTACCTGCTGTGAGCTAGAGGTCAGGAACTCCGTCCGGGACTCTAAAAGAGTGTCGAAGTGGTTTCGAGTATTCTAAAGCGAGGTGGGTCCAGTGCTAGGAATCTAAGATCGTCAGGGAAGCTCCTAAAGCTAGAACCCTAAATCCTAGGAGGAAAACTAAACCTCGACAAAAACGAGGTCAACAAATGGACCCCCAATAGGTGTGGTGCGTCGGACAGAGCACACCGCGCGTATGGTGCTGACCGAAGGAGATCAACAAACCAACACAAAGCCGCCTAAGTAAAATACTTGGACAGTGCCGCGAGGAACGAAAAAGAAAAGAGAGAGAGATAGTTCCGACTGGGAAAAGAGGGGGAACTCTCAATTAAGAGAGCCGCGACCTAAAGCTCAGGCTTCAAATTTCAAATTCGGATTCGATTTACTTTGTTTTCTTTCAATTTCAATTTCAATTTAAGTTTCGATTTTAATTTCAATTTCAATTTCGATTTCGGGTTTTAATTTTGATTTTAATTTCGGAGAAGAATTTCGATTTAGGAGGAAGTGAGAAAAGGAATCGGACGACCCTGCACCGACCCGGAAGTTTATGGAAATTTACGGAAAATTGCGGAAAAAGGAATCGGACGACCCTGCACCGACCCTGGAATTTATGGAAATTTACGGAAAATGCGGAAAAAGGAATCGGACGACCCTGCACCGACCCTGGAATTTATGGAAATTTACGGAAAGTTGCGGAAAAAGGAATCGGACGACCCTGCACCGACCCTGGAATTTATGAAAATTTACGGAAAATGCGGAAAAAGGAATCGGACGACCCTGCACCGACCCTGGAATTTATGGAAATTTACGGAAAATGCGGAAAAAGGAACTGACGACCCCGCACCGACTTTACGAAAGTTGCGAAAAGAATCGACGACCTACACTGACCCTGAATTTATGGAAATTTACTGAAGATGCGGAAAAGGAATCTGACGACCCGCACCGACCCTGGAATTTATGGAAATTTACGGAAGATTGCGGAAAAAGACCTGACGACCCCGCACCGACCTCGAATTTATGGAAATTTACTGAATATGCGGAAAAAGGAATCGGACGACCCTGCACCGACCCTGGAATTTATGGAAATTTACGGAAGATGCGGAAAAAGGATCGGACGACCTCACCGACTCTGAATTTATGAAATTTACGGAAAGTTGCGGAAAAGGATCTGACGACTCGCATCGACCATGAATTATGAAAATTTACGGAAAATGCGGAAAAAGGAATCGGACGACCCTGCACCGACCCTGAAATTTATGGAAATTTACGGAAAATGCGGAAAAAAGGAATCGGACGACCCTGCACCGACCCGGAATTTATGGAAATTCTGATGTGGAAAAAAGAATCGACGACCCTGACCAGATTATAAATTAGGAAAGTCGGACGAATCTCGCACCGACACCTCGAATTTATGAAATTTACGTAAGATTGCGGAAAAGAATCGGACGACCCCGCATCGACCTCAAGTTGGAAATTTACGGAAGATTGCGGAAAAAGGATCTGACGACCTCGTACGACCGAATTTATGGAAATTTACGGAATATGCGGAAAGGAATCGGATGACCTGCAGACCGAATTTATAAATGTGAGAATTTATGAAATTTATGCAAAGAATTTGAGAAGATTTATGGAAACTTGTGAGAATTTGAGAAAATTTATGCAGAGAATTTGCAAAGATTTATGCAGAGGATTTGCAAAGATTTATGCAGAGAATTTATGCAAGGATTTATGCAGAGAATTTGAGAAGATTTATGCAGAGGATTTGCAAAGATTTTTGCAGAGAATTTATGCAAGGATTTATGCAGAGAATTTATGCAAGGAGCAAAGAAACTCAGGAAGTTTGCGAAGAGTATGCAGAATTCGCGGGAATTTGAACTCGAGAGACGCGGAACTCGAATTTCACTTTAAATTTCATTATTTTAAGTTTTCTTAACATTACGGATTTTGTTTCAATTTTTCGCATTTTTACTTGTTTTCTCATTTTCATTTTTTTTAGTACATTTTTGTTTCGTTGTTTGTTCGTTGTAATTTCGACCAACGCGTGGTCATGCGGCTTTTCATTCGTAGCGCAACTGGAAGTATATTCCAACACAAGTATCTGACTTGCAGAAAAGAGAACATTTTCGTTGATTCTGATTCAAAATTTGGTACAACTGATGTCTTGCTGAAAAGAACATCCAAAATATCTGCGGTACATCTGAAAGTGAACTGAAACACTGTACGCTGCATGGCAGGTTGGCACAAAACGGTAGATATCTGTTTTCTGAAGTCTTCACGTGAACAAGCCAACCTATCAGGTTACGCTCCGGAACAAAAATCCCCTTGCGTACGCCAAAAGGTACAGCTATGTCACAACGGTAACGGACGAAGTCCCTCCAGCTCTGGGTCTGGCTCGTAGTAGTATGGTGCTTTGTCTATGTCCATTCTCCTGAAAGTGACTGAGACTCTTTCGTATCTGACTCCTGGGATGCAGTGCTTGGCTAAATCTGCTCCATTTCCTTTCAAGACCAAGACCGATCCGATTGGCAGCGGAATCTTCACGGAACCTCTGAATTCTCCGGGTCCGACGATCTGTATCTCTCTTCCAAAGAGAATATCGCTTTCACTGAGAAGCGAGACCGTGCAGAAAGGCCGAACGAAATCGTGATGGTCGATGTGAGGCGGGATGCAGTCCCCCTCCTTGTAGATATTTATAATGCAACTGTTAGGAATACAGTCTGCGAGCAAGCACGTGCCATTCTATCATCCTTTTGATCATCTTCTTTATTTCTGGCGGCATGTCGTCCACCTCATCGTATGGTAGGATCCCCGGGGGATTCCCTTGTCTGTCCTTGGCGAAATTGTAGCAGCAACCACACTGAATCGTGATCCTGCCCTTGCCACGCTTCCATTTTCTGGGCTCGGAGTACGTCTTCTCCCTCAGGAGACCCGCTCTGCCCTGCTGCTGCAGCTTGTATACACAACGTAGAATTTCCTTCTGGTCTCTTCCCGAGAAGACATTTGTGTATAACTCGAGTCCTTCCAGGATATTCACGGCTTTGTACTGTATCTCTTCATAATGTTCAAATTCTTGTTTTCTGACTTTTCTGATTTTAGCCATCACATGATCTGGGATTATCTGCCGTCGTCTAGGCTGTACAAACCGCGGCACGTAGGGCTCCACACTGGGGTGCTCCCCATCTCTCCTCCTCAGAGAGGCAGCTGCGTAAGCCTCGTACGTCCCAAATTCCTCCAGGTGGAGTACGTGACACTGTGGGCATTCTGAGAACGCTCCCACACGTGTCAGCTGTCTGGGAAAGTCTGTGCTGCACCTCGGACATCCCGTGAAAATTTCTTCAAGCAGGTCGACTGGCGGCACTGGCTCTGAAGTGTACTCGGGCTCTGTCTCAGTAGCAGGCGAACTGGCTGACGTTTCCTTCATTTCTGGACTGTAGTCTTCTTCTTCAAGAATTGGTGGGAGCTCTGCGGCTGTTCTTTGGGCTTGTCTTCTTTCGAATGCTTCGATCTTACGGCGCTTGCGGCGGTAAGCATTCATCTTCCATGTTTGCTTCCGTGGCGGATCTGGAACTCGTCCCGTGTCTGCGGTGAGTAGGTCACCTCCTGGCTTGGCAACCATCGACAAGATCCTTTTATCTTCAGCTGTGAGGTGTGAATCGACGAAACCTCCTGTACCACCTTGTCTCGACGTCTCCCCAATTTCCCGGTGACTGACTCGGACAACAGATTTCATGTTTGCCATTTCGGAATGTCGGACTAACTTCATGAGGGAACCCTCATAGTCCACATTGACTTGTGAGAAATCCAAGTCAAGATTTACCACACCGCCTTCCGGTGCTTTCTTCTCATCCAACGCTAGATTTAAGCCGTCTTTAAAGGCGAGAACCAGCTTCTGACCCGTCATTCTCCTGCGAAAAACAGGGGACTCGTCAGCGTGCTGAAATTCAAAAACGAACAATAACAAAACAACTTATAATTAAGTGAATTAATTCATTACAGGTGTGAGATTTATTTAATTAACTTAGGAAATCGGGATTTAACAAAGATAACAAAACCACTTAGCGAAGAACATTAACATTTTTTATTATCTTGCGAAAATTCATTTTATTAAAATTTCATTATTACAAAATTTTGGAACCCAGTCCTAGACATCGGCCGTAAAGCTACTCCTAGGAACTAGTGTCGTCTCAGGGCTCGCTCTTTGACACGTCACGTAGCGTAGTATTTCTTCAGGTAACGTCCATTGATCGGCAACATGGGTCTTCCGCCTTGGGAATCCACTAGCTGGTACGACCCTCCAGAATAGACTTTCTCCACTACAAATGGTCCTTCCCAGGTCGGTTCAAACTTTCCACCTATTTTGCGGTGTGCAAGAATAGGTCTTTTAAGAACAAGGACGAGGTCACCAACTTTGAACGACCTCGGGCGGACCAACTTGTCGTGGGCTTGAATCATCTTCGCTTGATAAAGTTCCAGGTTCTGCTGCGCGAGCAACCTTCTTCCTTCAAGGCTTTCTAGTTCTTCGAGTCGTAGTTTGGCGTTGTCTTCTGTTGTAATCTTGTTGGCGACGGCGATTCTGAGCGAGGGTAGCTGAACTTCCAACGGGAGAACGGCTTCGGACCCATACACAAGAGCGTACGGCGTGGACTGTGTCGGCGTTCTGACTGTTGTCCGGTATGCCCACAAGGCTTCTAGCAGTTTCTCGTGCCACTGTCGTTCGTTGTCCTCAAGTGTCTTTCTTCGGAATCCGTACCAAAGTCTTGTTGAACGCTTCCGCTAGCCATTCGCCCTGTAGGGTAGTAGATCGTAGAGTATCTTCAATCTATCCCGTGCCGTCCGACGAAGCCGTTAATCTGTGCTTTCAAGACGGACCCATTATCGGAGATGATTCTCGCGCGGAACACCGAAACGGTAGACAACCCGATTTCGAAAACCGAAGAACGTGCCGTGTCAGTAACCTCTCGTAACGGCACCGCCTCCGCCCACTGGAGAAGTAATCCGTAGCTGCGAGAATGAATCGGTGTCCTCTAGAAGACGGAGGGTCTATCGGACCCACTATATCCGTGCCCCAACATTCGAATGGCCACGACGCAACCGTCGGGTGTAGCACATTCGGAGGTTGATGCAAGACCACTCCGTGCACCTGACATTGGTGACACCTCTTCGCTGTTTCCATGCAATCGGACATCATTGCTGGCCAATAATATCCGAGCCTTTTAATCTTCATCTTCATTTTCGGCCCTGACTGGTGAGCACCACACAATCCGGCGTGAACTTCTTTGACGATACTCTGCGCTTCTATCCTGCTCAGACATCGTAGCCACATCTGATCGAAGGACCTTCTGTACAAAACATTGTCGATCAGAGCATACGACATCGATCTTTTCCGGATCCGACGTGCTACCGACTCATCCTCTCAGCAACGCTCCCGTCCGTAAGTAGTCGACGAACGGCTGGCGCCAATCCTTTGTATCTTCGGCAATTGCAGCTATTATTTCTTCATCTCCCAACTTATGCAAACTGTCGAGGTCGATCTGGGACAAAACCTGACGTCCTTGCACAGTGATGTCAACGGAATCCTCCGGTGGACATGCTAATTCCTTAGCAAGTTTAGCTAAAGCGTCCGCATGGGCATTGTCCGTTCGAGGACCCCGTAGAACACCACACTCGGGATCCGCTCCAACAACTTCATCGCGTACTCGTGATATTCCGCTAGTCTCGGCTTCGAATTTTGTATCGTCCGGCCATTCGTCGAATGACAGCCGAGAGTCGCCATGAATGGCGATGTCCGTTATGTCCATTAGAATTGTCAACTCTAATCCCGTGATTAGCGCTTCATATTCCGCTCGTTATCGGTGCACGGCTCGACAAGTGATAGGAGAATCTCAACATTCCCGATCCGTGTAATGAAGATCAAACCAATTCCCGCTTTGCCGGGTGTCACCGTTCTCGATCCTTTATCCCTCCTGGCCGACGAAGCTCCATCGAAGTACATCTCCCAACGTCGAGCATTGGGGTCTTCTACTCGCATTATCCGTTCGTCCGGTAGATCGTCGTCGAGAGGGGACCCACTCGGTAGTGGGTGCGCTGCAAGAAAGTCTCGCAAGAATCCGCCCTCGATAGCGCGAAGAGGCACGAACGTTATATCGAATCGCAATAATATCATCGACCACCTCGCTAAACGTCCGGAAAGTGTTGGTCGGGTCATCAAATATCGCAACGGATTAACCTTCGAAATCGGTGACCTTATGAGACAACATGTAATGTTCGAGCTTCGAGCGGCGAAAACTAAAGCTAGCACAACGTTTCTCAATAGGAGGATACTTTACCTCGGCGAGTATTAGACGTCGACTCGAGTAATAGAGTGCGTTTTCTTTACCCTCGTCATCGACTCGGGCGAGTAAGTGCTCCGAGGAGTCATCTAAAGCCGCGGCAGTAAAGATCAACTGTCTACCCGAGATAGGGCTGCTAAAACCGGAGGTGTCGTCAGGTATTTCTTAATATCTTCGAAAGCCCGTTGACACGGCTCTCCCCAAACAAATTTCGCATCCTTTCGGAGTAAATTCGAAAAAGGTTGACATCTACCCGACAGATTAGATATAAAGCGTCTTAGGTATGCTAACTTCCTCGAAAAGAGCGTAATCGCTTTAGCGGCCTCGGGAGGAGGCATTTCTAATATCGCTTTAATCTTCTCTGGATCGATTTCGATTCCCCGATGACGGACAACGAATCCTAGAAATTTCCCGGAGGTAACGCCTAAGGCGCATTTCAAGGGATTCATCTTGAGATTATATTGTCGTAATCGTTCAAACACAATCCTCAAGTCATACAAATGGTTCTCCTTTACTCTGCTCTTGATGACCAGGTCATCCACGTATCATTCAACTTGGTTATGGATGAGGTCATCGAAGATCTTAGTCATTGCTTGCTGGTAAGTGGCTCCGACGTTCTTCAAACCGAACGGCATTACCGTGTAGCATTAGATTCCAATTGGAGTTCTGAAAGCTGTAAGCGTTGCGTCCTCTGGAGCCATCTTGATCTGGTTGTAACCTGAAGATCCATCCATGAAAGAGAAAACTTCGTGCGAAGACGCGATGTCCACCATCAATTCTGGTATCGGCAACGGAAACTCGTCTTTCGGGCATGCTTTATTTAAGTCCCTGAAGTCGACACATACTCAGATCTGCCCGTTCTTCTTCTTAACAGGTACAACATTAGCTAACCACGTGGGGTATTGCTCCTCCCGCACAAAGTTAGCATCAATTAGCTTCTTCACCTCGGCGATGACTTGTTGATCTATTTCAAGACGCATTCTCCTTGGAGCTTGCTTCATTAGAGTTATACTCATATCCAATCCAAGCTTGTGGACTGCAACATCTGGAGACAAACCTGGCATTTCTTCGTAGCTCCATGCAAAACAATCCTTGAACTCTGACAAAAGTTCAATCAAATCCTCAGATTCTTCTGCGCTGAGCAGAGAACTTATAAAGGTAGGTCGAGGTCGTTCTTCCGTCCCAAGGTTGATTTCTTTCAACTCATCGACCGTTGACTTGATTTCCTCCTCGAATTCTGGTGGCGCATCATCTATCGGAGAATCTTCGTAATTATCCTCAGTACTGTAGCATTCTTCTTCTGTTCTGGTAGTAACAACCATGCAAAATTCCGAATCATCGACTGGTCCTATCGTACCAAACCCGAGACCTTCCTTTGAATTAAGTTTCTTCCCTTTTGTATTCCATAACTTTTCAAATGATTGCAACTTATCCTTTGACATTTGTTTCGACACATATCCTTATTGAATTAATTTTTGTACACACAGCGAAAAGTAACCAAAAGGTAATTCCATTAATTCATTAGAAACATTTTCGTCCAAATTTACAGGAATTTCCAGACTAGAAGAAGGAGAAGCACGGTGGAACTTGATCGGTTTCATGCCCGCACTATGAACTTCCTTAACCTCTAAGCTCCCAACCCGCTGAGGGCAGATCGGGGTTAAGGTCATGGCTTGAACATAGTGGTTAATCCGATCATACATCGACTCGTACTCACTCTTCTCTTTATCCTCGAGAGAGATCTCGAACTGAGGCTTCTTCTGGTTGACTGTCATTGCGTCTTTGGCGAACTTTTCTTCTTCGAACCTTCTTCCATGTCTATGCTGATAGTCGGTCTTTTCCGTTCAACAATATTGTTAGTTCTTCCTCGCCCGCGTCCCCGGCCTCGACCTCGGATGCGTGGGCTAAAAGAACTTCCACCCTCTTGCTGTGAAGGAATGGTGGGATATCGTTGAATTGGAATTGACCGGTCTTGCTCTTGCGATCCTTTGGAATCTTCAACCATATTTAACATAACATCTCTGGACAGCACGGTCTTCCTCGGAGGCGCGTAGTAGACGACGTCTTCATGAATGCCTACCTCGTGTATTGAAAACGGTTGTAGGTCTCCTTTTATGCAATGTTCTCGACCATCCTTGCAGTATTTGATACACTGGTGCAGCGATGACGGAACCATATTATGCTCGTGAATCCACGGCCGACCAAGTAGGGCGTTGAACGAAGTGTCCGCGTCGATGATATGGAATTTCACGGTTGTTACTAAGTCATCAACCTTCATCAACAGCATTATCGAACCAAGAGCTCTTTCTCCTTTCTGGTTGAATCCTCTTAACATCATTTTATCTACGGAGAGTTCTTCCACATCGATGTCTAAGTACGTTAATGTCCGTAGACTCATTATGTTAATGGATGCTCCGGGATCCACCAAAACTCTGGAAAGCACGAACCGGTTGACGCTGACTGAAATGTAGAGAGGGCGGTTATGCTCCGTAGTACCAAGTAGTAGATCTTCATTAGTGAAAATCACCCCAGGCTGTTCCTTCAACGAACAAACATCATCCGAGGATGTGCTAGCCAACTGCGCTAAGCAAATTTCTGGATCAAGTAAGGCTTTGATCAGAGATTCCCTCATCTCCTTTGACAGGATCAGAGCGTCGTAAATGCTCAGTAGGGCTGGCAACTTCCTAAGATGAGCTAGTACGTTATAATCCACTTTGCTCGAGCTTATGATTTCCTCTTGGGCACGTGTTTCTTCCATTGCTGGGGGTGACTCCTCTTGAGTAATTGTCTGGTTTCCTTTATCCATCGGAATCGTCCCCGAGGGTAATACTTTTCCTCTTCTTAGGTACACCTCTGTTATCTCTTCTGACGCTGTGGTTGACTTTTCTGGTGTTGGATCTGAATCTGAGAAGTCCAAGTCGATGGCAATTGGCGTGCCTTTACATTCGAGAACTGGTTCGTCGCTTCTCGAACTATCGTAGCCGGTGTCGTTGACATCTTCACTTTCATCGACAAGTTCATCGGAATTTCGTATGACTTGAGGATCGTTTTGGGAATCGAAATCAGGGTTAAATTGGTTATGATCAGTTATATCGTTAGTGGAGACAACCAGAACGTAACCAGAATCAAAATCGTTAAATTCAAAACGTCCTAAAGGGACGAAGAGGTAGTCGTACAAAGTCAGGGGTTCGAGGAATTTCTCCCCCAAATCCGAGACAACTAATCTAACAGGAGCAGCCCCTATCCTACCCCTCGCGCTATCGGTCTCCGTTTCATCCGTGTTCTTCTTCTGCTTCATTTCCTGTCGCGGCGACTTCTCCGGTGTAACGGCGATTGCCGGCCGAGCGAGGCTGCGGTGCTCCGAACCGAAGCTCGTGCCGACGTAGTCTGAACCTGATTCGGGATCCTTCTGGAAGATCTGGTCCGAGCTGTGTTCCATCTTTCATCCACTGGATGCGATTCCACTAGGTGAACATGCTCGTCCGAAATTACATTTACGGTAACCTTTTTCGGTGTTCCTTCAAATATTCTTTCGAATAAGAATATTCCCTTCTTTATAATTCCTCTCGAGCCAATCCTCGAAGCCGAATCGCTTGTCTATGCGTGTGGCCGAGCAACCTGTGGTACGGGCAAGACAGGGGATGGTCTTTCTTATCCACCTCCTCTGATTTCTTCGGCTCGGCAACCCGACTCCGCTTCGATCGAATTCCGAACATCTTGCCATCGCGTCGTCCCCGAAGGAATACACCCCGTCGAGTCGGGCTTCATCGAAGGAACCCGTCATCTATCTTCTCTGTAAGGCCTTTGCCGGAACTGGCCGCCGACCTGGCCGACCGTATCGCCGAACATATCGCGTGCCGCCGCATCGCATCGTCGTGGTCGCTGCGCGTACGCTCGGCCGTCGCACGCATCGGCGTGACGCTCGGCCGATCCGCATAGCCGTCGCACGTCTCGCCTGCGGCCGCTGCGCGATCGGCGTGACGGCTCGGCCCGAATCCGCATGGGCCGCTCGCCTTCGTCCACCGTCGCCACTACTCCGTACTTCTTCTCGAACGCTTTTATCGTTCCGGGCTTTTCGCTCTTTTCCCGGATTCGAACGCTTAATCTCCTCTTGCAACCATCGCTTGACCGAAGTAGCCTCTCAAATGACTCGATGGCGAGTCCTTAAGCATGAAAGCTGATCGGTCCATGGATGCTCTCGAGTAAAGACTCAATCGCATGTCGCTCTCCGCAACTGAGGCTCGCATTTCATGCTCAAGTTTCTCCACCGTAGAATATACTCAACCAGAGTTTCTGTGGGTTTCTGACGCTCCATTATAAGCTCTCCAATAGTGACGTGGTGGTGTACTCCGGCGAATCTCTTCATGAACAAATTTTCCAACTCTGTGAACGTCTTTATCGACCCATCTCTAGCAGCTTCCGCGTACCAATCAAATGCAATCCCCGAAAGATCGCTCACGAACCGACGGAAAAGTAATGCCTCACTACCCCCGCGTTGCGCAGCCTCGCTCGGAAGTGTGCAACATGCCGACGGGGGCCGGCCGTGCCATCGAAAGTCTTAAGCGTCGGTGGAACGAAACCTTTAGTGATATGGGACGGAATCGAACTCCTCCGGTAGGTCTACCCTTCGAAATCGACACGCCCCCTTTCGATCGGGCTAAGGCTTCCTTTACTCGTCGCTCGACCAATCGCTTAATGTCTTTTCGTGCACCATATTCGGAGTCGAGTCCTTCGATGGCCCATCTCGGCTCGCAGAAGCGACTTCCCTTCTTTCATCTAGTGATATGGACAATCTCCGGCCGATTTATTTCCGGGGACGCTACTTCGCCGCGAGTGTGACCGTCCCCGTGTGGCAACCATGACGCGCCATCATTTCTTCAATTCTCTTCTCGAGACGGCTAATAACTTCATCCTTCTGCTGTGAAGACCTTCGCCACTCATCCACCGTGTTCTCCTCAACAGACGGAGCATCACGTGCAGACGACGTAGCTCGGGTTTCAACAACATTAACCTCGGCGAATTCTTCATCCATGTAGTCTGACAGGTCACAATCTTCGCCATCGAAACTTACTCCTCGCTCTTTTGCTAACCCGGTGATCTCGACTACGAGTTTCTTCGTTTATCATCGACTTTCTTCCCTTTAACTGTCTTAAGATCGACTGGTACTTCTGGAATGTTTCCCGTAGCAAGCTTCGAAGCAGTCGTAGTAGTAGCAACCGGAATATCGGACTTATATTCCATTTCAAGGGAACGCTCCTGTGATCCTTTCAAAAGCATCGGTCCAGCAGCTTTAGGTATCCAAACTTTCTTTCTCGGCGTTGATGCCTTGAGACGGGGTGTCTTGGTAATGCCGTCAGCGCGTTGAAAGGGGGTATGGTCCCTAAAGTGTGAACCCGACGCTATGGAAAGCGATCTCTTTCCATTATTCCTCTTAGAAGTTCTTCATTATAAGCGAGTAGGTAACACTTTCGGACCTGTGCGAGACTTAACCGACTTGCGACCGCTGAGCTTCGAACCGTCGCAACGAACTTCCGAAACGGTAGCGAAGCGGAAACACGTTTCCCTGAGCCGTAACTCGTCGGGACACGAGGTGGTGGTAAGCACAGCGACAGAATCCCGTGAGTCTCTCTTCTCCGGTAGAAGCAGACAACAGATGGAACCTACTCCCTTTGAGGAGATGGGAGGTTCCAAACTCTACATCCTCTTCCGGTTGAGAGGTCGGCTCAACAGAAGTCAATCTCTTCGCAGCTTTGAGAATCCTTCGTCTTTGGTTCTTCCTCTGTGCCTTGGTTAACGGCGCAGCCTGAGAGCTAGAACCAACTTCAAACACTGACGGTGCAGAAGCGAACAAATCTACAGAATTTCCTTCGAACAAGATCTCTTTTCCTTTTGCAGACGGTAGAGTCGGGGCGGTGATTGCGAATCCGGTGGAGGTAGTGGTAACGATCCTCCTCGGCACGTGGACAACAGACTTAGCAGACACGGGGGCAATAGGCTTAGCAGGAGCACTCCTGGTCCTCGGCCTCTTAATTGCGGGAAAATCAGCATCTTCATTCAAGTCGTATTCGGCGGCAGGCTCGGCGACCTCTGACGGAGCAGTCTTCATGACTACATACGACGCTTTTCCAAGTATGACTTCGACCTCGTCGAAGCCGTACCAAACTTTATCATTGCTCCTCGTGGAGCACAGCATTGTCACGGGGAGGTTCCCGTCGAACGAGAAAATCAACTTTGGTGACGCCATTCCAATCGTCGACTGAGAAAAGTTCCAAAGGTTAGTTACGCCTACCTTGTAATTTCAGTAGAAAACTAAAACCAACAAATGTCGTCTTATGAACTGAGTAACCCTTTATTACAACTTATTTCATTTTAACTTTGAATTTACGATTTAATTTATTAACGGCGTTCATTCAATTCGGAAGGCACGAAAGAGGGAGGTTCGGTTTAATTTGCCGATAGCAAATCAAACCCAGGAAACACGGAGTGAAAAGGAAATTCAGGACCCGTTCCTGAGTCGAATTCACAGCGCACCTCGCGCACAACACACCTATTGGGGGTCCGACCCCGCAAAATCAAAAGAAAACCCTAAGGATTCCCGAACCACGCCGTTTAAAGGTGATTTAAACGGACGGTTCCGAAATCCAAAGAGATTGATCGTGCTTGCCCAAGAAGGAAATGAGCAAAGCAAGCTCAACTGAAGAATGACAATCTGGACCACGAGTGACATGGACACATCGCCGATGTGCGAAGATAGAAACCTTTGATTTAATGAAGAGTAGAGTACTCCCCAGCGGAGTCGCCAGAAGTTGTCGGCCGCTTTAGAGAGCGCTGCGTCTCTTTTTATTTATTTAATTTAATGGATATATGTATATTAGTTTTGAAAATAAGATTTTTAAATTTTAAAATATTAGAATGAGAAAGGACAGATCTCATTCGTTAAGTAGTTGATGAACGAGCGTAATATCGCGAGTAACGCATTTATTCCGAAGAATAGACACCCTACTCGACAATATCGCTCGATCAAATAAACCACAAAATTCATGACATCCGTTCTACGGCTCGCGAATCTTTATGTGATCACAAAATTCATACAGACATCTCTCGATTTAGATCGCGACGAGTTCCTACTATTTCTCACGAATCTCGAAATGTCGTAGGGGTTTTCTAACGAAATTTGGTAGTCAGTTAAATCCAATAAGTGAAAGCGCACGAAGGAACAATTATTTCCGAGTCAAGGAGAGAAGGGTAGAGGGATGTCACGGATCTCGAGGAGGACCTCGAGGACGTCCCGAGATTATCCTATGGTCGGGCTTTAAACTTTGAAAGAGATTTATTTTAATTTCAATCCCGCAAATTAACTATAGGGATTACGTTTGCACAACGTCCCGATTACGCAAACTACCCGAAAGATAGGAGGGCTTACGTCGTATCGACGACAACCTCGGAAACCTAAGCGAGTTAGGGCTTATATCGCACGGGAGGGCCGTGCAAGCGCCTAGAAGCGGAAGGTGAGGGTTTATGCGCGCACTGCAGCGAATCTACCTCAAGTTCCCAGAGCTATTGTTTAAACCAAGGAATGGGGTTATTGCCGATGTCGACAGTTTTGCTTGAAGAAGATGGTCGTGCTGTGCCACCGTGCTCCAAGCTCCATGTCAGAAGCAGGATCACGAGCTAGGTTTAAAGTCTTAAGTTAAAATGAGCATGCAAGTCGTTTATTATTTTTTATCGCAAGTGAGTGTGTGCAATCGCGGCACGAGTAGCAACGAAAGTAAGAACAGAGAGCACGTCTATAACAGACTAAACAATGAAACATGCTAAACGGTATAAACATACCGAGCGAGAGAAAGTACGAAATGTAAAACATGTTAAGCGAAGATATGTACTGAAAGAAATGTACTTACCAACTAAGAAGGAGTATATCGAAAAGAAAATACGTCAAGCAGTATAACAAGAAGGAAAGAAAGATCGTCACAGGAAGCATCAGATGCTTCATTATCCTCAGCGCTACTGTTATCCGTTTATTTGTTATTTTATTTTATTTTATTTTTATTTCCGCAGCTAGATTCTGCAAGATCTAAAAGAGCAGAGAGTAAAGATTAAGAAGTGAAAACAACCTACCAAACAGAGGTATATGCAGGTACAGAAAAGTAAAGTCCGAAAACTCAACAAGAAAAACGAAGGAAAACGCCAAGAAAGCGATGAAAATCGCGAAGAAAACTAAGAGAATCGGAAAGAAAGAAAAGAAACGTCCGTAGAAAACTCCGAGAAAACTCACGAACGAAAAACAAAACAAAGTCGTAGAAACCGCAAAAAGACCGCGAGAAACCCACAGACGACTCGCTAAACTCACAGTGAACCATAAGAAAGCCATAGGCCTCTGGAAGAAAGACCAGTAAGCACGGTGAGTGTCTGGACTCGAGCTGTGCTAATATCCGGATTGAGTGCCGACTACTGGACCGACTTTCCAGTAAGGCAGATTCTAATCCTACTCGAATAACTAACCGTGGACCTTTATAAATTTTCATGCATTTCATTTTTTTGTTTTCATGCAGCAAGATCGTAGAGTAAGTAGGTCGTGTAGTAGTGGATATAATTTTGTATTTTTCAAACATATGTATTTTTTTCGTTTTAAAACATTTCAATCACGTGGCTGACTATCCTAATAGACTTAGGCCTACAAACATTAGATCGTAGGTAGTAGAAACCCCATGACGGCCGAACGGTTCCGTGATTCCCGCTCTATTCTCTACGCAGCCTCTCGAGTCGGCGGCCCCATTCTACGGCTCTCGTAATTTTTCTCGTTTCGCTAGCCTCATCAACGTCTCCACCGCACTTACAACCTGTCGCTGATGGCCCCATATATAACCTAAGGAGGTTATATATGCACACATACACGTCCCCCGTAGGTGCGTGCTTTGAGCTATGAAACAAGCGCGAAAACTAGTGACGAGAGGTCAAGGAAAGAGGACGGAAAGTGCGCTCACTTAACACAATTTCGAAAGAAGCGAGTCGATTTCCAATAATCGAAAACACCTAAATCACACTGGACTCCCGGCCGACCTCACATGTCCTGAGAAAAGGACAAAAGGCACCTCGACGCTCTCGGAGAAGGTGAAGACTAGACCCCTAAGAACGCACTCCCTTTTCCCAAATAATTTGTAAAATCATGACCAAAAGATACTGACCATCCTAAGGTCCAGTGGTCCTATAGGAACTCAATTCGGAGTCCTAACGCTAATTCCAACCTACCTGCTGTGAGCTAGAGGTTAGGAATTCCGTCCGGGACTCTAAAAGAGTGTCGAAGTGGTTTCGAGTATTCTAAAGCGAGGTGGGTCCGATGTTAGGAATCCAAGATCGTCGTGGAAGCTCCTAAAGCCTAGACCCTAAATCCTAGGAGGAAAACTAAAGCTCGACAAAAACGAGGTCAACAGAACCACAACAAGTTTGCATAAAAGAATGTTATTCTCTGTCAAAAGATCAATTACATATTTGCACAATGACAGACGAACCCCCCGAGATGATCGAGTCGTTTTCATGCCTAAGAAGTGCATAAAGATCCCAACTTTTTCATTTCAAAGGACCTTGCAAGGGTGTGTTTTAAGGACTCTAATATTGGGAGATAGCTACTTGATTATTGAGGGAATGTCGGAAGAAGATAGTGTGATCCGATTGAGCCTTAGTAAAACCATGACTCACGACAACCTTTGTGAACTTGTCGAACCAGACCCTTAGGGACTGCTTTATCCTATAGAGAGAGTTTCGTAGCGTGCACCTTTGTTCTCTATAGATAGTGGAGTCAAAGCCTGGAGAGAGACATATATACACCTCTTCTATAAGCTCCTCATTCAAGAATGCATTCTTAACATCTAGTTGAAATAAAAGCCAATCTCAAGTGACAACATGATCTAAATAGTATTTAACTTGGCCACTGGAACAAATGTGTCTTCATAGTCAATTCCGTAGGTCTGTGAGTACCCCTTTGACGACTAATCGTGCTTTGTTGCATTCAAATGACTTGTCAGAATTGAACTTGGTGCTGAAAATCTATGACACCGTACAACTTTCTTACACCGAGGAACACGTATGGTTCTGCTGAAGGGTATTTATCTCCTCCATTATTGCCGTTTTCCAAGCTAGATCAGCAAGGGCAACATCAATATTAGTTGGGATCTGATGATCTGTCAGGGCATTAGCAAATGCTCTGTAAACTGTGAAAGAGACATTTTGCTATAGAAGAGAGGGAGCATGTCTAATTGCGTACCTTGCTCGGAGAAGTCACCTCCTCATTTGGACGAGGGATTGTATTGAGGATGTTGCCCGGAGTAGAACCAAGATTCTGTAAGGAAGTAACGGGCTCTAGAGTAGGAGCATTGGGATGGGTGTGCCGAGTGTAGACACAGATAGTGGGAGGAGAAGATGGTGTTCTCAACGAAACAGGACACAAATAATGGGAGGAACATCCATAGGAGAAGGATAAGTGGTAGTGTCTAAGAACTCAAGCTCCCCTCTCACTCGTGGCCGAGCTAGGAAAATAGGAAACTCTTTCAAAGAATGATTCATCAACGCTCACATAGATTTTGTTTGTGGTGGGATCAAGACACTAGTACCCTTTTTTAGTGGTGGAGTATCCTACGAAGATACATTTTATGGATTTGAGATCTATGAATGGTGGCAGTGTTTCGGGAAGAAAGACAATGCACCAAAAAAAATCTCGGGATTTAATGTGGAGAAGACTCGATTGGTAGGAAGCATGACATCAGGACGGTTAAGGGCTTCAAAACTTACGAATTTTAGAGGAAATTTTATTTATGAGATTGGTGGGAGTCAGAATGACGTCATTCCAAAACCGTTGCAGGACATTAGATTGAATTATAATGGAGTGAGCAACATCGAGGAAATGACGTTTTTTCTCTCGGCTACCCCGTTTTGTTGAGTGTTCGCATACAAGCTACAGTGAAGGATCCCCTTACCAAGAATTCACCCAAAAATAGAGTTGAAAAATTTACCAACATATTCAGACCTGAATTAAAGTTTTGAATTGAGTTAAAACATAGTTGTAGAAGTTTTGGAAGGCGACAACAACCTCTGATTTGTCTTTTAGAATATAGATTCACGTCATTTGAGTGCGGTCATCAATCAGAGTCATGAACCCCATTTACTGGTGTAGTTGAAAGTTCGAAAGGGTCCCCATATCACTGTGAATGAGAGAGAAATGAGCAGAAAGTGTGTAAGTGTGGGGTAGGTAATGGACCCGATGATGTTGACTAACTGTCATGTCTCACAATTGAAATTAGAGAGTTTTTTGTTAGAAAAACATCAAAGAATACAAATTTTTTAAATACTAGAAACTAGAATGACCTAAATGACAATGCAACAACATGATGATACATTCAGTGACTCTAGATAAACTATAACTCTTGAGTAGTGTGTCTTTACTCTTTGTGCCTTTCTCTTGGAAGCAGTAGAGTCCAACTATCCTATTAGTAATTTTAATCATCCTCCCCGAACTACGATTCTGAAAAACACAATCATCAGAAGAGAACTTAGTCTCACAATCAATATCATTTGTCAACTTGTTGACAGATAATAAATTATATTGTAACAAGGTGAACATGTAAAATAGACTCCAGAGTTAGACAGGGCGTCAGCACAACCGACCATTTACCAGAAATAGAACTGCATGAGCCATTGGTAATTCAGACGATTTCTTTCCCAGAGCAATGATAATAAGTTGAGAAAGCTCACGAGCATCCGGTCATATTATCAATGATAATGAATCTTTAATCCATGGACTAGAAAAGGAAAGAATCATGAGAGCTATATGAAGAGTACCTTGTCGGATGTGGGAGGTAGATGGATCCACAGTTAATTAATTGGCTCCAAGTAGCTTGATCAATTGCTCCATCTGGTTTCACAAGGATTCAGTGGATTTCGAGATGTTCTAGGTAGGATTTGGTTGGATCATGGTAGATTCGGACTTTGCTGTGAGGCCTTTGGTATCAGAGGATTTGACTGAAGGTTTGTATGGCAGTTTACCGAGAAGTTTCAAACACTTGTCAGAGTGTGATTGAGTTTGTGATAGTAAACACAATTGGAGTGACTAGTCCAAGCTGGTGTAGCCGAGGGCTGAGCATGATTCGAGATGATTCCGATTCAGCCAAAATAAATGTGGTTGGAATTCAAAGACATTAATGGATTTGTAAGTCACCAGCTGGATAACTACAGAAAGGCTGCAGGGAAGCTACAAGAAAGCTTCCGGGAGGTTGCAAGAAGGCTGTAGGAAAGTTGCAACTATGGCGTGACAGTTTCCTTACTGAACTCTCGATTTGGAGCACTCCAAGTCTTTAGAGGAGATCCCTCCCGTTACACCATCACCGCTGCCTCAGAAGAACAGGGAGAGAGAGCTTGATGGATGACTTGCTGTTGAGGAATTTGAGAAGGTTGCTGTGGAGGAGAACAAACAAAAAATATATCCCTTCATGGAGGAAGCCGGCGGCTATAGAAGAAAGTCGAGGAGTCCGGTAGCCGTAAGAGACAAATAGAAGGGCCGGCGGCTAGGGCTCCCTGTGGGAAGGATGATAGCTGCTGCTGAGGCATTTGGTGGCTGGGTTTTAGGGTTACAACCTTGCTCTGATACCGTGTTGAATTTTGAAATAGAGCAACATAATATTTTTGATAGGAGGAGGGGTATTTAAACCTAATTACAATAGACCTAACAAAGAAAAAAAAAAAAAAAAAAAGAATAAAACAACTAAGAATAAAACAAATAAGAAATACATAATGAGTGATTAAATCAAATAATAAGTAATAACGATTAGGGATTGCCGTTATAAATCTAATAATGTATGTGTATATATATATATATATATGTATGTATGTATATATGTATGTATGTATATGTATTTATATGTATGTATATGTATGTATATATGTATGTGTGTGTGTGTGTGTGTATATATATATATATATATGTCTGTATATGCGTATATCTACGTCTGAATATGTATATATATATATCAACGATCTGCGGCTTAAAGAAGTGTGTTGATTTTTGCAGGGGGGAGCTTATGGATTGTGTGAACCGGAGTGGAAAGTTCAGTGAAAGGTTTCAGGGGTTTACAGGTGAGCTGACTCTTTTATCTCCATCCACTATTGCAGCTAAATCTGATTCATTTTAATAAGAAGAACTGAATACCATATTTCATGACATTACGACTCTGTTTGGTTTGATGAAATTGGAGGGAATGTCAATTCATTTTTTTTCAGAATTTCATTTTTGTTCTTCAGATTCATTATAATTAAGGAGCTGTCTGGTAAAAGATTTAAGTTGGATTTAACTTAACTCTCCGACCACTTATATCTTATTAGACAGAAAAATGACAATTTTTAAATCCTAGATTTTGCAAATCCAATTTCTTCTTAGTTTTGCCTTAAATTCAGATTTACAAAATTTATTAAATTTGTTACCAAATAGCCCCTAAAAAAGGTGATTGAATTTATCATAAAATATGAACACATTTTTTTCGATTGTATGGGGCTGAATGTTGGCCTTTAAAAGAGAAGCATAATGCTAAGTTAAGTGTTGCCGGGATGAAAAAGATTAGGTGGATGAGTGGCTTTACACTTAGAGACAAAATACGAAATGAATATATCCGTAATAGGGTTGGTGTTGCACCAGTGACAAATAAAATTAGAGAGAGTCGCCTTAGATGGTTTGGTCACATTAAACGTCGACCACCTGATGATCTGATTAGGAGAGCAGATGTTTTAGATACAACTTATGTTAAGAAAGACAGAGGTAGACCTAGAAAAACTTGGGCTTATTGCATAAAAAATGATTTTAATTTATTAGACTTAAACAAAAATTTGACACTAAATAGGATGCAATGGAGAAAAAGGATTCATGTAGCCGACCCCACTTAGTGTGATTAAGGCTTTGTTGTTGTTGTTGTTGTATTTTTTTGCCAAACATCAATTTTTACATATATGACACCTTACTTATGCATGAAAAAAATGTGTATTTTACTTTATAAAAGCTAAAATAGTTGTATTTTTGACATGATATGAAAGATTTGGGCAATGCAAATGTAAAAAACAAATTTTATCTGTTAGATATGTAAATAAATGAAAATTGTGTGTTAAGTATGTAAATGCCCCTTTTTGTTTCATTTTTTATCAATTCATTGAAACCAAACAGAGCTTTTGAATTCGAACGTTCATGCAGGCAACATTGATGAGCAGAAGAAGAGGACGAACAACTCCAAGACTCGTGCTGAGATTGGATGGGAACCTAAATATTCAAGTTTTTCTGACTTTCTTCAACATGTCACATAATTTCTTACAAGTTGCCAGTTTTGTTTTTGGGACCATACTATTTTTATTAGGAACATTTACATACATATCACTTAATTCCTATGTATTTACTTATCTAACACCTAAACTTCGCCTTTTACATTGGATGGTATAAATATAAAAAGTAAGGTTTGGGTATTAGATATGTAAATATATAACAATTTGGTGGTACGTATGTTAAGGCCCCATTTTTATTATTCATCTTGTTTGTGGTGTAGACGATTCGAGCCGTGCTTATTGTTTAAACGATCAAACTTGATTGGAACGAGGTTATTACAACAAAATTGGTTAAAGAAATCAGATCAATCCGGTCGGAGTTTGAAGGTGAACTTCTCTAATTTATAGTATGCAAAGAATTATGATTATTAGGCTTCCTTGTTGAGTTTGTGTTTTGTGATTCCTTGTTACTCTTTGTAACTATAATGTTTTTAGTAAATTTTGGTATTGTTTACCCTTTTTTGTTATCAAGCTGGGTTCAAATTATTGGATTTGATGGTTATGGTTATAAAGTTTGGTGCTTATGCATACTTGAAAATAGTGTATTATCAAAATTGGTGAGAAATACACACGCATACACACACAGATACATACAGACACAATCACATATATACAGACATGCATACATACATGCATTCAAACACACACATAAATACATACACCCAGATCCATACAAATAGAAATGCATACATGCATGCATACAGACTTGCATACGTACATAATGAACATACACAACAAACATTTATACATACACACGCACACATAACAAACATTTATACACACACGTATATACGCACACACACACACATACATACGTACATACACACACATACACACAAATACACATACGTATAAACAAACATGCATACATACATGTGCGCACCCACATACATATAAACAAACATGCATAAATAAACACTCACACATTCACATACATACATACATACATTGATTATGACATTAAATTGTGATATGTATGTGTAAATATTAAAATATAGCTGTGAGATATATGCATAAGAATTATGTGATGTGTGTAAATCTTTTATGTGCATATATATATATATATATATATATATATATATAATGTAAATAAATAAACTATCAATTTAAAAGAAAAAAATTGGCTTTTGATATTTTGATAAAAAAATTTCAGCCAAACTGAGTTGGTTATTAAATTTATTTTTTAATGCATTTCATCAAATTCAATGGTCATGTGAAATCAATAAATTTAATAACACCAGTATTTTATTCCAACAATTCCAAAGCAAAGCCCCGAATTGGTTGGTAATCGTCGGAAGCGTCAGAGCCGAAATCTGAATTTACCAAATTGCCCTTGTCCTCGACGTGTCTCATCAGCTCTCCTATAAAGCATTCTTATTGGCCCATTACACTTACTTTTATGATGCGGTCTTCACATCTCTCCAACCCCAATTTTTATTTATTTATATATCTAACATTTAAATTTTAATTCTTATATTTATTTCGTGCAAATGTTTCATAACATATAAAATTATCATTATTTTAACTTTTAAAAGTGGTGCTAAGATGTGTAGCACATTAATGACATGTTTGGGGCAGCTTATTTGGTGCAGTGGTTTTTTGAAAACGCCCCAGGTTTGTTTGGGTAAACTGCGTTTTAGCAATTTATGCATTTTTAACACCTATCTTGGTGTTGTGGCAGTTTTCTGGTTGCGGTCTTGCTTTTCAAAAAAAAAAAAAAAATTGTACTAGTCACCACACCTAACTTATTAGCTCAACTTATCAGCAGATTATTCAATAAACTGCAACTGTCCTAAACAAATTCTAAAGCTCTCTATGTATCATATTCTTATGCTTATCTTGCATTAAAAAAAAATAATAACAATTGAAATACATATTTTCATGTATAGATTAGATGTATATCAATTTTGTAAGAAAATAATGAATAATATTTTTGATGATTAATACCTTATAGTCTCATACCAAAAATTGGCAGTTAATAGGAAAAATCAAACAAAGTAAAGATAGACTTACATGTCATTAAAGCGTGGACCACTTAATAGAGCATAATTATCGAGTTCAATTATGAAAGCATTTAAAAAGTAAGGAATTCTTTTGATTTTAAAGATCAATATGCGTGATTCAAACCTGTGACCTCATAGTAGAAAATTATACTTTCAACTACTATGTCCGGGTAAATGCAGAATTCTTCCGAAACATAATACAAATAATTGAATGTAGCTGACGGTACTTATTATTACTTTCCTCTAAAGTTGTTCGAACTAAAGTAATGCGAGAAAGAAACCCATTTTATTGTGGAACGTAATTATGTAACATTAAGTAGAGTGGAGCGGTGGGACGAAACCCTCAAGTCTGGTACTTATAAGTTCCCATGAACAATGATGTGATATTTTCTTCATTCTAATCTAAGCTCATTCTTAGCTTAGATGTAATTGTAATATTCGAGTATGGCATTTGATTATAATTCAATTTAATTTCACAAAAAAAAAAAAATCGCCTAATTTAGAGATTTGATTCATGTAGCCCACGTGAATGTACGAAATCCCTCAATTAACATTATTATTATTATTATTTTAGGTCAAGTGAATACCAAATAT
The DNA here is from genome assembly GCA_022702705.1 of Papilionanthe hookeriana x Papilionanthe teres. Taxonomy (NCBI): domain Eukaryota; kingdom Viridiplantae; phylum Streptophyta; class Magnoliopsida; order Asparagales; family Orchidaceae; genus Papilionanthe; species Papilionanthe hookeriana x Papilionanthe teres. The sequence goes on along the minus strand of CM040426.1, from coordinate 69,054,338 downwards.
GAGACATTTGAGTGCGGGAGGAACTGTCTAATCATCATCTCATCTACTGAATTCATACTTTTACTGCATACTTTACATCAAAAAAATTTAAATTGTATGAGAAAATATTACTTTCGGTAAATCAGATGTGCAGTCAAAGATGTAAATGACGTTAATCATACTACACAATTAGACGTACAACATGATGAGGGGTGGGTTTGGGGCAGTTTGTGCTTATCCAGATAAGTCGCTTATCTGGAAATGCGGACTGTCAGGTTCGACCCGTCTTCCGCGTTTAGTGTAAAAAACCAACTGCTTTTATGGATAAGTCGCTCAAATGTAATTTCTAAATGATGAGACGAAATTTTTAAAATACTAACACAACAGATAAACTATCCCAAATGGAGCCGAGATCGACATCTCAGTTTATAACTTTTTATTGAAATTGTATAGACCTTTAGATTCAATGAATGTAGCCAAGAATCAATATAGAAATAGTATATAGAAGCCTCCTCAGAGTCGCAAAAAATTACAATCAAACGTTTCCGTCAAATTAAGCAGTCCGGTCGATAGCGCAGCATCGTGGTTCTACAGAGTGGAGGCATGTCGACGCCGAGGAAGATGCTGATTGATGGTGAGAAGGGCGCTACCGCTGCCGCTGGGGCAGTGGAGGAGGAGAGCTACGATTTTGATCTGTTTGTGATCGGGGCTGGGAGTGGAGGAGTCCGTGCTGCTAGAACTTCTGCTGGCTTTGGAGCTAAGGTTAGTCCAACTACCTCGCCTTCCCGATCCTCTTTCAGTGATCTTCAGTCTCGCTTTGGTAGCCTGTAGCCCTATTTGTGCATGAATATGAGTATGACGAGTCGAGGTTATGTTGGAAAACGTGAAGGATCGAAGGAGATGTTAGATGATTTTTTACAGTTGTTCTGTTTTTTTCTTTCTTTTTTTTTTAATTTTAATTTTCGAGAGTGGGATGTTTTTGTGTTTTTGGGGCTGATGGATGAGGCTAATGATTGGGGGAAGAAGTCTTACCGCTAATATTTACTCTGTGGACTACTGTTTCGGTTGATGGAGATTTAAGTATCTCTACTGATTTCATCTGAAAGTCAATTTACAATCTCTAAAGTATTTTGTATGATTTGGAAGAGATTTTTTGCAAAATACGCTTTAGAATTGGAGTCAAAATCTGCTGTTAAAATTAATCTATCATCCAAGCTACTACGGGAGTGTTTAGCAGCACACGTTTAATAGGATTTGGCCATGGATTTACCTTAAATCCAGCCAAACACACAAAAAAAAAAAAAAAAAAAAGAAAAAAAAATGAGAAAAAGAAAGAAAACGAAATCCGGATTTCCGGCACACTCCCATTCCGTCTTCTGCATCGCCGTTCCGTCTTCTTCACAGCTATTCCGTCTGCAAATCCTGATTTCGTAAATCCCAGAGAGTTAGATTTAGTGGATTCACCGTGCCGTTGCTCTCATTCCCGTCACGAGCTCGCCAGAAATCAGGATTTGATAAATCCTATTAAAGGAGACGAAACGATCAGATGATAGTTTCTCCATCAGGGCTCGGATAGATCAATGCTCTCCGACTCCTTTAGTGGCTGGCGCTTGCCAAGGTGTTCTGCTAGCAGCAATGACCCAGTTTAACGTAGATCCTTGACGAGCTAGTGGTGGCTATGGGAGAGAAGCTAGCATTGCATGCCAACAGCCGAGGCTATTGGTTTGTTTTTGTCACACCATTGAGTCCGGAGGTAATACATCTCAGGAACATGGGATGTGATGAAGAAATAAAAAACCTTGTTTTGTACTTTTTAAAAAATGTTCATACACAAGCAATTATAAATAAAGTCTATTAGAATAAGCAATAGAGAAATAACATTTCATTAAATGAAGAAAACTTATCACCGCAGAAGGAAGTAGAACAATATTTAATGAGAAAGAAACTCAAAGAAATTAATTGCAAAAGAAAAAAAACTATATAACACCAAAGGACATATAAATAAACTGAAAATATCAAATAAGCGTGAAAAATTTGCTCCTATGGGGATGGTCTACCAAACAGACCGTTTGAATTTGCTATAAGAATAATTATCATGAGTGAGTCTGACAAAGTAAGTTCAACAAGTAATGGTTATTTGTTAAATAATAAATAAGAATATATGAGAGAAATTTAATATAAATAATGACAGAGCATGATCTATTATTTATGCTTTTAGGTAATAAATGTTATTAAATTATCATCAGATTTCAAAGATATCGCTTGCTCTTAATTGATTTTCAACATGTTATGCCATGTTCAATTATTTAAATTTTATAAACTATAACATTATACTTTACATTTCCCAATGCAATCATATTGAGTACAATCACGCATTATTAACAATGTCTCAATAGTCGCATGTTATTCAATTGCATTTTAATTTATATATATGTAGCCAATTTTTTTCCTATATCTTAAAATCTGAATGATAAACATCAACATAAGGAAAATTAATGATTTTCTATAGTAGCGTTGCTACTTACTGATTTTCTATAGAACCGTTACTCTGTGAGGCTGTTAGCCTTATAGCTATGTCCAAATGGATTTTACTGACTTAAAATACCAGTATATACAAGCAAATTATTTTATAAATTTTCAATTGATATTTTATAAATTATATGACCAATGTTATTGTATTTTAAAATTTGATTTTTGCATGAATAAAATATGTTCTATTTAACAATAATGTAAAAGAAAAATAAGTACCGCAACTACGAAAATTTATTTAGTAAATTGAGTAGCAATAAATCAAGACAAACTATTTATGCCATATAATATTTTATTAGAAATATAAAGAGAAATCTATGCCATATATATATCAAATAATAGAGTTTCAATGACAATACTAAGTCTCCAAAAACTATCTAGAAAACTAATACAAATAGTAAGAGTAACACTCATAATAAAAAATGTGCTTTTATCCCTTCAAAAATAAATACTTACATTTAAAATTCTAAATTTATTTTTAAGTTTAGCCAATAGTGTCTAGTGGACTGAACTCAACTCAAAGGTTATGGACAATACAATTTTTTGATTGTTGTATAATCACACAAATAAGGATATCAAATTAAATTAGTTATCAAAATTTGCATAACCTCAACAATCTAAGTGATATGCATCAACAAATTTTCATCATCTGACACAAATCTCGAAACATGATATGGATCTCGAGATAATCTTTTGAGAAAAAAACATTTAAACTTCAATTTAAAGTCAACTAGAGCTCCGATTTTAGCAAACTTAAAGTCAAATTGACCAGCTCGATGAGAGAGATCCAGTGATGTCAAATTGGTCAAATCTGAGTCAAATCAAGGCCAGATGAAGTCATTAAACTGTTTTCGAAAGTTTTCGGGCACATTTGGACGGTTAAACGGATGTCGAATCCAACAAGTTGATAGTTGATTTGAGCATCCCGATAATGCGAATCCAGTGAGCCCAAGATCACTCAATTCTAACATTGTTAAGGCTCTCTTCGGACCATTCGATCAAAATAATTCATATTTATGCATTAATTGCACTAAACTTTGTAAATAAAGCTCCACCCATCTCTTGAGAAACGGAGGAAAACTTGAGGCTGGAACTTGAAGCTTTGATAATGAGCTGAAGTCCAGCATCACGTCTGCCACAATCGACCACTGTTGATCGTCGTCGATCCACCTACGACCATCAACCACGTCAACCACTACCGACTGCCATCGACCACGACTGACCACTATCGATCCCCACTTGCCGGCAGCTGTAGATTACAATCAATCACCGTCTATTAGTTGCAACAAGTTTATCCGCACGTCGACGTTGTAATTCAGAAGACTGTAACCTTTCTCGCTTGTGGGATAAGGGGTATCGTGATTTTTTCCCTTTACAAGTTTTCCACGTAAAAACTTCTGGTGTCACTATTGGTTATTTTCTTTTGTCCGAATATGTGCTGAATTATCGTGCAACGTTAAGACGATTATCCATTTCCCTACCGCCACAAATTTTTTAGCATGCATCAATTTGGTGACGTCCACGGGAAGAGAGCATTCCTACCACTAAAATACTTGTAAGAATTGTTGCATGGCCATCAAGCTCAACACATGCAACAACGGAGCATATCGCTCCAACACCCGTCATTCTAGAAGACAATCACGAAACTAAGCGGATCGAGCCTTTGCTTCCTCCTACTCTGGAAGGCATGACCCCACCGACGAAGGTACCTTGAGTCATTATCTTGAAGATCGAGTATGTAGGATGGAGGAGTCTCAACATGAGATTCTTCATCTCTTACGCGGGGAGCGAAAACCACAATCCAATGGAGCTTAATTACCACCAATTCGACATTCAACAGGAAATACCCCACTCACCGGGTTCTCTCCTAATGATGAAACCATTCCCCTTTCGAGACGGGACGTCGATCTTCTCGACATTATAAGTTTCACTCATCCGTCTCCTGCAGCTAACTTGGCACTGCACCGCCTTACTGTCACTTATGCTGATATCATTCGCGATGAGCTATGACGCCTAGTTCCGGAAGAGTTCCTTCTGGATAAAAGAGATTGTTTTCCTACTCGCCGCAACTTCCAAGAATCCTCTTTTTTGGCTGTCGCGGTTCTTCAACACCCTATCCCAACGGGCTTCAAACTCTTGAACATCGATGCCTACGAAGGTGTAACTGATCCATGCGAGCACATCTATCATTGTAGAACCATCATGCGCATTCACCGTGCCCTTGATGCGCTTCTCTGTCAAGTATTACCTACGACTCTTAAGGGTTAAGCTCACACATGGTTCTAATCTCTCCCGAGGGGCAGCATCAATACCTTCAATGAGATTGTCAGACTATTCACAGAGCGGTTAATAGCAAATATAAGGATCATCAAAGATTCATGCAGTACTCGATGGAGTCCCTGAAAGTTGAGTCCAAGAGGCAGTACTCGATGGGGTGATACGGTACCCTTGTAAGATGAGCCCAAGGGGCAAAACTTGATGGAAAACTACCATGCTCCTGACAGAGGCAAGACTGGATGGGATTATACGGTATCATTGGAAGTTGAGTCTAAGAAGCAAAACTCGATGGGAAGATACTATGCCCCTGAAAGTCAAGCCCAAGAGTAAGACTCGAAGAAATGATACAGTACTCTTGGAATTCGAGGCCAAAAGGTAAGACTTGATGGGATGATACGATATCCCTGAAAGTCGAGCTCAAGAGGCAAAACTTGATGAGAAATTACCATGCACATGAAAGTCAAGCTCACGAGAAAATGCTTGATTAGATGATACAGTACCCCTATAAGTCGAGCCTAAGAGTGAAAAACTCGTTGGGAATCTAGTATGCCTGGAAGATGAGCCCAAGTGGTAAGTCTCGATGGGAAGCTAGTTGTGGACGTGGTACTCACTAGAAAGACTCCAAGAGAGCAAGTGGTTGATTGGGTGGCTACAAGCCTCAGAAGACACAAGTATATCAAAGATCTCAGAATGCTACAAGCCTCAGAAGGCATAAATACATCAAAAACATTAGAAAACTACAAATCTTAGAAAGCTATAAACCTCAAAAGACAACAATTGATTTAAAACTTCTATAAGGCATAGGCGTGAGAGGGTACAACTTCAGTATGCACGAGTCTCAAAAGGTGCACAATTCTTTATTTTATAAAGTGTAGATGCTAATTTTAACTACAGAATTTTGCACGATTGAAAAGCCACAATAACATCGAAAATAACAAAAAAAAAAAATGATCATACACAAATGTGACATCAGATGATTAAAAAGGCCATAAAGATAAACAAGAACTGGTTCAAAGGCTACAAATGTCCAGCTCATCTTCGAATAGTGGTGGATTCCTCTTCAAAATTTTGGTGCTTCTGCTGATCTTCAGGAGGACGATATTCTCCATATATTGCTGCCACATAAGCATGGAAATCTCCCCCTCAAAGCATCGTGGGAAAAATCTAGCATTTATTCATCTCTATCGTAATGCACAAAAAAAAAGTATGAAGATCTCGAGTTACCTGCTGCTTAGGGATGAAGATAACTTTCTTCGTCTCAGCGACACAAAAGAGGATCACGTTGATCGTCTGCGTAGGACGAGGACGACTATCAGTTTTACAACATGAAAGAAGATTTCGTTTATTGTCAGCTATATTGGTTGGGACGACTTTTCTCTGCATCTTCAAGAAAGAAGATACCGTTGGTCGCTTGCTAAGCAGGACGGGGACGACTTTCTTCTGAGCCGTAACATGAAAGATGATCCCGTTGGTCGCCCTTCTACGTAGGATGAGGATGATTTTCTTTTGCGTCGCAACACGAAAGATGCTCTTGTTGATTGCTTGCTACGTAGGTCGGGGATGACTTTCTTCTTTTGTGAAATCTCAGTTCACCTGCTAGGCAGAGTCGAGAACTATACCTCCATCCTAATCCGGTTTGCCTATCTATAGGATAAAAAATCTCTCATATTGATGAAAAAGTGAGAAAATTAATTAAAATCTGCATTAATTCTCTAATCCTTTCACCTTCCAACTTTTGGCCTTTATCTCTTGGCCTCCCACATTCCTCATTCCAAATTTAGAAAAAAGGAAAACAACAAGTTGCTAAATGTGAATTATATACAAACTTTTCAAATTCCTAATGTTTGAAATTTAATGGTTTCATATACGTAAATTCTATATAATATTTTGAAATTCATGCAACCTTAAATTCTCAATGTCTGACATTTAGCGGTTTCATATGCATAAGTTATATTCAAATCTTTCAAATTCCCATATTTACGTTTTAATTTAGACATATAATTCCTTTATATATAAATGAAAACTTGTAAGAAATTTACCTGTATGTTTATATTTATATCACAGAAAATTATATATTTACAAAGAACAAACAAAAGAAAATTTGTATAATGCACTTTGCCTAAGATTGAACTCCCGCCACAATATGCAAAATTTGACGACTAATAAGCTATGGCTTTTTTAGTATGTGCACATTAATTTTTATTCTTATAATACCATTAAGATGTAATATTATATATATATATATATATATATATATATATATATATATATTTCACTCTTCCAGATGTGGATCGTTTTTGGATTACAGATGGTCAGGATGGGTTTTGACAGGAGTCTGTGGTGGAGAACAAACTTCTCTTTTGCCAGCATTGTAAAATGTTCGGGCACATCAGGGACACTTGCTATAGGCTGCATCCTCCCTCTAGGAAAGGGCTCGGGCGCTTCGCTGTCGTTGGGATTTCCCAACGAAGAGTCGATGCTACTCTGGCTCTGGAGATTATGGTAGCATCTGATGCTGATAATAATTTAAGCTCAGTTGACAAGGATGTAGAGGAGACTCCTCAATCGGTTGTACAAATTGCCACCCCGGTCACTACAGTGTTTACTGTGCATGTTGGAAATGTGGCCCTTCCTCCTGTGGCGCAAGTCGTCCAGGGGGCTACTTTAGCCGTCCGCTTTAACGAGTACATCCAAACTTTCGACGAGAAGAAGAAATCCCCAACCCGATGTCGAATCCACCGGTATGAATCGACGAGAATCGATCAATCGGAAGAGGAAGAAGCGAGAGGAAGAAGAAGGTCTGGAGAAGTTGTCGAGGAAGAAGATTGGCAGGTTTATCATTCTCGATGGAAGAAGAAGCCTGGAGATATACTTCTAATTGATGATACCTCAGTTAATCAGGGCAATGGAGTAGCTTTAAAGAGCTTACTTTATGGATCACTAAGGCACAGAGCGAGAGTATCACGTTCTCGTTCTTAGGCTTTGTTTGTGTACTTTTTCTGTTCTGATCTTTTGGATATCTTGGTTAGCATTGTATCGCTGGGGTAGGGCTCCATTTATTGGGCCCTCACCTCAAGCTTCTGTAACCGCTTTTTTATTCAATCAAAGTGGCCCTAGGGCTTTCCTAAAATATATATATATATATATATATACACACACACACACATATGTGTGTGTGTGTGTGTGTGTGTGTGATAAAAATATAAAGCGCTCCAAATTTAAGATTTTAAAATGAAGAAAACGGTATTATCCTAAAATATGGGGGCAGCTGATATGCTATCAACAAATTTTCTTCATTCGACACAAATCTCAAAGCATGACACGGATTTTGAGGCAATCTTTTGAGTAAAAAATATTCAAAGTTCAATTCAGTGTTAACTAGAGCTCCGATTTCAGCAAACTTACACTCAAACTGATCGGCTCGACGAGACAGTTCCAATGATATCAAAATTGGTCAAATTCGAGTCATATCAAGTCAGATTAAACCATCAAATCGCTTTTAAATGTTTTTCGGACATATTTGGAAGGTCAAACATATGTCAAATCCGACGAGTTTATAATCGATTTGAGCTTCTCAACAAGCCGAATTCAATGAGTCCAAGATGGCTCAATTCCGACACCATTAAGGCTCTCAAATGTCCATCAAGCGCGGTTCGATCGAGGGAACATATCCAGACCATCCAATCAAAGTGGTTCATATTCCTGGATTAATGACACCCGAAACTCTATAAATGGAGCCCCACCTATCTCATGAGAATGGGAAGAAAGCTTAAGGCTTGAGGAAGAGCTTGAAGCTTTGAGAAGAAGTCGAAGTCCAACACTACTGCCGACTACCGCCGACCACTATCGACCCTCACTTGCCGGCCGCTGTCGATTACAATTGATCACCGCCCATTCATTGCAACAAATTCATCCGCACTTCGACGTTGTAATTCAGAAGATTTTTTAACAATTTCTAGTCTGTCGGATAAGGGGTCCATGTAATCATCAATTTATAGTGGATTTTTACAATTGTGTCAGAACCTATGATTTTTTTCCTTTATAAGTTTCCCACGTAAAAACTTCTGGTGCCACTGCTAGTTGTTTTCTTTTATTTGAGTTTGTACTAAATTCTCGTGCAACACTAATATAATCCCTTATTCTACTATCGTGAATTTTCTAGCACACATCACTATGCTACCTCACCATGGATCTTAATTAATCAATACCATTTCAAGGATTTAATCCGTCTTATGGGTGTAAATCATGATTCCAATATGCCAATTATGATTATCAAAGGATAACTTATAAATGTTAAAACTATACCGTGCATGATCATCTAAAGTGAGGTCTATGGCTATAGAGAGCATAATATATCTATATTAAAATGAGGCAGACATTGACTTTGGTAATAAGAATAAAGTCCAATGTTGTTTCATGCTTTGATTGGATCTTCCAAAATTCTCCGACAAAAGAGAGCATTGATGAAGTTTGTTGAACATGGTTCTGTACCTCTTCATCACATAGATCTTCTCAAGTCAACATAGACCTGAACTAAATAATATGAGAATCATTATGCATAAAGTTCTGTAGTAGTGAAACATGAATAATATTGTATACTTTTGCTTGTCTTAGAAGAAGAGCCAACCAATATGAAATTCTATCAACCATCGCTTTCAATCACCTCAGAAGGGTCGATAAAGTGGGGCTGAGGTTTTCCAGTTTGCCTAATATTATGATTTTACGTATAGGTAGAACTTGAGAAGTATATGACCTTCAACTTGGAACCCAATCTCTCTATGCTCAGGGTAAAAGTATATTTTCTGACACTTTTGAGCTACACGAAATCATTTTCGGATTTGGTTAATCATCTTTATAGCTTGATAAAAAAGTTTAGGTTTGATGAGCTCTCTTTCATTAAACCTCAAATCAACACATGTTTTTCCTGTTCTAAATTTATTTTTATTTTAATGTTTTGTATTCTGTCATATTCTATGGTTTGGTATTCTATTTCTCTTTAAGCAAGGGTGCATGGGTTAGATTACTATATAAGCTGTAATTGTAACTGGGTAGGCTATTCCTTTGTACAGAAATGATGTTCCTTAAAATTCGTTTGCTGAAGATGGATTTTTTATGGATCCATTTATATTTGATTGATTGCGGCCTCTTCGTTTTTTATGAATGATTTGATCCAATCCTGTCAAGCCTTTTTGGTTAATGAGGCATGCATGAATTCTGTTTCAAACTGTTTTTTTTTTAGTCTGTTCTTCATTTGAGGTTGTAGTAATGTAAATCAGCCCTAGGCTTGTATGCTTTGGCATTGCCCTCCCTCATTGTTCATTTTCTTGATAAACTATAGTGGAGTTTTCTGTTCAGTGGTGTTTTGTTTAACTTTAGATAATCTCATGTATTTCTTTTCTTACATCCAATAATGGGCATTTTTAACTTTATCTTTTTCAACTTCTTACATCAGAGTTGTGAATCCTGGTGCAGGTGGCGATCTGTGAGCTTCCATTCAATCCTATTAGTTCTGAATCTCTTGGAGGAATTGGTGGAACGTAAGTTTCATGATGCAGTCAGAAGTTATGCTCCATGCCAATGTTTCTTTCTGTTGATGAGGACCATACCATGAGTCATGAAGGCCTTTCCGCATTAATTTTTCATTTTTACTGAAGGGTCTATAGGTTTAGCATGTGTCTATGTGCTGTAATTGCTGTTAATTTTGTTTTCTGAATTTAGGTTCTAGTCGATTACTCACTGCTAGTAACGATATTGCAGATGCGTCATTCGTGGTTGTGTTCCTAAAAAGATATTGGTGTATGGAGCACAATTTGGTGGTGAATTTGAGGTAAAATTTATGATTATGAAATTAATTTTTACTACGGTTTGTTTGGTTCTAGTGTCACATTTTATACTTATTCCAACTTTCGCTAAAACCTCATGCTGGGTATTGGAAGTTTCCTGATTATTTTTTACTCATAGAAAATTATATGTAAAGAAACTAATTGGCTTACACTGGCATGAAGTAATCTGTTCATGATGACAATTTCTTTCCATGCATATTAATTTTAGATTCAAATTTTATCTCTTGAATAAATGTCGATGTAGGTGAATAGATCAATACCTTATTGGCAAACATGCATATCCAAATTCTGATCTTGAAATTTTTTTGAAGCTCTTAGCAGTCATGCACTTCAAAAAAATTTTCACGGTTTGTGACACTGATCTAAGATTACTGGATGGTGTGGGGTGATCAAGAGAGGGGTTGGGTAAGTTGCAGGACTAGAAAAGAGGCTGAAAAGATGATGACATTTGAGAAATCAGGTTTTGTGGCGGTTGGACACCAAGCTGAAACAAGAAAACTACAGGTCGGCTTGAGACCGACAGTGTAGGAAGTCTTCAGATGTTCCGGAGAGATCATTATCTTGATCCAATCAGGCTACAAACATACTACCTGAAAAAGATTTAAGGATGCAACCCTCCGACAAAAAAGAACTAGAGAAAATAATCTCTATGGCGTTTATCAAAACCAAAAAATCCCAAAATCAAGAATTAACAGTAATTTTGTCTCAAAACAAAAATTAACCCTAATAATAATCTAAATAAGGTAAATACGACCCCCTAAGGGGTCCATCTAGCCCTTGTGTCTCACCCTCACCCCAGTCAATCCTCTCAGTTCAACCAAAAAGTTTAACAGGGGAGGGCAACTGAGCCAGGCACAATTTTTTTCGACACTCATTATGAAGTGCATCAGGATCAGGTGAGTAGAAAATTAGTCTAAGTAGAAAATTAGTCTACCAAATTGTCTCAAGAAAATCATTACACTTTAATCCACCCAATATTTGTTTGTCTCAAAATACGAATGGAAGCCTGTAGAACTAATTCTCAAACTATAAACAAAGCTACTGAACACTTAAATATAAAGAACGCATATCCCAGAAGTTGATAAAAAGTCAATTCACATGGTCAACTGCCCACCTTCTTTTTACCTCCCCTGAAAACAACAATATAATAATAGAATAACAATAAGCTCGGTGAGTTGATCAATATTAAAATAAAATTTAATAGACATAAAACAAACGACATACACGTTTATAAGTGATTAGTACAAGCAACGATGTTAACGTTCATAAAACTTAAGTGCTTAAAAGTATAGAAAGCATGAAGTATCGTAGTATAAGATGTAGTGGTCAATAATAATTAAACTGATACTGGCAATGATTTCATTTACTCTGTTATGCAAAAATTTGTATGCCTTTATTTTACTTTCATTCTTATCCTAAACTTTCTTGTCTTATGAATGTCACTTTATATATGCATAGGCCTAGACTTATTTCTTTTCTTTAGGTAGTCACCCAACCCATCGGCTTTAATAACAATTTACAAAGTTTGGTGGTTTCCAACGCAACACTTATTCATGACCCCTTTGATACTAAATGGCATTTTCTGATCTTAATTATATGAATCACAAATTCAATTATTTCCCTATCCAGACTCATCCGTCAGAACTTGTGCTTTTCATGCGCTGGTTATCTGTATCTGTCAGCATATCACATCACATATGATATTTCACTATCAAGCATAAGTGGATAAATCAATAAATTCAAGCATGTGCACTTCAGCTCCTTAATTTGGGGCAGTCAGTGCAGTAGTTGCAAAATGAAAAGTAGTAAGGACTCGTTTGCGAATGAATTGAACACGAGATATTTAACAAGCGGAACACCAGTTGTTTGTGAACAACGAGCTGTTTTGACAGCCCTACCAACAAGGCACAACACCTTAGTAGTTGCATGTGATGGCAGGAAATGTCAGCTTTCATTAAAGCAGTCAATGAAACTGCAATAGCCACAACTGTCTATTATGGTGTTTGGGGAAATCATAATTAATTAATAGTTTCTTTGGTCAAGCATACTCATAAAAGGCAAGGTAGGTATGAGTTAGGTTTTAGAGGTGCTCTTTAACTGTTTGGTCTCATCCATATGTATGCGTGAGGCCTAATAGTTATCAAAATTATAGGACCTGGACATCAATTGTTGGATTCTTTTTGGCTCACAGTTATGGTACATGTATCCAAAAGTAAATAATCTCAAAATAATATAAACAACAAAAAATTAATAAGAAAACTAGCATAAATCCTAATATGCAAGGAAATATTTGAATTGCTTAAAAAAAATGTTAACCAAGACATTGAGTTGACTTGTAGTAATAATTAAGATATGTGTCCACTAGCTTGAGGTTGAACATATTGTTCAAGAAGTGTAGAAAATTATAGAATTGACATATGTCATTATTATGTGTCAATTCATTATTTATGCAAATGAGTAACACATATTGGTTAAATGACTTAATTCAAATACACGTAATGCTGACCTGATTGATTAGGCTTACTGGTTGAGGACTTGAGTTAGATCTTTTCACCACCCAATTGTCAACTAGCTTGAGTTTGGGCCTCCTTGCTGATGGTATCATCGGCGTTTTAAGATTCGTAATTACAGTACATTTTAAATTTAGGTCAATAAAACTTGCGCTGGATTGCTTTTTAATCCAGGGTGATAAGGTCCAACTCATTGAGCCTTTCTAATAAACAGATTTATTGATTTAAATATTTAATTAAAGTGTAAAAGGATCACTTACATTAGATTGCTTTGTAAAATTATTGGGCACAATGTCTTTTAAATTATTCACGGATCTTCAAATCTTAGTGATACCAGAGTTTAACCCAAATAACAATATGCAAACAAATATTATTACTTAGAAACCGATAGACGGTTAATACCAACTCACTGAAACAGAAATAATAATAGACACGACACACGGAAATCTGAAATTGCGACAAATGATAACACCAACTGAAACTAGAGTGGATCTTGGGGTGATGGTGGTAGTGACCGGCGAGAATTTGGTCCTTTGGAGAGGTAGCAAAGGGTGGGGGAAGGACTGGCGTGGCGGTAGCAAAGGTTGTGGGTAACCGGGAGGGGATGGTGCAAAGCTCCAGGAATGACAAGTGCAATTATTGTCCTGGGTGGGGGCAGCAAGATAGAGGGGGCCGGACAGCGGGGGAGGTGGCCGGGAGGGTTGATGGCTGCAGGAAATAGTAAGGGAGGGGCTGGAACAGCAGGTGCAGCTAAACGGAAGACCTGGAACAACAGTGGCAGGGAAGCGGAGGGCTGGGACAGCGAGGCGGCTGAAACTACATAAATTAACAATAGTTTTTTTGCAGGGTGGCTGCAACAGGAAAAGATGGCAACGGTAGCGGATGGAAGGATGCGGGGGAAGGGAATTCGAAGATAAATATCACCTCAAGTGTGAGCTATAACCGGAGAACCACTCGATCCTTAAAAGGTAATAATCACAACCTCGAAACGGGATACAGTCGAGCACCACTCGCCCTTGGATGGAGCCATGGAAGGGAAAATAGTGGATACCGATGACTGTCTTGACAAAAATACAAAACAAATGACCTTAAACAAGAAAATAAAAACATATATAGACAGGGTGACTAAGTAGTGGTTCCCACTCCCTATATGAGGCAAACACCCGCCCAGACAGAGTAGGCCGTCCCTCCCTCTTCTCCGTTGAATACGGTTCAGCCCGAACTGGTGAAGCCTATACCCAGGTCTTGGTTCATACACGACTTCCGCATCTTCTGGTTGGAGGAGCTTCAAACTCATCAATCGAAGCTTTTGACTCGTAAACTCATAGTATATGGTCAAGCCGGGCACGTTGAAGGTGATGAAGCTACTGTAACTTTCTTGTAAGTCAATCCTATAGGCGATGTCTTTCCAAAATACATCCTAATGAAAAATATCCATTCTTTTTTGGCAAGACCCTAGCTAGAGTTGCATAGTGACATAAATATTTATAAAGTAACTGTCAAGCTATTAAATTTGTAATTTGCCTCTTCCTCTCCTCTTACTTGGCTGAAGGTATATGATAAACAAGTTTGTTTAGAGGAATCAACTTCAAAATGAAATCTATGGCTAATTGGACCAAACTGAAGAGTAAGCACTTAGGAGGTGCATCTTCTTCTCTGAAAGGACCTGTATTCTACTGTAAGATGTTCTCTCCTATAAAGATCGTAAATCAATTTTCAACACTATGGTTCATCCGTCTTGTATTGCCATCTAATGATGAGTATACTATTGAATTGAGTTTAAAATCCAAATAATTTCATATAGCTTTCTAGAAGCAGCTCACAAGCTTATCCTTTCTAACATGTTGGACCACTTTCATTGGCAACAACTCAATAGTTGAGTTGTTGGTCATGATGTCTAGCAATTTCGTCATCAAAAGTTGTCCATTTTCATGTATCGGCTACACGGACTCACTATCTTCTAGAACAACCACGACTAATCCAACTAGAGTCTCACTCATGGGTTCAAATTGAATCACTGACACCTCTTTCTCGTCGGCTTTAGATTGAGGCTCATCTTTGACGTCTTCACAATTTCTATGCCACTTTCTTCAATTGCTCCATACTAAGTGAAATTGATCATACTCATAATTAGTCAATCTGATGCACTGTGCCCAAAACTGTGACACTTAACACATTTTTTGGTCAAGACGGATTTGAGAGTTCTGGTTAGCTTCACATGTTCTCCAATTTGAACTAGGTTTTCCTTAGACTGGGTCGGCTTGGTTGTTCTCCCGATTGGTTTTGGTTGCTTGATCCTGGGGTTGAACTCTGCCTGTAATATGTGATGGTGATCCGGTGAGATTGTGCCTCCACTTTTGTAGCTATGGTCTGAACATCATGTCTGTAAGGAGCTGGTATTATCTCTCATTTCATTTTTAGATAAAATAGTAATTTTATTCTTTCCCTCCATGTTGAAGAATCTTCAAGTTCTCCCACCAAAAAGATAAAATCTTAACTTCATGGTGGCTAATTTCACAGTTTTGTCCGGTGTGATGTCATGGTACTCAAAGATACGTTCTTTTGTCCAGAGTCATTCGATGAACTCATCTATATCCATATAACCGTCAAAATATGAGAAATCCATCCAACTTTACTTCAAAATTCTGACTTCTCCAATATTTCATGCTAAATCTTTAGGATAATGATTCATCTCTGGAATTTGCTTGGTGGAAGGGATTCACTGCATTCTTTCGATCTGATAAATCACCTTTGTGGCTATGGTCGACCCATCCGGATTGTCTCATCTTGAAGGCGGCATACATCTATTGTAGTTGGAGGATTTTTTTGGAAATTTCTTAGACATCTCTTTGTGGATTTATCATAAGCGGCATTGTATATTTTTTCCTGGATTAGGTTTCTGGCTATTGTTTGTTTGGTGGCATGGCTAGGGATTAGGTGCTGGTAGGTGGGATAGGGTTTATGAGTGTTACGTCGGGTGGAAAAAAAATTAGGTTAGATACGAAGGTTTAGGTAACCCGAAGATATGATTATGGTTAGGCTAATTTTGATATCAAACGATACATAAGTTAACCCAAATAACAATAAACAAACAAATATTATTATTAAAAAGCTAATATGTGGTTACAACTGACACATTGAAACAAAAATATCAACAGACATACACTAAAATTTGAAATTGCGACAAATGACAACACCAACTCAAACTAAGGTGCATATCGGGGTAGAGGTGGTGATTGGTGGGGTTTGGTTTCTTCGAGAGGTAGCAAAGGGTGAGGGAAAGGCTGGAAGGCGTGGCAGTAATAAAGCCGTGAGGGGAACGTGTGAAGCTGCAGGAATGGCAAGTACAGTTACTGTCTTGGGCAGGGACAACAAGAAAGAAGGGGCTGGACAATAGAGGAGGTGGCTGGTAGTGTTGACAGCTGCAGGAAACAACAAGGGAGGGGCTACAATAGGGATGACAACGAAGCGATTACAGCGAAGCGGAAGGCCTAGAACAGCAGTGACAACAAAGCAGAAGGTCTGGAATAGTAGCTGCAGTGTAGTAGAGTACTGGGATAGCTATGGCAGCAGTCGGAAATGCAAAAATTCATGAAGATATGCTGTGCAGGGCAGTTGCAACAAGGAAAAATGACTGCGATAGCGGAATGAAAGATTCGAGGGAAGGGAAGTCGGAGATAAATACTCTATCGGGAGCGAGCTACAACTGGAGCACCCCTTGACCTTTGGAGGGTAACACTACCTCGGAATGAGATAGAGCAGAAGCACTATTTGCGCTTGGATACAACCCTAGAAGGAAAACAAGGGGACACCGACGACTGCTTTGACACAAACACAATAAAAAACTGACTTAAGACACAAAATCAATAATATATATAGACCTAAGATAACTAAGGAGTGGTCCTCACTTCCTATTTGTGGCAAACACCCGTCTGGATAGGGCCAACTGGCCTTCCCTAATACTGGAATTAACCCAAACCAGAATAGAAATAGAATATTTTTGTTGAATTCAAATAGGGTTACATCGATGACTTTTTAAATAAGAAATAAGTGATACTAAACATAAAACGACACAAGCAAACACCTCTAAAAAATATCTCGGGGTGATGGAGGTCGGCTAGGTGGATCGGGATTATCGGTGAGGGTGGCGGCAGTAAAGGAATGTATGTTGCATCGAGGGGGAAGTGCAGAAATGTAGGGACAACAAGTATGGAGGTTGTCTTGGGCGATGACAGTGAGAAGTGGGGGTGGATAACGATGGGATAGCGGGAGGGAGGTGTTCCCTAGCTGTTCTTTGCGGCAACTGTGCAGTGGGAAGGCTTGGACAGCAGGGAGGATGCGGGATTTGGGCGACAACAAAGCTGGAAGGAAGTGGGAGGCGATTTGGTAGCTGGGGCGGCATAAAACAACAAACAAAGGGCTGTTGTGGCCTACTACAGTGATATATAGTGACCGGGAGCGGCGGGAGAAGATGTGGAAGGAGATAGGATGAAGATAATCACTACCTCGGAAGAGAGATATAGCTGGAGCACCACCCAATCTGTCAAATACATCCCTTGAAAGGGAAAACTGCGTCAACGACTGTCCTGACAGAAATTGAAATAAAACTCACCAAAAACTGAATTCCAAACCCTAATACAACACATATATAAGAAAATACTAAAAATGAATGAAAGATAATAGGAAAGAAAACATAAGAAAAGAAATGAGATTGTTTCGATGGCCCGACTCCCGTCTTCTTTTATATGTTTTCCCAAAGTACTGTAGCAGCTATGGTATCGCGAGAAAACTGTGCGGGATAATGCTCCTGCATCAGTATCTCGGGATTGAGGGAGTTTTGGCTTCATTCGTAAATGCTTCCGACTGCTGGTAGCACGGACTCAAGTCCGTCAAGTTGAAGGTAGCAGAGATATTGTAGTACTGTGGTAGGTAGATCAACTATGCATTGTCGTTCCAAATCACATTCTAGTATAATAGGTATTCATCATTTTTTGGCACAACCTGAGTTGGCACAGTACGTGGATGAGCATCCTCACGAACCAAGTCTTGCGTCATCAAATCTGTAATTAACTTCTTCTACTCTTCATACTCATCCGAGTTTTTCCGATAAATAAGTACATAAGGATGAATCAACTATGGGAAAAAACCAATAAAAAAATGGACCACATTGACGTATAACCACTTAAAAGAGGTCTCTTCTTCTTCTTTGAAAAAGGACCTGGATCCCACTATAGGATGTTCCTTCCTACAAAGCTCTTAAGGTGATATCCAACATTGTGGTTCATCAATCCTGCCTAATCAGCTTTCGGTGAGTATACTGTTGAACTAAATTTAATACCCCAATGACTCCTTATGAGCTTCGAGAAGCGGCACAAAAGAGTCTCATCTTGGACATACTGGACCTCCCTCAATATGGACAACTCAGAAAGGAGTCTATAGATCTGAGAGTTCTAAACGTTACATATCTGTGGTTGGCGGGTGTTTGGTATCGGTTCCTCGGACATGGGACCATCTTGGACCACTAATGTGAAATTTGTTAGAGTTTCTCTTATGCCTTCGGCTGGAGCTATGTGTTTTTCTTCCTCATCCATTAGAATATGATCATTTTCCTTTGTGTTCCCACCTTCTTTAGTGGCAAATGTGTCATTGCCCCTTTTTAACAACGCTTAGCTTAGTGAAACAAATTACCCTCCTGATTGTGCAATCTGCTTCAATATACCCAAATTCATAACACTTGAAACACCTCATGACTGGGATGAATTTGAGAATATGGATTGATGCCCTTTGTTTTTCACTCTGAACTAATGTCTTCTCAGGTGGGGTCAACTTGGATGTTCCCTTAGGTGTGCTTTGGCTGTAGTTGAACTTTAACTAAAAGATGTGATGGGCATCCGGTGATGTGGTCTTTCCACCTTTGAAATTGGAGTCTGAACATTCGGCCTGTAGTGAGCAGGTAGAAACTGACGCTGCATCTCCTATTTTATCTCAAACTAGATACCTATCTTATCTTTTCTCTCACGTTGGCGTATGTATTTCAGATTTTGCCACCAAAATAATGCATTCTTCTTTATTTTGTTGGCGGGTAATTTCACAATCATGTTATGGGAGATGTCCTGACACTCAAAGACACATTCTAAGTCCAGAGCCATTCGATGGCCTCATCCGGATCAATGTGGTCATCAAAATTTGACAAATCTACATTTACTTCACAATTATGTCTTCTCAGATATTGCAGGTCAAATTTTTGAAGTATAGGTTCTTCATTCTTGGAATCGGCGTGATGGAAGAGATTCACTCAATGTCGTTGATCTAGCAAGTCACCATTGTGGCTACGGGCGATCCATCCAAATTGCCTCCTCTCAAAAGTTGCAAGCCTTTGTTGTCGTTGGTGGGTTTCCCGATGCATATATTCTCTAAAAATCTCATGAACTCCTTTGTTTAAGTTCCTCATAAACAGTATCATGTCCTTTCCCCTCGTTTAGGCTTCCGAATATTGACTCTTTGGTAGCATTGCTAGGTTCTAGAGTTGGGAGGTGAAAGAGGGTGTAAAAAATTATTTTGGGGTTACTGATTTTGAAAATCAGTAAGGGGAGATTAGGGGTTGTGTCAAATTTTAATATGATTTGGGAATATGAAAGAAAATTTTTAGTGGAGGTAGCTTACATAGGAATAGATGCTAGGATACCCTATGATATGACTAAGGTCAGTCTAGCTCTGATACCAAATGATACCAGAGTTAACCCAAGTAACAGTAAAAATAGAAATATTATTGTAAAATTTAAATAGGCTTATAACTATCACTCTTCAAACAGGAAATAAGTGATAACAAATATAAAACAACACAAGAAAACACCCCAAAGCGTATCTCAGCGTAGTAGAGGTTGGCTAGGTGGATTGAGATGGTTGATGGGGGTGGCAGCAACCAAGGAATGTTGGTGGCAGCGAGGGGGAAGTGCAGAAATGCAGGGATAACAAGTATGGAGGCTGTTTTGAGTGATGGTAGCGAGGAGTGGGGGTGGATAATGATGGGATAGCAGAAGGGTGGTGTTTCCTGACTGTCCCGGGCGGCAACGGTGCAGTGGGAAGGCTGGGACAACAAAAGGAGGTGCGGTTTGGACTACAGTAAAGCTGGAAGCAAGTGGGAGTCGGCTGGTATGTTGGGGTGGCAAAAATCAACAAACGGAGGGCTGTTGTGGCCGATTGCAGCGATATATTGAGACCGGTAGTGGCAGGTGAGGATGTGGAAGGAGACAGGAGGAAAATAATCAACACTCTGGGAGATAGATATAGCCAGATGCAACCCTCGAAGTGGAAAAGGATGCCGTTATGGTCCTGACAGAATTTTGAATTAAAACTTACTAAAAACTGAATTCCAAATCCTTATATATAGGAAAATACTAAAAAAAGAATGAAATATAATAGGAAATAAAGCATGAGAAAGAAACACGAGATTGTTTCGGCGGCTTGACTCCTGTCTCCCGCTATATGTTTTTTGCTATATTGTAGTAGCTACAATACCGCTAGAAAACTGTGCGGGAAAAGGCTATCGGGTCCCTCTCTCTTTTTTTGCTGAACTCTGTTAAGCTTTAACAGGTGAAACCGGTTCCCTATTCAGACATGACTTATGTGT
This sequence comes from Papilionanthe hookeriana x Papilionanthe teres, assembly GCA_022702705.1. Taxonomy (NCBI): domain Eukaryota; kingdom Viridiplantae; phylum Streptophyta; class Magnoliopsida; order Asparagales; family Orchidaceae; genus Papilionanthe; species Papilionanthe hookeriana x Papilionanthe teres. The sequence continues at coordinate 69,033,570 of CM040426.1, read as the reverse complement.
CTTCCAGGGCTGCAGAACACGACTTCCGCTTCATTCTCATCTCGGGTTGGGCACCCACATCACTTGGGATTCAAATACTCAAGTTTTAGAAGATCATTAAATGTTCAGATCCCCTTAATATGCCTAAAAGTTGCTGCTCCTTTGTCATCAGTTCCAATTTGCATTTTGAACTTGGAACCTATCAACTTTCCTGTGGTTTTTAAGTGAAGATGTTTTGACGGGAATGAGACATCTGAATTTATCTCGTCTGTCCTATAATTTCCCCTTCCCTTTTTTAGTAGTGAAGGCAATGTTGAATCTGACGCTATGCGTCTAGAATATTTTGATGGGAGCAATTTGAGTGAAGTTTCTTTGGCGGATAGGAGGTTCCAAATTCTTTTTGCCAAATATGATCTTAATTGGAAAAAAATACCTATTTGTTTTGCAGCATTTCAGTTTTCCTATTGCTTTTAATTTAAATGACAATGTGTTATCAGCCTCCATTTTTATCTGTCTTTCTTATGTTATTTGCTATGACATTTATAATACTTTGAAGAAAAACAATTTCCTTTTGTTGGAAATCTATATTTATTTATTTATTTTTCATATACACATTAACACTACTTTTGGTGTATCCTCTTTGCAGGATGCACGAAACTTTGGATGGGAACTTAGTGATCAAATTGGATTCAACTGGAAAAAGCTTTTGCATAATAAGGTCAACATGCTCTATATTCTGCATCTGAACAATTATTTCTTTGTGCTTTACTAGTGGCGGATAGGTTTATTCTTTGCTGATTTTTCACCCGTCTATGATTCGGAAAGGTTACTTGTGATGTTTGTATTGGTTAAAATATGGTAGCTATACTACATCGATGCTTTCCATGGAAATGATGGGAAATTCCTGTTATATTTTATCCAGAGTTCAACTTAATCCTAACTTATGTAAACTCTTAAATTTTTAGTTCTTTGCAGTTTGCAACGTCTAAGGTCATATGCTCTCTTTTATGAACTTTGACAGAACGGATTAATAAAGCAAGTGGACTAGGTTACCATAATTTACTTATGAGGTACAATATAAGGGTATGTGAGGTAATTAACTCTCTATAGAAGCTTCACTCCCTTTCTTACCTGAATGTAAGCATGGACTGTTTTCCTATGGTGAATTAAGGGATTCCTATAAGGTTTTTCTCTCTTGCTCTCCTCTTTGCATCTTCTTCATGTTATCAGGGCATTAAGCTCAAGCCTATTTGAGTTTCTCCTCTATATCTCGGTAGTTACGCCAAAAGCCCCTCAATCTATGGTTTTGCTTGATCGGACCCTATCAGTTAGGGATCGGTCAGCGTCTACAATCCAAGTACCATTCGAAGCCATCAAAGGGGATGTATACATTACAAACCTTAGAAAACTTCAATCTATCAGCAATGGAGGTGAATACCCCAATTTCTATTCCACCCTCTCTCAAATTTCTAATGAGTAATCTCAAACACTTTACCCAAAACCCTCTCTCGGCTGAAAATTATTCGATATGGAAGGCTGAAGTTCTGAAGGTGTTCACCGCAAATGGGTACCTAGGCTTTTTGGATGGAAGCTTCACTTGCCCACCGCAATTTACCGAAACCTCGACTGACCTACAGGTTTGCAATTCACAATATACCTCCACAATATACCTCATGGATTTTAGTAGATTAGAAGCTTACATCAGTAGTTTACTCTATCATTTTTACACCTACGCTTCTCTTTGAGCTGCATCTTTCAACTACTACTGAGATTTGACATACTATTGTTAAATGATTGCGACCAACAAACTGCTCGAGACTCATCTAGTTAAAGAATGCTTTTCATGCTCTTTCAATGAACAACCAAATAATGACACAATACATATCCAGTGTGAGAGTCCTAGTCGACAACATCGCCGCTGCAAGAGGAAAACTGAATACGGAAGATATAAGTCTCTATACACTCACTCAATGGACTCCCGGCTACCTACCAAGGTCTCAAGATGGCACTCCTGACTGAACTGCATCCCATCGACCTCATTGATTTCTACTCTCTTGTATGTAGTGGAGAGATCAATATTGTAAGTGATAATTAGAAACTCAGCTCCCCCTCTCAACCTGAACTTGCACTTGTGGCAACAAGAGGCCAGTCATCATATCCATCTCGCGGTCATGGTCGAGTTCCAGTTCCAAACCTTACTAAAGGTGGTCGAAACACACTAAGAGCATTAGTCACGTGCCAGATCTGCAATAAATTCAGGCACTCAGCGACCTCATGTTGCCATCAGTCAAACTTGGAGTATGTACCTACGAAACAAGCCTTGCAAGCAAAGACCTTCCGGGTACTGGATTCGGGTGCTACCTCACGTTCAAGCTCAATCATCTCCACTTTGCAACTCTCGCCACTGGCTCTGAACAAGTCATAGTGGGTACAAGACAATCAATCCTCGTTGCACATACTGGAGACGATATCCTTCCAACGCCCCACAGTAAGCTTCTCCTACCTCAAATTTCCCATGTTCCCTCCCTCTCTCATAATCTATTATATGTTCACAAACTAATAAATGATAAACATGTTGCTATTCTTTTTGATTTGATTGACTTTACCATCTTTGATCCCAAGACGAAGCTATCTCTATTATGGGAAACCGGTACTGACGGTCCCCTGTATTCCACTCATGCTCTCGCCACAACCACCAAAAGTCCATCCTCTGGCACAAACGTCTTGGACATCCACATTTAGATGTCCTTCAGCTTATATTCAACCGTCATTCTAGCTTAGATATTGGATTACATACATCTATATGTAATAGTTGCAGTTGCAACAAAGCCACAGGCTACTTTTTTATTTCCTTCTTTACATAAACATGCTCCTTTATATTTGCTATATTATGATGTATGGGGTCCAACCCCAATAGTATCTACTCATGTTATAAATATTAATTCTTATTGATGATTTTTCACACTTTTGTTGGGTGTTTCCTATGTGAAGCAAAGCTGAAACTGCTGATAAATGTATTAATTTCATTAAAATGCTTCACACACAATTTAATACTCTTATTTGTATGTTTCGATCTGATGGGATTGGAGAGTATACCAATCATAAACTTCACAACTTTCTCACCCATCATGACATCCTCCACCAATTCTCATGTCCCCACACTTTCGAATAAAATGGGGTGATCGAACGAAACATAGGCACCTCATTGAAATCACATGAACTTTCCTTCACGACGCCTCTTTACCTCTCAAACTTTGGTTTGACACAGTTCTTACGACATCCAATCTTGTAATAGAATGCCCTCTAAAAACTAACGTACTCCAAATTTCCTTATCAACTTCTCTACAATCATCCACCTAACTACTCCTACCTCAGAGTTTTTGGCCGTCTTACTACCACATACACCACACAAATTAGCCGCTCTCACCCGTGTATCTTCCTTGGATACTCTCTCGACCACAAGGGATACGAGTGCTACCAACCCAACTCTAACAAACTCTTCGGCTCTCGCCATGTATCCTTTGATGAATATGTTTTCCATAACACTCCATTCCAACCTCACAACCCTCTTCCATCATACTCGGAGACTTCAACAAACATAACCATCCACCTAACTACTCCCACCTCAGAGTTTTCAACCGTCTCTTCGATCCATAGCTACGACCACATACATACAAATTAGCCGCTCTCATCCATGTATCTTCCTTGGATACTCTCGATCATAAGGGCTACAAGTGCTACCAACCTAACTCTGACAAACTCTTCATCTCTCGTCATTTATCCTTTGACAAAAATATTTTCCATATCACTCCCTTCCAACATCGCAAGCTCTTCCATCATACCCGAAGACTTCAACAAACACAAATAACTACTCCAAGTCTCCCTATCAACTTCTCTACAACCATCCACCTAACTACTCTCACCTCAGAGTTTTCTCTTCGGTCCATGGCTATAGCCACATACACCACACAAATTAGACTCTCTCACCCGTGTATCTTCCTTGGTCGACTACCAACCCAACCTTGACAAACTCTTCGTCTCTTGCCATTTATCCTTTGATGAAAATGTTTTCCATATCACTCCCTTCCAACCTCACTAGCTCTTGGTTCCTCAACATGGATGTTACCCGGCAAGACGACTCTCTATTCTTAGACCAACAAAACTACCTCACTCAACTCCTCCAATTCGAAATGCTCGGTTGCAAAGTTGTTTTGGCACCATTGCTAAGAAAGCGAAAAGGCAGCCATCCTAACTCACCCAAGATGGAAAGTTCCACCAAATTTCACCAACTTATTGGAGCACTCCAATATTTGACCATCACATTTCTAGATATCTCTTTTGTGGTAAATCTTCTGTGCAAACACATGCATCATTCAACCATGTACCACAACCAACTTCTAATAAGGGTACTTAGGTATCTACATGACACCCTTGACTATGGCATTATAATCAAACCACGTGATCTCACACTCCACACCTTTACGAACATCGATTGGGTTGGTGATTCAACAAACCGTCGATTGACTGCAGGATATTGTACGTTCTTGGGTACCAACCCCATATTGGCAGTCCAAAAGCAACATACAGTTGCTCGCTCCTCCACCGAAGTCGATTATTGTGCACTAGCGACAGTGACATCCGATACCCTATGGCTATGACAGCTTGCGGAATTTGGAACTCCACAACCGGATCCCACGAAAATTTCATGTGACAATCTCTTGGCAATGGTCATCGCCACGAATCCGGTATTCCACACTCTCACCAAGTACATGGAGATTGACTACCACTTTATCCGAGACCAAATACAATCTAATCTTCTTCAAATTCACTACATCAATACTCAAGATCAACCGGCGGATATCTTCACTAAACCATTGCCGAAAAAGAAGTTTAAATTTCTGCAATCCAAGCTTCAAGTTTGTTCGAAACTCCATCAGCTTGAAGTGGAGGTAATAAAGCAAGTGGACTTGGTTATCATATTTTACTTATGAGGTATAATATAAGGGTTTGTGAGGTAATTAACTCTCCTTTCGTACCTGAAGGTATGTTAAGGAATTCCTATCAGATTTTTCCGTTTTGCTCACTTTGCATCTTCTTCTAAGTTTACCTGTTTTTCTTCACTGTCTTCACGTATGCCCACCTGACAAGGCATCCTGATTCTCATTTATTTACTCATCAATGAGTTTAACCCTTCCATTGTTGCGTAAGAGTTTTTCCATTTCTGCAAAGATACTATTTTATGTTCACAAGCATTACAGGTATATACACCTATTTGAAGAAATATGTAGCATGTAATGAATGTCTGCTTCAGTTGTTAAGTCACATGGAGGTTAAAATATGCTTGAAAGATATAAAAGATTAGTGGAATTGAAATACATACCACTCAATTCCTATGTTTTTACTATCTAAGACCAAAAGTTTACTTTTTACCTTTATACCACCCAATTCTTTCATATCTCATCAAAAATACCACCACTATTTGAAATTTAAAATGTGAAAAAGTCCTTTTCATGCATAGGTAGGGTGGCATATATGTAAAAATTGAAGTTTAGGTGTTAGATTTGTAAATACATAAGAATTGAGTGGTATGTATGTAAATCTTCCAAAATTTTTTGGGAGGATCCAAGCAGTTTAGCTCAGAGATCAGTCATACAAACTATGGGAATTCAAGATGCGATTGATCATCTATAAACTAGGAGGGGTCTGCCTACACCATCAGAGGTTATACTTGAAGGAAATTTCTTGCATTTCGGCTGGGTAGAATACATGAATTGGGTGCATCAACATCAGTCAGCGGTAGGACAAGTGTGGCAACATCTTAGGTACACCTAGAGACCTACTGCACCTAGGGATAGGAACTAACTGCACAAATGATATTGTGGAGCTGTTCTTTTGATGTTATTTAATTATTCATTTGGACTCGAAAGTTATGATCAAATCTTAGAATTTTTTGATATTTCTTTCTTATAATTTCTGTTCCCCTCTTATATTGAAGTATTGTGTCATTTTTATGCCATTTTAGTTCCTACTTTAATGCTTTTGTTTTTCATCAAAAAGAGCTTGAGGTTTATATATTTTCTAATTGTTGGCCACTTTTTGGCGAGCATCTTAGTTGTTCTCCTTTGGCTGGTTCAGGGGTTATCTTGCTTGAACATAAGTCGAGAAATCATCTAATGAACTAACGTTACATCACTTTTCTTTTTATTTTTATTTTGCACTTGAACTTAGGCGGGCCTTGCTGATTAGAAATCCAAACCTATGAGGATGGGATATCACATGTAATTTTTATGTTAGTTAAGTTTGGAGTGCATGTAAAAGAGATGATGAGCTTTTGTTTGCATTCATTGGTGAGCTGTCCAAGTTCATGCAAGTCCTTTTTTCTTGTGCTTTTTATGCTACTTTCTATGCATTTTCAGCTTTATTACTTAAATGCACTTTTGATGCATATTTTTCACTTGTTATTTAATTATTTTCCATTTTGTGTTAAAAAATTCTGAGTAAAATTTGACATGCTTTTCCATTCCTCATTCCTACTAAGGGCTTATCGAAAGCATGTATTCCCGCCATGCCACTAAAATTGTTTTATGGGTGGTGTCTGGGGCACGTGAAGACATACCATGTGTATTAGCTTAAGACGCATTGTTGGTTTGTTTTTTTAGTTTAAACTTTTTTTTAAGAAAATATATGCGCATGGATCTATGTGTTTTCACATTTCACTGCGGGCACATGGTCATGGTTAAATAAATTTTGTTTGTGTTTAGTTGGAGAGAGAGAGAGAGTGTGTGTGTATTAATATCCTATGGTTCAAAATGTTGATTCTATGTCCATGCCCTGTTGTCATATTGATGCTACATAGTGCAGGATTTATTTACTGCTTTTTTTTTTGTCCGCAGACCCAAGAAATTGTAAGACTAAATGGTGTATACAAGCGGTTATTATCCAGTGCTGGAGTGACCATCTTTGAGGGGGAGGGTAAGCTTGTCAGTGTTAACAGAGTTGAGTTGATTCAGCCGGATGGTTTAAAGCAACAGTTTTCGGCTAAACATATCTTGATTGCAACTGGGAGTCGTGCTCAGCGTGTTAATATACCTGGTCAGGTTTGTATGACAATTATTACTTCACTGTATTCTTCTTTCTTATTTTCTGAATCACATACCAAGAATAGTCTTAATTTGTATTTCCAATGAAAAGCAGGGAACCACTGGCAAGTCTCAGAAAGGTGTAAAGAAACACGCAGAATCCTTATAAAAGATGTGATCATTGGCAAAGCTAACAAAGAAGAAATTTGGAAAACCTAGAACGATACAAATTATTTAGGATATTTGTGGTTCTGTTTATCAACGTTATGAATATTAGGATGTTGTATTGTTATGATATTATGTGTCAACTATTTATCTACTATAGTTACCTTTAAGGCAAATTATTTTACTGAATATGCATCCATGTTGCTTCGTGCTATCATCGGGCCCATTGATGTTCAAATTTTAGGCAAGATGTTAGAACAACTTTATATAAGTCTCATATATTTGAAACATGCCCGGGGATATGTTGCTTCATCTGCTATAAAATTTGAATATTCTACTTGGAATTGGAAAACTGCATTTTAAGTTTGCATAAATCTTTTCATTTTGAGCATTAGATCATTTCTTTGCTAAGCTTGATATTCTGAATGATAATCTTATTTGCCATATTTGACATTACATACTCCACAGGATGGAGTTTGCATTTTTCTTTTTGTTTTTGTTTTATTTAACTGGCAAAGCTTACTGTTGCCAAGCTGGCATTGGCGTAAGGGGCTCGGGATCCTCTTCCGCGTTCTCAGTCGCCTGGACCGAACCGGTCCGGACTTAGGAGAACCGACCAGCTCTTTCAATAGGGTTTGGTGCCTCTTTTCGGGGGTGTGTGTGGCGCACTTCTTAGTTATCTTGGGTTTATATATTTGATTTTTTGTGTTTTAGGCTTTTAATTCTTCATGTGTTGTCTGTTGGGACAGCCATCGGCGTCTCCAATTCTCCTTCTAGAGCTGTGTTCATGGGTAAGTGATGCTCCGGCTGTCTCTCATTTTGAGACGGTTATTATTCTCAACTTCCCCTTCGTCCGCATCCTTCCCTCCGTCGTTTCTGTCACCGTACCTGCTGCAGCCGCTGGGAAACAACCCTCCTTGGCTGTTTTTCTGTGGTCCCACTTTGCAGCTTCCAGAACCAGTCTTCCACATTATGCTGCCTTCCTGACCTGCGCTCCACCTTGCTGGCACCACAGACAGCCAAATACTGCTGTTTGTCGATGCTTTCCAGCCGACCCCAATCCTTCCCTGGCCTGCTGCTGCCACTTGGATTGCAAAGCCTTGCTGTCCTTGTCTGTTCCAACCTTTCCAGCCGTCCGTACCATCTTCTATTACTGCTGCTCTGCTGTTCCCGCCTCTCATAAGCACTACTGGCCTACCGCCCCTCATCCACCTCCTAGAAACCTTACCTACTGAAACCGCCACCCTCCTCGATGATCCCACCGCAGCCCAATTCCTGCCTCCTTACCACAACACTTCTTCCCTTCAGTTGCCATCCCGCAGCAGCCCACTTCTGCCATCATGCTACCAACCGCAGCTATCTAACACACCTCCACCTTGCAAAATGGCCACAACCTTTTGGATATAACCCTAGTTATGTTTTTGTCGTATCTGTTTGTTATTTCTATTTTCGTTGGTGTAATTGTATTTTCATATTTTGAATTCAGCAGTAATATCTGATTTTTCAATTGTTTTTTGTGTTAACTTCAGTGTTAGTTGGCATCACAGCTAGCCAAACCCTAATCTTATCCTACGGTTACCAAAATTAACTCCCAAAATTTTTCTTTCCCCACTTCAAACCCCCCCAATGCCGGAGTCGCCGGAGACTCTAAGCTTGATGCCCACCTACCCACACCCAAAGTCTAATCATGTCATTGAGGAGATACGTGCTAAACGTTTATCATGAGTTTACCATGGAAGAGATATAGTTGCAACTCAGCTGAGTGCTACAACGGCTCGGTGAAATTGAGAAAAGGACCCATGGTAAGGTCCCGACCGACCATGATTGTGAACTTCGAGGAGAGCGAGAACAACATATGAATCCCTTTCGTAGAGATGATCTCAATGAAGATGAGGGTCGATCACGAAGCTTCGAGATTCAATATCTGAGGAGGTTGAGAGAGGAAATCTATTTTGGGGATTGCAGGGACTCATGAGTGAAAATAGATATACAGGATTTGAAGGGAGGAATGAATCTGAATGACTATATTTAGTGGTTGTAGACTGTCTATAAGATCTTTGAATACAAGGATTTGTCAGTTGACAGAAAAGTGAAGCTCGCTACCATCAAACTGAAGAAAATCGTCTCATTGTGGTGGGAGAATTTCAAGGAGTGGAAAAGAGAAGTTCGGGATAGGATCATTATATGGGAGAACTGAAGAAAGAAATGCAGCAAAAATACCTACCACCACACTACTGTTAGTATATTTTCTTGAATCTCTACTACCCGCAGCAGGGAGAACTATCAGTGGAGTACACAACAGAATATATGCACCTTATTTTGAAATGTGAGCTGACTGAGAAAGAGGAGCATTTGATGGTCAATTACTTAGGAGGTCTGAAGCCCTCCATTAGCAATGAGGTCTAGCTACAAGCTTATTGGATGCCGATTTACGTTTAGACATTAGCACTGAAAGTAGAGAGATATCAAAGGTGGAGCAGGTAGCCGCCTCCATTCAGATAGTCACCACATCTGGAGGCATCAGCAGGAGCACACCTAAGAAAGTTGAGATGACTTGCCAGGAGAATGATAAGACTGCCCAAATTGAGAAGAAGCTTTTGGAGAGCTGCACTCCTAATACAGTCCCAGCCAGGAAATGCTTCAGATGTTATGGTTATAGAAACGTCATTTTCAGTTTTCCGACAAGCTGAGTTGTGTCCTTCCCCGAGTACGGAGGAAGTGTGCGATAAAGAGTCAACTGAAGAGCAAGGTGAGGAGTACTAGGTTCCACCGAATGAGGGCGAGATGCTTGTGGTTCGACGAGTCCTTTAGTCTGAGTCTATAAGAGAGCAACAATAGCTTCATCACAACAATTCTATGCTCGTCGCACTGTGAAGAGAAATATATGCAGCCTCATCATCGATTAAGACAACAACAATAATGTGACATATATGTAAATGGTAAACGAGTTGTGCCTCACGACTCAAAGACATTCCTAGCAGTATTCTCTGACGTAGTTGAAGAAGGAGAATGGGGTCAACATTGACAGAAAGTGTCTCACGGAGTTCTCGACTGAGAAGCAGCTGCAGGATCAGGTGAGGTGTCACGTGACGCCCATGGATGCCTTTCACATTCTGTTGGAGTGGCTATAACAATTTGATCGTAAAACTCAGTCTGGTGGATTCAAGAACGCTTACTCATTCACCAAGGATGGAAACCACATACTTCTCTTACTTTATGCGGAGTATGAGGTTACATGTGTTATTGCTTTCAGAGAACCTGCGAGATCAAATTTGGTGATGATCGAGGATAATGAGACAAATGAGCCTATTTCAGACACAGGGCAATCACTACAAATAACATTTCAAGATATCATGATCAATAGCTTATTGTAAAAATCACCACCATTAGGGTTAGTTCAATAAGTCCTCAAATCTGATTGGGATGAGAAAATCTGGGCTACAGAGTATACTTGGCATGAAGTCCCAGTTCAGTTCAACAGTGTACCCCCAATTGATGGACTGATATGGATGGCTGCTCACAAGTGGAGAAACCTTCTCACATTTTTTGGGAGATAGTGCAATTGATAGCAGGATTCATGTGCTTTTATTGACATAGTCAAAGGCCCTTTAATTGAGGGAGATTATAGCATCTTTGTCACCTTCAACATGCAAACATAAGCTTCCCGAATGAGATCGAATGCGGTTGGCGCAGGCGTAGGGGGTGTATGATCCTCTTCCACGCCTCCAGTCACCTGGACTGAACCAGTCTAGACTTGGGAGAGAAGACCGACTCTTCGAATAGGGTTTAGCGCCTCTTTTTAATAGGGTTATATATTTTATTTTTCACGTTTTAGGTTTTCAGTCCTTCGTGTGTTTTCTATCGGGACAATCATTGACATCTTCAGTTCTCCCTTCTAGGTTTGTATCTAAAGGCGAGTGGTGCTCCAGCTGTATCTCGTTCGTAGGCGGTGATCATCCTCAACTTTCCCTTCCTTCGCATCCTTCCCTCCCCTGTCAATGTCGCTGTGCCTGCTGCAGCAGGCCGTAAACAGCCCTTCTTAGCTGTTTTTTTTTTGCGGTCACCCTTGCTGCCATTTTCTAGTACCAGTTTTCCACCCTATTGCTGCCTTCCAAAATTGCACTCCACCTTGCTGCCACCCCAGTTAGCCAATTGCTGCTGTTTGTCATTGCCATCCAGCTGATCCAAACCCCTTCCCCAGCCTGCTGCTGCCACCTGGACAGCAAAGCCTTTCTGTCCTAGCCTGTTCCAACTTTTCTAGGCGTCCTCACCATCTTCTATTACTGCTGCCCTGCTATTCTGGTCGCCCACTTCCCAGAAACCTTACCTACTTGTATCACCAACCTCCTACATACCCACCGCTGCCCAGTTCCTGCCTGCCTACCGTAGCACTCTTCTCTCCTGTTGCCAGCCCACCACAGCCCACGTCTGCTATCATGACATGCAACCGCAGCTTCCTAACGCAGGTTCACCTCCCAAAATGACCACCACCCTTTGTGATACAACTCTAGTTGTGTATGTTTGTTATCTCTATATCTGTTAGTGTGCTTCTATTTTCTTATTTTGAATTCAACAGTAATATCTGATTTTCTATTATTGTTTAGGTTAACTCCGGTATCACAAGCATTCTGATGAAGTAGAAGATGCATTTTTTAGTATCATTTTAGCTTTTTTTATGCGTACATGAAGGAGTTTATTATCATTATAATGTCCATAACATCGTTCCTTTTGTTTATATTTTGTTCTGATATTTTTGCAACCTTGTTTTTTGGGGGGAAAAATTTAGGAATTGGCGATCACCTCGGATGAGGCATTGAGTTTGGATGAGATACCCAAACATGTTGTGGTACTTGGGGCAGGGTATGCTGCAATATTTTTAGTTTCTTTAAATCATCTTAAAGCTAGCTTTCCAGTGCTTTCCGAATTCCAACGTATTGTATTTACTTCACTATTATCAACTCAGGTACATTGCTGTAGAATTTGCTTCAATATGGCGTGGGATGGGCGCTGAAGTTGACTTGGTCTATCGAAAGGAGCTTCCATTAAGGTATGTGAATTTCTTATCCTTCGGAGGCGAGTAAGATTATCTATCGTGACCCGAGTTAAATTTTGGTTATTTATTATTAATTTTGCCTGTTAACCCTCATTAATAACTATATTTATATCATATAATGAGCCTTTAAGTATGGAAATTAAATTAAGTAGAAGTAATAGATCATACTCCATTTAAGTTATAGCTCAACTTAGCTACAATAATCACCTATAAAATATTAAATTTGTCCATGCAAATAAGCACCCATAGTCCTATTTGTTGCGTCAAACATGCATGATCAAGGATAATCTAATTGATATTGTTCCAGGGCTCTTATAAGATGTTTAGGAAGCGGTTTTGCGGAGAGGTGGTAGTGGAATGGCAGGGGGAAGATAATATATGAGTTTAATGGCGTTTGGACGAGGATAAGTGTCGTTGGACGGCTTCCCCGGTTGAAAACAACAAAGAGGGCTCCAAAACGATGAGGGATGAAGATCAAGGAGGATCCACCACATTTTCCTAAGCAAGATACAAACATACCGCTTCCAAAAGAATATGATACAACACTCCGAAGAGCATAAATATGGAACATCTCCCAAAACAATAATAATTACCAAAATTCCTCTAAACTAGAAAATATCAACATATAAATAGCCCTCCAAGTAAGAACCATACTTAGAGATAGAGAAATATGAAGAATACAATAAAGGAAAGAAACATAGAGGGAAACTCGTTGAAAATAAAAAATAATGTCAAGAACTCCGCAAAATGTTAACTTGTGGCACCACATGCTCAATAATTGATCCCTACTCGACATTTTACATTACACTCAATATCCTTTAGAACAACCATTGTTAGTCTCGCTGAACTATTTTTCATAAGCTCAGCTTGGATCATTAGTTTCTCTCTCGTTGGCTATAAGCCGATACTCCCTTTTTGGGTCATCACCATCTTCAGTGTCTCTTGTGTCACTATTAATTTCTTCAACTGCTTCCTACTCAGTGAAGAAAATCATCATTTTATTTGGACAATTAGTGCCTACATGGCCAAAGTTGTGACACTTTAAACATTTTCTAGCTGGGATGGATTTGGGAGTGTTGGCGAATTTTCCCTTTTCTTTATTTTGTTGGTTTCTTCTCTAACGGGGTTGGCTTGGGTGCTCCACTCGGGTACCTTTGTTGCCTGATCATGGGATTGAACTTCGCCTGAAAGGTATGACAGTCATTTGATGTCGCTTTTCTTTCTTTACCTTCATAGCTAAGGTCTGAACATCGAGTAGGGATCAATTTGGCTGCAACTGCACCTAGGAGTGTAAGTGATTTAAGCCAAGTCATGAGTCGGATCAAGCTCAACTTAATAAGTGGCTTGTGAGCTGAGCTCGATGAGCTAACAAACCAAGCTCATGCTAGCCCCAATTCAACACATTAGCTCTTGAGCCAGGTCATTTTAAAAAAAAATTAATATAAAATATACTCAAAATATATTAAAATTGAAGACTTTATCTTTAAACTTTTAAAAATATTTTTAAAAATGATATTTTTTATTTTCTATTAAGTGATTTCTTAGATTTCTCTCCGAGTTGCTCATTTTATTATAAGAATACATTAAATTAATATCTTTTTCTCTCTTTTATGATAAGAAGCCGAGACGACTCAAAATCATGGTCTTAAACTTGAGCTCAAGCTTGAACAGGTTAAAATTAAGCAAGCAAGCAGAGGGTGGCTTGAGCTTGACTCGACTCGACTCATTTACATCCCTACTTGCACCACATTCTTAATAGATGACTTCAACCCTTCAACATAGCTTAACTTTGTGTACTTCTCCAACTTACATTTTAGCATGAGTTATTAAATTTTGTATTGTAATCCACAAAAAAATCTCTCCAACGCAGGTTGTGAAGTTTTATGAACATGTATTGTCGGTAATGTGACAAAGGTATTTGCGTCGTATACCTCTTTTCATCTTAGACAATGTGGTGAACTTATTCTTTACTTCTTGTTGTCGAATAAGCTTCAGATTCTCCCACCATAATGAAATATTTTTCCTGAGCTTGATGACTGTTAATTTAATTCTCGTCCTAAAAAAAATTCTTATACGACAATAATGACTTTGCTATTTGAAGCTACTCAATAAACTCATCTTGATCCTAGATACCGACGAAACTCAGTAAATCCATATTTACTTCAAGATCCTGGCTTATGTGATATTCTTTATCAAATTATCGAGGTATGAGTTCTTTGTCACTGGAAATTGTTTGATAGAAGGTATTCACTTTCTTCACTCGAGGTGACGAGTCACTATTATGGCTATGAGCGACCTCACTTGATCGTCTTCTCTCAAAGGCAGCAAGCCTCTGTTGCATTTGGAAGATTTTTCACTGCATATCCTCTATAGTAAGTTTTTGAACACTTCTTTGAGGATTTCTCCTAGATGATATTATGCCCTTTTCTTGATCAAGTTTTTGATGGGTATAAAATGACAAATCAAAGGTTGTGGTGGCTTAGGTTTCGGTGTAGGTATTGGGGTGAAAGTTTAATGATGATAGAAGAGTTGGATTTTGAAAATTTGGGGCTAGGGCTAGGAATTGCGGCAGAAATATTTTAAGTATGGAGAAAATTTTTTAGAAATTTTTATTGAGACGAGAAAGACAAAGCTCTAGAGAAATCTTAGGCTTGTGTTCTGATATCAGATGATACCTTTCTAAGGGTATACTCTTCTATTGATAGATCTTGTTGCTGCAAGTGATGAAGCTCTAGATGATAGCATTTTAGGGCTCCTAGAAGGTGTTTAGGAAGCGGGTTTTGCGGAGATGTGGTTGTAGATTGGCAAGCGGAACATAATAGGAGAGATTAATGGCATTTGGATGGGGATAAGTGTTTTTCGGCGGCTAATAATTGCAAAGGTGAGGTACGTAGGTCAAGAAGGATCCTATTGTGAAAAAACGACGACAATAAAAAAATAATAAAAAAAAAAGATCGAGAAAAATTCGCAAACCAGAAACACAACAGAACACATAAATTTACATGGTTCGGCAAATTGCCTACGTCCACGGAGTAGCAGAGGATTTTATTACTTCAAGAAATTACACTGTCGAGCGCATCGATGTTTACAATAAAATAATTCTCTCTCTCTCTCTCTGTCTCTCCTCACCTTCTCTCTCTCTCTCTCTCTCTCTCTCTCTCTCTCCTTCTCTCTCTACTTTTCTCCACCCGAGAGCAGCAGCCATAATCACATAAAAAGGGAGAAATGGCCTTGCTATTATTCTTCACGTAAAGCCACGCTGAAGAATCAATGCAATGGAGCAGGCGGGCTTACTTCTTCAATTCCAGCCATCAACCATTAAATAAAACTCTTTTAGGCACATGTAAGGAAAGAAGCCCATAAAAGCAAGCTTTCTATTATGAGAAATTTGAGGCAGGAAGAGTTTGGGTTGGCGGGATCTTAATTCGCCAACCTGAGGAAGGCATGTGAGAAGCTGTAAGGAAAGCCATTAACAGCTCAATTAATTCAATTATCAAATTAAATTTGCTGCCAAAAATGTCGAATTTGTCAATTTAAACAGTAGATCGAACTCCACTAATCTCAACAATTTTCCCACTTTGAGACTGGTACACTGGCTGTATCATTCACTGACTACACCATCTGCTGGCTGCATCGATCAATCTTTTTCTCAAATGTGATACCCTCCATCTCTGCAACTCAAAGCCGCGGTCTTCATTCCAGAAGACCAGCTGAAGTCGAGCAAAACTTCAGCTTCTAAAGAGTAACACCCTTAGTCGACATATCAGGATCAACACAGTCTTGTACCTCCAAGCTCTTTCCTGGGTTACTCGTGTATCTGTTTACAATTCCCACTGCATGTGCAATATCCTGCCTCTGCTGAAAGTCTTTTTCAACAAGTTCAGCCTTTGTACCTCTTACTGCCATCAGACTCAGTCATCTTCCGGTACACTCACTTGTTGTGCAATGTCTTCTTTTCTAGTGTAAGTTCTGTCAGCTCCCGAGTCTGATTTCCTGGCAGTGAATCCATCTCATTTTTCCTGGTCAGCTCCCACTTACTTGAATTTTCATCTTGCAAGGTTTCTTCATAGCTCTGTGGTTCTCCACCATCTATTTGCAGAACAATAGGAATGACTGTCCCGGCCTACTCTTCTCATCACTTCCATCACTACCCTGCATTGTGACTTCTGATCAAATCTTACTTTTTCTTGTGGTCACATGTAGTTATACATAGTGTGTCCGTTCTCTTACCTCGAGTCGGCACTAATGCTCATTTGGTAACCTTCCAGGTGTTATCTGAGAGCACTACTGAATGTTGAGTTGCCCAACAAAAATGATGTTTCTCTTCAACTCAGGAACATACATGACTTTTTGCAAAATCCATTTGTTTTTGTTAGAAAGTGCAATATCAACGTCTTCCATCCCCACCATGTTCAGAGTTTTTCCATCAGTCAGATATACCTTCTCAAAGTCACCAGTAACATAGTTTCGCATCAACTCCCAGTGGGAAGATGTATGGAAGGAAGCCTTTGAGTCCAATATCCGATCATCAACGAGCGCAAATTCTTGCATGATAACGCATCTCGTATTTCTTCGATTACTAACATTAACGCTTATCATTCTTCTTCTTCTTGGGATTCTTGCAGTTCTTTTCTATATGACCGGCTTTGCCACAATTTCAGCAGGTTGCATGCTGACCAGATTTGATTTTGATCTTCCTCTATTTGAGTTATTGTCATGTGATCTCTCTCTATAATCAACATTCAGTTGTGAACTCGAACCCATGTTCTTGCCAAAATTTTTCCTGCGCACCTCTCGGCTAAAATCAAATCACGAATATCATCATATTTCAGTTTATATTTATCTCGTGAATCGCTAATCGTCATCCTCATGGCTTCAAATATTTGATTAATGATAAGCCAACAATATCAACGCATGTATATCATCATCAAAATCAATTTCAACTGACGATAACTAATTTATGATAGTATTGAAATCATTCAGATGTTGAGCAACAGACACACCTTCTGTCATCTTCAAATTGAATAACTTCTTCAGATGCACCTTGTTATTTGCCGATGACTTTTCATACATGCTTGATAAAGCTGTCTTGAGATCTGTAGTAGTCCTCTCCTTGATGACGTTATAGGCAACGGATCTCGACAGGGTTAATCGAACAACCCCCAAAACCTGTCGATCCAACATATTTCATTCTGCCTCGTCCATCTTTTCCGGTTTCTTTTCCAGTAACGTCATGTGAAGTTTCTTCCCATAGAGGTAGTTCCCTATCTACATTATTCAGTAAGCAAAATCAGTGTCATTAAACTTCTCGATCCCCTTGAACGACTCTGATACCAATTGCTGTAAAAAAATGACGACAATAAAGCAAAAAAAATTAGATCGAGAAAAATTCGCAAATCAAAAACACAGTGGAAACAATTACACATGTTTACGTGGTTTGGCAAATTGCCTACATTAAAGGAGTTGCAGAGAATTTTATTAATTCGAGGAATTACACCGTTGAACGTCTCGATATTTTAATTTTCTCTCTCCCCTCTCTCTCCCCTCACCTTCTCTCCACCCGAGAGCAGCAGTCGGCGTCACATAAGAAAAGGGAGAAAAGGCTTGCTATTATTCTTCACGTAAAGCCACGCTGAAGAATCAATGCAATGGAGGAGGTGAGCTTACTTCTTCAATTCCAGCCATCAACCATTTAATAATACTCTTTTAGGCCCGTGTAAGGAAAGAAGCCCATAAAAGCAAGCTTTCTATTAGAGGAAATTTGAGGAGACGGGAAGAGTTTGCAATCTGAGGAAGGCACGTGAGAAGCTAAAAGAAAAGCCATTACGGGATCCGCTTTTGGCGGAATCAGCATTCCTCAAGACCTTGAGGAAATGGGATCGAGGTATATGCTCTCACATCACTAACATAATAGCAACAAGTAGTGGAGTTAGTATTTAGCATGTGTTTGATGCTGGTCTGTATTAAAGTTTGTTCTTGCTGCTCTTTCATTTAATAAGCTTAGCCTTTTCATTCCTAACTCACCTTATCTTGAGCCATTTATTTCCTCTCAGATCGTGGCCAATGCCAAAACTGTCCAGCTCAACTTCGCTTTAAATTTCATTTTCTCCTAAAATTCTTTTTTTTTTTAATTAGCAAAATTGCATATATAAGTAAGTAGGCAAAATCATTATTTAGGTTATGCAGTTCGCCCTGGTCTTGCAGATAGTATACCTTGACAACATAAATGTGGCGGTGGGACCTGACCTCAACTCATATGGAATAACCTAGGAGTCAAGGCCAAGTTCAACGTATATGATGGTGTGATTAACCTCAATGCATATGGCCTGGTCTAGGAGTCTAGGCCGATTTGAACGTATTTTGTTGCAAGTTAAGAAAATTCACAATGATTTAATCAAAGCACTGCAATATTGATTTTATTATTGTAAATTAAATGGGTTATTATGAAAAAATTCTCATTAGTTCATAACAAAAAAATCAAACAAAAACTAAAAATATTTAATAGTTACCCTTCTAAATTAAGTTCCTTACTAATGATGTTGCTTCCTTGAAATATGCATTCTGCATTACTAAAACAAAAATGTACCAATGGTATACAAAATCATGCCTTTAAGCATGTACAAAATGTGATCTATCCTGATAAATAAAAGAGAGAAGAGAATGTTGCTCATTTACACAAGGTATCCTTCTGTTAGGTTGGTATACAAACTTATTCCTTTAGACAAATATCCACTCTTAAGGATCTCTTGGATGACACAACTCATTGTTGCTAACAATATCAGGGACTACGACGACCCAGGATAACGAAACCTTGGGAAGGCTAAGTAGATCAGGGATTACGATGACCCAGGATAACGAAACCATGTGATCTTGATCGGTTTACGTCTTCATTCCTCCACTATCTGCTTTAAGCTTCATGTGGTGAATTCTACAATTTAAAACCTTAGTTTGCTGCTATTATTTGTTGAATACTCACTTCTTAGTGGCTAGCCTTAATCGAAAGTGCTATCTCATTATTGGTTGGGGTAATTAATCATAGGAGCTTGTGCTTATGAGAAACCTTGATCCTCATATCAAAAAATCCTTGCAAAATGTGGGCGAAATATCTGTGTAGTGTCTTATCGGCAATCCAATTTGTCTTTTGAAAAAAAACTCTCTTAATCTTTTTCAAAATAAAATCAAAAGTAAAACAAAATGCGGAGAGTTGTACTGGGGGGAGGTCGTTAATTTATGGAGCCAACAATCATCAGAGTAAAAGTTTCCATGGGGTTGCTAGCAGCATTGGATGGAGGATCGATATGTGCTGAAGGCACCCAATCTTGATGATCAACTTCTCTTACCTCTCCATCATTTACATCCATATCCTTTGGATCAAAATCAATTTCCCTGAGACAACAAAATTTTACATTATTCACATAACATTTAATTACTTTTTAAATTTATTAATAGTTATTACCGATTTTTCTTAATTACTCTTTTATGAACATTTTCTTACTATTCTTAATTGAGCCATGATACCACTATTATCACGACACGGTCAGGTAACTTGGAATCACAAAGGCGGTCTTAATTGAGCTATGATACCACTATTATCACGACACGGTCCGGTAACTTGGAATCACAAAGACGGGAATTGACGGCCGGGTGGAGGAAACCTATCTTACAGTTTCATTTCTTAATATAAAATAAAATTTAATGCAAAAAATAACTATTTTATTTAAAAACTTATATACAATAGATTGCACATATTTAAGCATTTATTTAACAAAAAATAAAGTGAACTGCAATACCTACTAGCCACGGCGTTTGTATGCGTACTCCATATTGTCCATCTAATCTACAACTGGGTTTCCTCTAAAAATATTATTAACTATAGTTTGAGTTAAAACTATTTAGTGGGTAAATGTTTTTAAATTACAATAATTTTTATTTTTAAAACATTTTGTAAAAGAACAATAAAAGTAAAAGACAACGCATTGAAAGAGAGCAGTGAAGAAAATAATTTTGTTTGCTTTCTTTTATTTAGGTTATATATTCATAATTGAGAGTCATTGTTTAACGTATACTTTATAAAAGTATACATCCAACATTTTCCAACCCATCATAAACGTAAGCAACATTTTCCATTTTCATTTCCATTCTTATTTTCATATTGTGTACATGTACATTGCATTCCCTTGTTAGTAACATGAACTTTTGCATTTTAAAAATAAAAGTTGGGAGACAATAAAACCCCATGTAAATCAACAGAACTACTATAAAATAAAAACATAGGTCCCACCCCAACAGTGTCGTCTGTTGTCATTTTTCTCAAATCAGTCTAGTCCTTAAGTGCACATATAATAACAATTTAAATGTAATCAACTTTTTGTTCAAGGCTAATCTTCTCTTCTATTGCTTCTAATTTTTCTATCATTAGTTCCATTATTTATCTATTTAATTAGCTATTTCTTTATCTATAAAAATATAAATATGCAATTGTTTTTTTTATAAAGATTGGTTAGAAGCTATGATATGAAACCCCAACCAACTTCATGTGTCTATCCACTCGGTCCTGCATTGCAAGATAGATGCAGTCAGGCGGATTCGAAATCGTAACCCCAAGGGACTCACGACTGACAATGCAACTGTCAACCAAAGAGTCACAGTGAGTTACACACACACACAGATATATATATATAGATATAGATAGATAGAAATATCCAGTTTAATTTTTTTTTGTTAAAGCTTCTCAAAATTTCTATTTTGTGTACTTATAAATAGGTTTTAAATGAGGATTTTTAATTTCTTTTTTTAAGATTACTTAATGAGAAAAATATTCATGAATTTTCACAATTTAACTTTAAACCTGAAGTTTTTATCCCTTTTTTCTGCTTAAGCTTTTTCATCAATCACCTATAATTATAAGAATCATCATTAAAATTTTTCTGAAAATTTATTGAATTTATTAATAATTATATTTTATAATATAATTAAATCAATTTTATTCAAAGCGAAGATGATATAGATGGGGATGTTACAAGTAGAATTCTAGTTATTTGGTTGAAGTGGACGAATTCTTCGGGCCTGTTGTGTGATAGAAAAGTGTCGTTTAGACTCAAAAAGAAAATTTTATAAGATGGTGGTGAGACCTGCAATGCTCTATGGTGCTGAATGTTGGCCTTTAAAAGAGAAGCATAATGCTAAGTTAAGTGTTGCCGAGATGAGAATGATTAGGTGGATGAGTGGCTTTACACTTAGAGATAAAATGTGAAATGATTATATTCGTGATATGGTTGGTGTAGCTCTAGTGACAAACAAAATTAGAGAGAGTCGCCTTAGATGGTTTGGTCACATTAAATTTCGGCCATCTGATAATCCGAGTTGGAGAGTAGATGTTTTAGATTGGACTTATGTTGAGAAAGACAGAGGTAGACTTAGGAAGACTAGGGTTTATTCGATCAAAACTGGTCTTAATTTATTTGAATTATATGAGAATGACACTAAAAATAACGGACACTAAATATGACGCAATGGAGAAAAAAGATTCATGTAGCTCACTTAAGATGTGTTTGAGGCAGTTTGTGCGTTTCAGGATAAGCAGTTTATCTTGAAATGTGGCTCCCAGGTCGACCACAAGGTTAAACCTGCAACCTGCATTTAGTGTAAAAACCCAATAAGCCGTCGAAACGTATTATTCAAACGGTGAGACGACGTTTTTATAAGCTGCCCCAAATGGCCCTTTGTGGGATTAAGGCTTTGTTGTTGTACAACTGATAACTTAAAAAAACTTGATATTTTACCTTTCTAAACCTGTTGCCTACGCTGCCCAAAGCGGCTCGGTCGATCCCTTTTTACACGCGAGAAGGATCCCGCTAGCTCTCCTTCCTGCACGACCTATCCTTCTCTTATGCGGGGGATAATCCCGTCTTCTACCTCTGCTAGTCGCATGAATGCTAGGGCACTAATGTCTTTCCCTCCTTCGTTGGCAGGGTTGAGGGATTGTCGACGACACCTGGGAGAAGCTCGACTGAGCCACTCAAGCACTCCATGTAGTCATTGAACTTCCTCTTCTTGTTCCTCCTTACCTTTGCTGCTCGTGGAACTTGGCCAAGCCACCCAGGCTCCCTTCGTGGGAGGAAAGAGCTGCACGAACTCTCCCTCTTCTCTGGCTCGGTTACAGGTAACCTCTTCCTCCTCCTGCTTCTTTTTCACTCTTGCTTCGTCTTTCTCCTCCTTTTCTTCTTCTTACTATGCCTCACTCTCTCACTCTCTAACATTCCCCGCTTCTCTCGTGCTCTCTTTCGCTCTCTGCATGCGTGAGATCGAATGAGAGGAGACGAGAAATTCCTCATCTTAATGTTCTCATGAGCAGTGCGGTTTCGCTCAAACAACACCTGCACTGTTACCAACGAAGTTTTTTTTTAAAATTAATTAATTTAATTCCTTTTAAATTGTCTATTATTACATAACCTAAGCGGAACACAATGAATTAGTTCCACATAATGATGAATCATATGCTAGTCGGGGGCACCGATCGAATCTCAAGCACAAATGATAGGTAATTGCTACGATGGAATGAATGGAGCTGGAAGTAGTGAGCAATGACCAGCAAGTGCATCAATCAAGAGTAGAGAAACTGGAGACAAAAGGTCGACATAAGCAATCTAGATGACACAAGAACAAGTCATGTTGCATGCAAGTGGAAGCACACAAGCTGCATGAGCGACCATTGGTGAGCGTTGGCACAATTGAGTGGGTGCATAGATGAGCGCAAGCTACCTATGAGGGGAAAAATATTACATCAGGACTCCGCACGTAGAGATACGTCCGAAGTCTAATGAAACCATGCCACGTGAGACTGACAGAAAAAAAAACTTGTTTTCTTGTGATTCGGCCCATTCGCGCAACCCGACTCGCATCCAACCAAAAAATATGATACATCAATGACACAATAACTTCTCAATACTACCACAATAACTCGTGAATAACGCTGAATAACACAAGAGAATATTCCCGTAACACTGCGGAATAATACAGGGGAATATTCCCTAACACCGCTGTACAACACTAGAAATATTCTCATAACACTGTCGTGTTATTGTGGTGTTATTAAGGTGTTATTTAGGTTTTATTGTGGTGATATTGATATATTATTGTGTTATTATAACATCGGGAATACTCACATAACTCCGTCTTTGTTCTAGAACACCATGAAATAACATTCGCATTCAGGTGTTATTTCATGGTGTTACGAGAATATTTCTGGTGTTATGCGCGACTGGGAATATTGGTCGGGTTTCAGTCGGGTCGGGTTCGCGTGTATAATTTTCCCTCTTTTCCTTAGTGGGGCCGGGATTTCACGTGGCTCCCAGCGATTAGATTCTGCATGTAACTCTACGTGCGGAGTCGAGATGTAATATTTTTTCCTATGAGGGAGAGCGGGGATGTCTTGAGAGTATGCTGAGGGGTTCCACAAGTATGCAAGTAGATGTGAGATGCTCACGAGAGTGTGGGGGATCACTTCTAGGATGCAGCAGGCAGTGAACTAAAACGAGGTTTAGGAGTTTTGTTGCCTAAGTTATCACTTCATTTTCATCTTATCTTGTATGTTTTTCATTTTATCAATATTCTTGTAAAGTGATCTCGGCACTTCTTAATGATGTCTTTGTTTTGTATAATGCATTAAATTTGCTTAGGGGTTTTGATGACGAAATGAGAGCAGTGGTTGCCAAAAATCTTGAAGGAAGGGGAATTAAATTACACCCTGGAAAGAACATAAAGGAGGTGAATTTTTTCCTGGAAGGATTTTTCCTAACAGTATTTTATTTTTCTGCTGGTTTCTTCTACAGATCGAGCACCCTATATCTAAAATTTCTATGCTATTTCAGTTGAGTAAAACAGAAGAGGGCATTAGAGTTTTGACGGACCATGGAGATGTTATTGTGGCTGACACCGTCTTATTTGCTACAGGTAAAATGCTATCTTCTTATTTCAGATCTAACTCTATTTATGTTTCAGTGCCATACTATGAACGGCTTGAATTGTAGTATGACTGGTTAAATTTTTTTTCTTTCATCTGGGTTCTAAAACTGATTGCCTGGAATGTAATTTTAGTAGTAGTAGATCTAGTGGTAGAGTTATAACTATGGGTGATCAAATCATTAAAAGGTGTGATTATTTTAGATATCTCTGGTGTATATTGTTCAAAGTGACGGTCACATAGTGGGGATGTTATTAGTACAATTCAAGTTGTTTGGTTGAGGTGGAGTAATGCATTGTGCCTATTTTGTGATAGAAAAGTACTGCGTGGACCTAAAGGAAAATTTTATAAGATGGTAGTGAGACCTGAAATTCTTTATGGCGTAGAATGTTGGCCTTTAAAAGAGAAGCATAAAACTAAGTTAAGTGTTGTTGAGATGAGAATGCTTGGGTAGATGAGTGCCTTGACACTTAGAGGTAAAATGCAAAATGAATGTATCCATGAAAGGGTTGGTGTAGTCTCAGTGACAAACAAGATTAGTTTTATTTGAATGATAAGATTATGAATACCCGCCAAAGTGCAGTACTCTGTCCCCAAATATAGCTTCAAGAGCTCATCTTCACATAGGGCACCCTACTAAGAAATTTATTGAATGGAAAAATAACCTTACCGTACTCAATTTTTACGACCACACCATAAGAAGAGAGTCTCTGATATTTTTTTTGGAAGGATTCATGGCCCAAGAAGATATAAATTCATGTTTATTTATTTATACTAAGTTAGGGATATCTAACCAGCTAACTAGAGTGTTTGCACCAAAAAGTTTGGACGGACAAGCCAAGGTATAAATTATCTGAAATTGTTGCTTTCTATAGTTCGAATTGATTAAGTTTTGCAAATTGATAAAGATATTGTTACACTTCACACAATTCCTAGCACGCCACAGTTTTTAACAAATTATATAGCAAAGAACACTATTGCTATGACGTCTATAATCTTTAATGAAAGTGTTGACCCACTTAAGAATTGAGCTGCTAATATGGTAATCAATAATATGATTATAGTTAAAATAGTCCACAAAATGAAACTTGATTTTATTGGCATCTCTATTAAGTAAAATACATGTTCGATTAATTATGTTTACTATACTGGCATCTGGAGGCCAAAGGTAAAAATAAAGCTTCAATAGTTATTCTCATCGTATGATTATTTCAATCTATTGCCATTTAAAAATTTCAAAGTTAAAATAACATCAATTATAATTATTTACAATATGAGAACTACTTCTAGCTACAATTTCAGTTGTTTTCATATATATTTAACCATTCACACATAAAAAATGCAAAACAATGTGGATATTGGATGATATACTGAAACCCACATTTAACTTAATTGAACCTTGTATTTCATCAGGCAAAACCTTTGATGATTCGAGAGATATTTTGAATAATACATGAGTTAACGTTTTTAGCTATTTTTTAATCTCTGCATATGAAAAATACAGATTTCTTCACATACAATTAAATTTTTTCTAGTAGAAAATTTTTAGGCTCCACATGGAAGATAAAATAATCTTAAAATTGTATCAAATCATGCATACTAATTTTGATGATTCTAAAGAAGATGGATGGTCTTGATTTATGTTTAATTATCATACCGTGCACCACGCACCCTTATTATTGACTTCCACATTGCAGGCTAGTAAGTGGCTACATGGCTCTCACCACTACCATGTGAACCATGTAATAACTGAATTTTAAATAAAGTAATAAAAGAATGATAATATAACATTATAATAATAATACTAATACTAATAAGTCGAACCGTTAGAGCGATTCATCAAGTCTAGTCAGTGGCTACGTGGCTCTCACCACTATCATGTGAACCATGTAATAACTGAATTTTAAATAAAAGAATAGAAGAATATTAATATAAATAATAATAATAATAATAATAATAATAATAATAATAAGTTAACTGTTAGAGTTATTCATTAAGTGAAGTTGAGAGGAGGGAATCATTCGATCATTCTTCACTCCTAATCGTCACAGAGCGAATGAAGAGCGATAGAGTGAGAGCGAGAGAAGAATCAGAGTGGTAAGGATCGAGAGAAGAATCAGAGAGGGAAGAAGGAGGAGGACAATGAGTTTAACCAGTGTTGTGCTCGCTTGTGCGCAGAGGAAGAAGAGGAAGAAGAAGATTGCGGTTGTTGTGCAGGTCACACGAGATCGAAGATGACAGGAGGGAAAACTCGTGCCCATGCTCTATTAGGACGAGCTGCGACTGAAGGAGAAGGGAAGCAGGGATCTCGCGATATCGTGCTTGAAGTTAGGGCAAAAGTTGTCATGTTGTGCTCCTGTGCAGAAGATGTGTTGTTCTCGTTAGAGGAAGAGCCTCGCATGCGGCTTTGGATCGAGCCGAGATCGAAAGGAGGCACGTATAGTGTTGAGTAGGGCCACATGACTAAGGGCAGGAGAAATAAGAAAAGGAGTGGAGCTCCCGTGCATGAGATGGGGTTGTTGACCGAGCATAAACACGATCGAAGCTTTTAAAATCTCAAAAGCAAAGTGGTGGAAGCTCTCGTTTTATGGGAAGGACCTTCGAGCGTGCGTGATGTTAAGGCAATGCAGCCAAAGGTTTATAATATAATTGACGTTATAGGTAAATTTATTTATATTGTTATATGAATACACATATGTGCGTGAAACTATGTGAGTGTGCTTAATAATAATATTAATGGAAAGTTTGCTTGAAATCACGACTAACAATTACTGATTTTAGATTTGAAAGAAGGTTTGGAGGAGCGTGCCAGTGAGAGGAGACTGATACGAGAAACTTTACATTAAGTAATGTCATATTTAAATTAAATTAATTAATCAAATGTTATATACATATATTTATTTAAGTAATATTAAAATAAAGTTTACTTAAATCGGGAATTACTTGAGATTGGGGCGTTATAGTTTTGAAATTGAGGGAGAAAGAGAAGTCTTGTACAGGAGGAAAACCATCACCTTTAAGGTAAGGAATGTTATATTGATTATATGTCTCAATTTAATGACATGTCGATAAATATATTCATGTGAGATTATTATAATAATTTGAACATATTATTAATCTAGGTGATTGCCTAAAGAAGTTTGTGGAGAAGTATTTTAGAAGTCCCTTGTAAGTACAAGTGAATGATTATGAATAATTACTTTATTAAATAGTTTAAAACAAGTATTTTATTCATGCATGACAGTTTAAAATTTTGAAAGGTATTACAAATGAGAGAAAATAATGTGCATATGAATGTACATTCTAAAGGATTTTAAATTGATATGAAATGAAATGTAAATCTTAAGTCATATAGCATTATCCTCATATAGTACTGATAATGGATGTAATGTACCCGCGTACTTTAAAGGAAATTGTAAAAGCGTACATTCTGGTGCAATTTGATGGTACCTTCATGTACATTTTTTAGTGTACTTACGAGTACATTTTGAGTGCATCTTCTGGTACTTTTTTTTGGATACATTCATGTATGACCATAATCATATTATGACAATTAAAGAGGTTAAAGTGGTAAATACTTAAAATAATATGGGAAGGGATAAATTAAATTTAAAGTTTAAGGTTTTATAAAATAATGAGCTGCATTTTCTTGGTCATTTTTGCTTAGCATAAACATCATAATTTAATGTATATTAGATTATAATAACTCACTAAGTTAACTTTATAGTTGAAATTAATTTTTTTTCTTTCAGGAAATGAAAAAAATTTAGTTGATATGTCTAGTAGAAGATACTTGGTTTACATGACAAAGACTACAACTGAGAAATGCTAGTTTATGATGTGTTTGATAGTTTCTTTGTATTTTTGCTTTCAGATAGTGATGCATTGTTCAATTCTAGTTTGGGATATGGTTTTTAGATTATTGTTTTTGGTTTTGGATGTTTCAAATTTATTACATTTTGTGGATATTAATGGCTCTTTTATATTTTGAAGGTTTCTGAAAAAAATGTGGAAAGAAAAATTGAAAGGTTAATACTATCTGACTGTCGTTCCCGTCTTATAGATAATTCTAAGCATTGAGCTGGATCGTGATAAAAGTGGTTTAGAGCAATGAGGTTCAATCATGATCTAAAAGAGCCATTATGATGATTAAATTAATTTATCAGTGATATTCATGAAGGTTTAAACTTTGTTTAATTATATTCTTCCTTTCATTATTTCATAAATATAGAAAATCAGGGGGAAGAAACTTGATATGATATTGTAGAAGTTGACGCACCACCATAGATTACCGTGAATAGGAATGCATTTACTTAGATGATGATTGCAGTAACGTTGTGGATTAAGTACTCACAAACTCTGGCAGGCTCTAGTGGGGAAGGTTTAATGGTCAAATATTTGAAATTATTTTTGGATATGAGACCACTCTCTTTTTTGAAGGTCTAATGGATGCTAAAACTGGCTATTTAGGGTGAAGATCTTAGATGAATTGTCTTGTCCTTCGAAGCATGATGTTTTTATTATCTACAATTGCTTTAGAGGGAAAAGCAGAGAGATGGTGACGAGGTCCATTGCAGGAGAAATTTGGGGTAGAGCTAGCTACATGATTCAGCGGGGCGGGTTCGTGAGCACCTTTAGAGTTTGCTTTGTACCATTGTCCGTCAGAAGGCAATTGCAGGACAAATTTATTCGGTTGGTACATAGTGATCGATCTATTATGCAATATGTAGCTGAATTTCTCGGGCTCTCAAAGTATGTGTCAGTTGATTCTTAATGTAGAGGGGAAGTGCCACCGATTTTTATCTAGACCGAAAGATATGATTATACAACCATCGATTCCTTTCAGAATCGATGATTATTTTGTTATGGTGGAGAGAGCTTGTAAGATTAAGTTGGATCTAGAGCCTACTCAAAGGAGGGAGAAAATTTTCCATACGGAGTCCGGATGCAGCTCTGTGTGCGGACTTCTAGTAATATGTCATGGCGTTGAGGTTATTGTGGAGTTATTAAAGTGAAACTGCGGAGGTTATTAGGGGCTTATTGCGGGGTTAATGTTGTGGGTTATTGAAGTGGAACCGCGGAGGTTATTGAGGGGTTATTTGAGGGTTATTGCGGTTGTTATTGAAGTGGAACCGCGAAAGTTATTGGTGGGTTATATTGGAGGTTATTGGAGTGGAACCGCGGAGGTTATTTGCAGGTTATTATAGCATTATTGGAGTCAATGCCCCAATAACCCTTCCAATAACATCTGCGGTTCCACTCCAATAATCTTCGCAGTTCCACTTTAATGTTTTTTTAGGTGGGTTTGATATAACACACATGGAGGTATATTATTGGAGTCTACACGCAGAGCTGCGTACGTACTCCGTATGTAAAATTTTCTCCAAAGGAGGAGAGATATTTAGAAGAGAAGAAATTCAAAGGGATCCAGGTTTTCTCAGGGCTCTCAGGGTAGGCAGTTCTGTCTATCAAGTACTATTGGTGCTAATAAGGCCAAATCTAACAGTATCATCACTCAGTTTGAAGCGAAGAAATGCGACAAGTGTGGAAGGTCTCACCAGGGAGAGTGTCTGTTTGGATTAGATACTTGCTTTTGGTACCACCAGTCAGGACATTTTGCTAAGAATTGCTCTAAAACGGGTCAGAGGGTTCCAACAGATTCAAGCGGCAATGTTGCACCACCTCAGAGGAGCTATGACAGACCGAGGGTATCTGAATCTTCGGGATTAGTGTCAAATGCAGGTTAGATTCAACAAAATGTTCAACCCATAGTATATGCTCTTTCGCAACAGCAAGCTAAGGACTCCCTTGTCGTCATCACGGGTATATTTTATTCTTAATAATTTTTAACCCAGTGCGCCTTAATTATCGTAGGGTTTATGTAATGTCACATAAAACAATTTATGAATTTAAATATATTAATAAGCTGACTCTAAATGTTTAATGCAATGATTTTAATGATAGATATCATATATCATAAGAGTAGGTCGATAAGAGTTGTCTGATTCAAGAGTATCACTTCTTTCTAGCTGTGTGGAATTGGCTAAAGTGATACGATTGAATATCCTTTCAATGCATGATATATTATTAGTTAGAATGCAAAATGGTGTTTTTTTGAAAGGTAATCATGTGAGGTGAAGCTTATGATTGGTGGAAAAAATTTTGACGCTCAACTTGTTGTATTGCCCTTGGTGAAGTTTGAGGTGATTTTACGCATAGGTTGGATGTCAAAAAATCGTCACTATTGATTGCAATAAAAAATTGTCAAATAAATGTATCTTGGGAGCCAGAAGTTAAATTTTGGAGTGACGGGATTTTTGAGGATTGTCATCTATGATAATTACTTGTATGAAGGCTTTGAAATTGTTGAATCATGGAAATCAATGTTTTTTTGCTCAAATACCAGATACCTCTAAGGAGTGAAGCCTTTGGTGATATTCCGATGGTAAAAGAATATCCAAGTGTGCTATTTAATGATTTACCAGGACCTCACCTTGAGAAGGGTTTCATCAGACCTAGCATCTCACCTTGAGAAGCTCTAATATTATTTGTGAAGGATGAGTGCTTCAGGATGTGCATTGACTACAGTGAGCTGAATAAGCTAACAATTAAAAATAAATATTCTCTGCCAAAGTTTGATGATTTGTTTGATCCATTGGAATGGGCTTCTGTATTTTTAAAGATTGATCTGGATCAGGCTGTCACTAGTTGATGATTAAAGAAGAAGACATCGAAGATCACTTTTAGGACCATATATGGGCACTATAAATTTGTGGTTATGTTATTTGGGCTGAAAAATTCTCTAACAATTTTCATGAACCTGATGAACAGGGTCTTCAGGCAGTTTTTGGATACTTTTGTGATCATCTTTATAGATGATATTCTGGTGAGGGATGAAGTCAGCCATGCAGATCATTTACATGTTCTGCTACAGGTTTTAAATGAGAATATACTTTATGCCAAAATTTCTAAATGTGAAATCTGTCTTAAAAGTATGACTTTTCTCGGACACATTATCAATGGAGACGACATATCTGTGGATCAGAATAAGGTCATAGCGATTGCAAATTGGCCAAGAATTACTACTGTCACTGAGATCAAGAGTTTTCTAGTTCCGACTGGATATTGCAGAAGATTTATCGAGGGGTTTTCAAAAGACTGAAATTTAAATGCTTAGTTCGTTGTGAGGAAGCTTTTCAGAACTAAAGACTTGCTTAAGGCTTGCTCTAATATTAGTCATTCCTTTGAGTTATGTTGGGTTTTAGATTTTTCAGTGATGCATCTTTGAGGGGTATGGGATATGATATGTACTTATGCAGCATGGTAGGGCATGACAATTGTACAATCATGAAAAGAACTATCCCATGCATGACTTGAAGCGTACTGCAGTTGTTTGTGCACCCAAGATATGGAGGTATTATATGTATGGAGTTAGATGCGAAGGTTTTAATGACCACCAGAATTTGAAGCATATGTATGGAGTTAGATGCGAAGGTTTTACTAACCAGTAGAATTTGAAGCATATTTTTACTCAGAAAAAACTAAATCTGAGGTAGAGAATATGACTGGAATTTATTAAAGATTAAGATTGAATATTTAGTACCATCCGGGGAAGTGTAATGTTGTTGCAGATGTGTTGAGTAAGAAAACTTCAAGTAATTTGAACTATTGAATTACTTAGAGGGGCAGTTAATTAAAGATCTGAAGATGTTGAAGCTATCCATAGTTGGTTATGGTGATGATAGTATGGCTCAATTATATAAGTTGATGGTGCAGCCAATTTTGAAGAGTAGAATTGAACTTTCTTTAACTAGAGATAACAATGTTAAAAAAGTCCTGGAGCAAGTTAAGGTGGACAGTTTGGAGAGGTGTGTGCTAGATTAGGATGACTTATTGAAGTGTAAAGAAGGGTTTATACTTCAGATGTTGATTATCTGAGGAAGGAAATTCTGGATGAGGCACATTTATCTGGAGTAATAAAATGTATCAAGATCTCAAAAAAGTATTTTGGTGGCCAGGATTGAAGAGGAATGTGATAGAATTTGTGGCTTGTCTTTCATATCAGCTAGTGAAGGCAGAGTATTAGAATTCTGGAGGTCAATTGTAGCCTTTACCGATTCTGGAGTGGAAATGGAAGGAGATTGTGCTGGATTTTGTTATTTGGTTGTTGAGATCATGTTAGGGTCATGATGCTATATGGGTAATCGTCGACAGATTGTTTAAGTCTGCCTATTCTTGTCCATTAGACAAACAAATCCGATTGAGAAGCTAGTCAAATTATATGTAAATTAAACTGTGAGGGTGCATGAAGTGTAAAACTCTACTATCTCCAATAGAGACAGCAGGTTTACTTCCAGATTGTGGAAGAGGGTTCAGGAAGCTTTGGGCGTCCAACTAACATTCAATATAGTATTTCACCCTCAGACCGGTGAACTTCAAACCTTGGAGGATCTACTAAGTTTGTATCCTTAACATTAGTGGAGGTTGGGAATCATATATATCTATATTAGAATTCACTTCAACAATAATTACCAGGCTAGGATTGGGATGACTCTATATGAAGCTTTGTACGGAAGAAAGTGCAGGACACCTTTTTGTTGGGTTGAAAGGTGAAAGAAAGATCATTGGAGCTGATTTGGTTGATGACGCTACTGAGAAGATTAGACTAATCTGAGACAGACTAAAGATAATGCATGATAGACAAGAATTATTATGATGTCAAGCATAGATCTGTTGATTTTGAAGTTGAAGGGTTAGTTTTTTTCAATGTCAGTCCATTGAAAGGTGTGCAATGATTTGAGAATACAGAAAAATTGAGCCTTAGGATTATCGGTCCATTTAATATTGTGGAGACGATTTGAAATGTGGCCTATATATTGATTTTACCGGCTCATATTGCTTAAGTTTCTTCATATTTCTTCACTCAGAAAATATAGTGTGGATGAAGCTAGTAGGGTCATAGTAGACTCATTTGACATTGAGTCTGTTTTGACTTATGTTGGGGAGTCTGAAAGGATTCTGGATTATGATGTGAAGAATTGTGAAACAGAGAGATCTCTTGTGTGAAAATTTTATGGAAGCATGGGTCCGAGAAGGATGTTAGTTGGGAGAAAGTCTCTAAAATGTAAGGAAAAAATTCATTACTTTTTATTTTAGGTATATTTACTTTCATGATTATTTTTAAATTTCGAGAAGAAATTTTATAAAGAGAAGAGATTGTAATAGCTGGATTCTAAATAAAAGAATAATAATATACAAATAAAAAAAATAATAAATCAAATTGTTAGGACGATTCCTTAAGTGAAATCAAGAGGGGGGGGGCATCTCTCGATCGTTTTTCACTCTTAACCGTCATAGAGCGAAGCGGGGGAGAGAGAGAGAGAGAGAGAGAGAGAGAGAGAGAGAGAGAGCAATTAGGAACAAGAAGACAAGTTGAAAGAGGAGTTTAGCCACTGTTGTGCTCGCGTATGCGCAGAGGAAGAAGAGGAATAAGAAGACTATGTTTGTTGTGCAGGTCGCTCAAGTTCGAGGAATACAGAAGGGAAGACTTGTGTGCATGCTCTGTTAGGACAAACTGCGACCAAAGTAGAAGAAGGGAAGTGAAAATCTCGCGTTATTGTGCGTGTAGTTAGGGCAGAAGGCACCATGTCGTGTTCCTGTGCAGAGGAAGAAGTCGCGTTGTTCTCGCGCGAGGAAGAAGCACCTCGCGTGTGGCTCTGGATCGAGCCGAGACTGAAGGGAGGCTCGTGTGCTACTAAAGGCAAGAGGAAGAATAAGAGCAGAGCTCCCGTGTGTGATATAGTGATGCTAACCAAGCGTAACTAGGATTGAAGCTATTAAAATCCCGAAAGCAAAGTGGAGGAAGCTCTAATTCGTTGGGAAGGAGGAGCTTCGAGTGTGTGTGAGGTTTATAAAGTAATTGATGTTTTAAATAAATTAATTTATTTATATTATTATATTTTTTTTAGGAAAGGCCTAAGTCGATTTCATTGAAATAGGAAAGATACAGACATAAAGTTTTTAGGAGAGGACCGACAGGTGAAGTCACTGCCACTGAGATTCTAAAATATAAGGATAGGCTTAAAGTGAATAGGATACATAAGACATCAAAGAAATAAAACATGCAAATATACGAATAATAAAGACTAAGAAGGAGATCGCTAGTCTTTCTCCTTCCGTAGGATTTTGAGTGAAAGTTAGAAAGCGAGTTTTGAAGTATTGTTACATTGCCAATTAGAGACACGAGTATCATCTAGCTATGTCTCTAGTGAATATAATAGTCACGCTTGTTTTTTCAGAAGTGTAAACTTGTCATTCTTCATACGAAGAGTAGCTGTCTCATCAATGAGATGAAATGGAGAGGTCACTGTGGGTTCCACTGCTTGTGTAGGACATTTTTTTAATACTTGGGGATTCCTTTCAAACCGTTCAAACTCCAAAGCTTTAGTGGCAACAGTAACAAGTTCAACTGCACGAGGTGAAATAGGAGGAGCTATCTCCTCCCCCTGAAGATGTGGGTCTTCCGTAAGTGGGTGGAGAACTGGAGGAGAAACCACGTTCCCCCTCTCATGGAGAGGCGTATGATCTGTAGTCTTAGGAACAGATCGAGCAGAAGGTGAAACAGAAGTCAATTCTTTAGATTGAATAATAATATCCGCATCAGTTGCTTCACTAGTGTCAGGAATGAGATGAACATCATGTGGATCAACTATTATCACTGGAGGGACCTCCGGATTTTACAGTGGTATTCGGTGATCGCGTGGGACATCGACGGAGAAGAGTTAGGTGGCATTGCGGGTGACACTTCGACGAAACCTCGGGAGGTAGGGGGTGGGAGGCCAAAATGATAGTGTTTCCCATAGAGGAGCTTGCGGCTTTAAATTTTAGTGTAGCCTATAACAAGCGATAAGACTATGGCCGAAACGTTGAACAATGCGAACAATAAGGAGAGTGAGGACCCATCTCCCTTGGTTGCCAATACCTTGTATGCCCAGATCCAATCCAAACCCTCGTTAGGATACGGCTGTGTAACATCACGCTCAACCAGGAAGCAAGCATCCGATGGACGAGTGTTTTCTAAGGTTGGTTTATCCACCTGTAACGGTTTTCCAAGCCTTTTGGCAAGTGAGAAGAGAATCTTGTAGTTTAAGTGATGATATTTATGACCAGGGAACATGACCCATACTGGTAAAATAGGAGATTAAGCCTTTGGATCAAAATCAACTGTCCATTTGAGAACTTTCATGATTCTGTTGTCAATTTTTATCATTTTGCGGGAGAAAACAGAAGTATAGTCCGTATCAGTTGTGAGATGAATCGAACATGTCTACCATCAAGGGAGCCAACTTTTCGGGGGTCCGCGAGCTCGAAGTGTCGAAAAAATGGCGTATAGTGTCCATTTTTGGACGTCCGTACCAGAATTTTCCCACCAGAACCAGACGGCACGAAGAGGCGAGAATATTTGTGTCTTCCTCCGTCATAAAAAGTGCGGGCTTGCCATTCTTACGGTCCAACTTACGAATGAATTTGTAGTTTCCATTCCCAAGTTCGAGGGCATCATGGAACTCTTGCGGAAAGACGCAGGAATGCCGCGTTGGACTAGTGCTGCCAGCAGTAACGGCGGCAGCGTAGCTGCATGCCATGGACGCGAGCGAGCGAGAGAGAGAGAGAGAGAGACCTCTTACTCGTCGGCGAGTAGAGACGTCGTCCTGAAGACGCTCTGGAGGCGGAGACGTCGTCACGAAGACGCTCTGGAACGTCGTCCCGATGTGATACGAAGACGACGGAGGAAAATGCCGTCGTGCAGCTGTTGGCGACTCGAAGAGACGTCGAAAGTGAAGAGGGAGATCACCGCCGGGAACCGCCATCGCGGAACCCTAGCAGAGCCCTCATCGTATATATGATATTCTATATATTGATATTTATATTATTATATGAATACACATATGTGTGTTAAATTGTGTGGGTGTGTTTAATAATAATATTAATGGAAAGTTCTATTGAAATTTGGACTCTAACAAATGCTGATTTTGGATTCGAAGGAAAGGTTGGAGGAATGTGCCAGTGAGAGAGCAGATTGATCTGAGAAACATATAAGATAAGTCTTCATATTTAAATTATGTTTATTAATCAAATGTTACATACATATATATTAATTTAAGTAATGTAAAAATAAAGTTTACTTGAATCAGAAAGTACTTGAGGTTGAGGAGTTATAGTTTTGAAATTGAGAGAGAAAGAGGAGCCTTGTGCAACAAACCATACCTACTAAGGTAAGGAATAGTGAACTGATTAGTATATGTCAATTTAATGATATACTGATAGATATGTTTAAGTTTTCTTTAGATGATATTATTATAATGATTTGCGCATTTAATTAATATAGGTGGTTGTCCAAAAAATTTAATAGAGGAGAAGTATTTTAGAGGTTTCTTAGTAGCACAAATGTGTGATTATTCTCTTTTTTGCATTAAATTAATATTTTATTAAATGAATAATTATTTTTAATGGTTTAAAATAAGTATTTCATTTATGTATGACATTTTGAAAGTCTGAAATGTTATCACAAATGAGAGAAAATTAATGGGCTTATGAATGTACATTTTATAGGATTTTAAAATGATATGAAATGAAATGTAAATATTAAGTCATACAGGATTACCCCAAAATGTTACTAACAAGAGATGCAATTTACCCATGCATGTTAAAGGAAATGGTAAAGGTGTATCTTCTGGTGCTATTTTAGGATACTTTCGGGTACATTTTTCAAGATACTTTCGGATATGACGGTAATTCTGTGATGACTATTAAATGAGTTAAAATGGTAAGTACTTAGTGAAACGAGAGGAGATAAAAATAAAGTGAACGCTCAATGCTTTATAAAGCAATGAAGTGTATTTTTTTTTATCATTCATATCGAGCAAAAATATCGTAATTTAATGTATTTAATATTATAATTACTCGCTAAGTTAAACGTATTGTTGAAATTAACATTTTCTTTAAGGATGAGAAAACCTTTAGGTTGATATGTTGTATGAGAGACTTGATTTACATGAGAAGGACTGCATCTGATAAGTATTAGTTTATAATGTGTTTGATAGTTTCTTTGTACTTTTTCTTTCAGATAGTGATATATTGTTCAATTCTGGTTTGAGATATTGTCTTTAGATTATTGTTGTTTTTGGATGTTTTAAATTCATTGCACTTTGTGTATATTAGTCTCTTTTTTATTTTGCACTGAAAAATATGTGGAAAGAAAAATTGAAAGATTAATATCATCCGACCTCAGTTCCCGTCTTAATTAAACTAATCCTTTGGCTGGGTCGTGACAGACCGTATCCATCCTCTTTTTCTCCTTTACTTCCTTGGTCATAGTGTTTAAATTTTCTGTTGATCTGTTGATATTCTGTCAATAATTAGCTTGTAGTTTAATATAAATTACATGACTAGGCTTAGTGTATAAAGTTCTTCAAGAGTGCTTCACAAAACACCACCCATTAATTTTGAATGGTATCATGCATGGGATAAAAGCTAAAATCCACAATAACATCTCTTTTCTAGGGGTACTACGAGATATTTACTTTTAGATTTTATTTTTTAGCTTTTGTCAGTCAAGTAGAATGCTATACTTAGAGAAGAAATGATTTTGCAATCAATTTATATAAATCCTGCTTCTCTTTCTTAAGGATCTTATGCATTTTAATTTATGTGACATGTCAGGCAGGGCCCCAAACACAAAAAGATTGAACTTGCAAGCTGTTGGCGTTGAGTTGGATAAAACTGGAGCTATAAAGGTTCGTTTATCTTTTCCCTGTGCATCTATTAGTAATTGTGGTAAAAAAACCCAACATTGCAACCTCCAGCCCACAACCTTACATCAATTCTTTCAATACTTGACTTTCAAATGAACCAATGAGATCTATGAACCATTTAAGTTTTTTAATGCTGAGGTTCTATAGTTTGAGATCTTTTTGTTATGTGTAGGATGATTTACCATAACATATGGATTAGCTAACTTTGCACTGCCAATTTTCCTTCAGGTGGATGACTATTCTCGCACTACTATCCCTAGCATATGGGCTGTTGGAGATGTTACTAACCGGTTGAATTTGACTCCTGTGGCTTTAATGGAGGGGACTTGCTTTTCAGTATGTTCACTTCTGATAGTTTTTTTTATATGATTATCTGAAATGTATGAGTTACTCATTGTTAACCATTATTAATTTCATTGTACTTTTTATCATATTTCATTTCATTTCGGTTGCAGAAAACTGTTTTTGGTGGGCTGCCAACCAAACCTGACCATAGAAATGTTCCTTGTGCTGTATTTTGGTAATCAAATTGTTTCTGCCCGACACAAGCTTCAAATAGTTTAATTCTCTATTTTTTGGATGTTCATTGCATCTTTCTTTACCATCTGAGGATATAATTTCTTGTTCTCGTGGAATATAACCCACGACTTCTTTAGCTTGGTCTTGATGTTCTTCATGGTAGTCTTCACTTTTTAAAAGCCAATTGTAAGCTTTTTAGGGATGCTTAATTTTATTTCTTAATTGGGTTTGAATTCCCTTGAAAAGCTTTCACGGCGTTACCTAGATGTTCAATTTTCAATTTTCATGTTCTCACTTTCAATAATGTTTTCATTGAACTGTGTATGAGATTTTGTTTTTTAGCACCTCAACTTGTTTTTGGAGTGGCATATATATATTTTTAGTGGAGCTTGTGAGTTGTGTATTTTTCTAAATTCATTTGCACACTACGGTGTTTATGACTATGGGTGTAAATTTGATTTATGGGTCAAATTTGAGTTTGACCTGAAGTTGAACTGGCACAAATCTGCTTGACATAAACCGGACCCTATTTATTATATCGGTCGAAATGTTTGACCTAAACCTGACTTGACTCAAATTCATCTAACTTAAACCTAACTCAACTCAACAATTTATTGTATGGATTTTACAAATTTCTGGATTAAAATGACTCAAATAACTCAAATATGATATGACTTTATAACCTCATGGTATATAGCTTTCCGAAACCCGACAGGATTAATGATTAGATTCATTACAAGTTGATTTAAATTGTTTGGGTCAGTCTAAGCCCGACCTGAATAATAATTGGGTTTCTCTCTTTAGACCTGAACTAGACTAAATAGTAATTTTGTTAAAGCAAACCTGAAATTTTTTAGTTGGGTCGTCGTTTCAAGTCATTTATTGACACCCTTGGAGGCTATTAATTCAAATAACAAATTCGTACATTTTTCTTTCATCATCCCGTGGCAGGCTCCACAATGAAGTGATTTTGTTGTTATAAATAGAGAGGTTCATGATTCTTTATTGTGTTCCATTTCCATTCAAGCTTGTTGTGCATGTTGAGGTCAAGAGGTTTGCATTTTTCTTCATTAGCGAGCTGCCAATGTTAGTAAGTTCATTTTTTAACTTCTTTTGCTCTTTATCACAAGTTTTAATAGAATTTTGTGCATTATTTTGGTTTTATTTGTGGTTTGTTCGTTATTTTATTTTTTTCTTGCACATTTTTTGTCTTGAATAATTTTGTTCAACTCATAAGTTTTTTAGCTAAAATGTGTCAAACTTTCATATCACATCAAAAAAGGCATGTATACGCTGTGCACTTGATAATACAACCAACATTAAGTCCTCACTATGTTAATACAAACGTATATGTGTGCTGCATGAAACACTTGTACGAGGGTATTTCACACCCATCATTCTAAGAAACATAGATAAATAAAAAAGAACAAGAGATGATTTCTTAATGTTTAAAAAAAAACATGTATGAGGAGAGGTGGATTTGCATAGCTCGTGCATCATTTACAGTGTTTTCATGAGCTGGCAACAAGAATTTGGAGAGAAGCGAGCAGAGATTGAGAAGTTGACAGGCATGAGGTCAGCTCCCGTTTGGCTTTGATGGCACCCTATGTACATATATTTATAGATAAGATTTGTAGGTATTTTAGGTTGGGTTTCAATTTGAGTTGTTTGTTCCAGCCTATCTATTGAATTCAACAATTTATGTCCTTGAAGAGGTGTTAAATCAAGA
Source organism: Papilionanthe hookeriana x Papilionanthe teres (assembly GCA_022702705.1). NCBI lineage: Eukaryota > Viridiplantae > Streptophyta > Magnoliopsida > Asparagales > Orchidaceae > Papilionanthe > Papilionanthe hookeriana x Papilionanthe teres. The sequence continues at coordinate 68,993,273 of CM040426.1, read as the reverse complement.
GACTGGTGGATTTTGGTCTGTAGTTTGAAGTGAGTAATTTTATTTGGTGTCCGTTCAAGGGGATGTAGAAGGACCCAATAGATCTAATTTAAAGTTATGAGCTGATTTTTAGGTGGCTAATTTTGTGTGGATGCTAAGAAAAGTTTTTGCAAGGAAATATAATGAATGTAGATGTTTTATGATTAATTTTGGATGTGGGGGAAACGGTGCAATATCTGTTTAAAATTGTTTTATGGAGTTGAAGAAAAAGGAGAGTGGCTGAATTTATACATTTTGTAAAGCTTGCTTAACATGGATAAACAAGAGTCGTAAGTGTTGGAACTTGAAGAGAAGCTCGAGAGATTTATATTAATATAACTAATAGAAAGAAAACACGTAAATTAAAAGGATAATACGAAGGATGAACGCTCTCACCAACGAGGTGATACTGGAACTAGTAGGAAGAACAATAGAATACAAAAGCAAACTTTTATTAATGTAGAAATATGATTACGATTTGCTCAAATAGAAAGGAAATACAATAATAGGTGAAGCCCCTGGTTAGGAAGGTAGGAAGATGTCCGAAGGTGGTGATGGCATCGACGGGCTGGTAGGGCAAGGTGGGAGATGTCGGGGGGTTGTTCCAGTAGTTGTGATAGTGTTTGGTTGGTTGTAGGTAGGTAGGACATCAAGGTTGTCGGGGAAATATGAGTGGTGGTAGAGTGGTGGAGGCATATGGGGGTGGTAGGCAATTAGGGGAGAGGCGGGAAAATGGGTCAGTGAGAAGAAGCGAAGGAGGTTTGAAGTTCACAATACCACCTCGAAGCAGGAAACAACCGAAGCACTACCTGTCATCGAATTCAGCACTAACAAGAGGGAAGTGACTCCACACAAGAGATTAGAAGACAAATCCACTAGAACTGACTCTCCACATATAGGGGACAACAATTTATAGGCTCCCCTTGGATGGAGGAAGCTTCTACATAAAGGAAGATAGTGGGAAGGCAAGAAGAATCCAGAAAAAACCCTTCCCCGAAAAGATGGGCGAAGCAACCTCCACTGGATTGCGATATTTCGCGATCCACCTCCATTTTTCACACATGGGATCACAACTCGTCCCGCCACCTTCTGTTCCAGCGATGCCTTGTGGGGTTTTTGGCTCCTACAGGAGTTCCTGCAAAGTAACACATAGGTTTTGGCCCAAGCTTGAATGAAGCACCCCACGTCAGTGCAAAATCAGCACCCGAACTCGGGCGCTTGCATCAATAGTGCTTCATTAAGGTGCAATGGAACTAATTTAAACCTTCATAACTCAATTTTATAAACTCAAATACTATTAATCTAACTGAAAGTAGCTCTTGAATGATGAAAAATCATAATTGAATCCACAATAAGTGGCTGGGCCATACTTATTTGACTTTTACGTTGAAGTGGCAAGGTAATACTAATTGCATTCATGGGAGATCACAATAGGTACGTAAGTGTTGCGAGGTGTTATGTCTTCCCTACAGGCAGGAGACCAACCTCAATTAAGTCACTGTTGTCCTCCACACTTAATGATATGATCTCTATATATAATACATAATCACTCAGATAGAGACAAGCTCCAAAAATAAATAGAGAAATTACAATAGGGGGCTCCTCGAATATATAATTATTATCCCTTAGTAAGAATAAAGATCCCTTGGCTATGACATAAAGTTGTCAATGCAATCGTCAATAATTAGTTGGATAGCTATAATAAGACGGCCCAAACTTTTAACTTGACTAGCAAGATGTTACAAATCATTATAAAAACTAATTAAAGCCGAATCAACAATCATGTGATGAAGTGTTATAGGCTTAGAGGTAGGTTTGTTTGGTGGAAATAGGCCAACTACCTTCACATGAAACAGTTCGAGAGCTTTCTTATCATGTTTGTACGTATAATTTTTGTCATTGTGAAATTCATGCACATAAACAAGTTGATCTAGAAGAATGTGAGTTGTATCCATGAGCATGCCATAACACAGAAAATTTATCTTTGTGTCTTCTTGTTTGAATTGGTATTAAACATCAAATGTTAACATGCAAAAAGGTACTGTTGTGCCACTTATCATGATAAGTTGCAGGATGTAAGTCAATAGTTAAGTTAGAGCTAAAGATGGACTTTGTCGAAACACGGAACTGCATTCAAATCACTATCATTGTCAATTAAAAGCCTACACTTTTTATCCCCACATGCTATACAAGTGAAGAATATTATTTTTCCAATCGGAAAACTTATCACACAAAATATTTTATACTTCTAACATAAGGATTATTTTTTATAGGAATGGGTGGGATAATACTGTTAGGCATGCATATCAAGCTTGGCATAAGAGTAGTCATCATAGCTTGCATGTCTTATTGTGGTGCTTGATACAAGGCTTATTCTTTTACCATTCTATTCATTAATGTATGAAAGCTATCAATTTAATTTTGTGAAAACCAATTTTTAGATATGTAATAATCCAGATTAGCGAGTCGTCCTTGCCACCTGGGTATGTGCCCAAATGTTAAGGTTTGTGCCTGTGAAACTTGCTATAAGCTCATCCAATTATTTGATGGGGATCCACTTATATATAAGCTACATTAAGATTAGATAACATGTCTTCTTTAAGTTTTCATATGATTCTATTTTTAAAGTATTTATCTTCTCATTTTTGCAGTATACCACCTCTTTCGGTTGTTGGTCTTAGTGAGCAGGAGGCTGTAGACCAAGGCAAGAATGATATTCTGGTCTTTACATCTACATTTAATCCAATGAAGAACTCAATTTCTGGGTGAGTCTTCAACCAAATGGCTCGATTATTTTGGCTAAAATATATCTATAATTTAGAAATATACTATAATTGCAAGGAACAATGATAATATTAGATAGATGGTGAAAATATTTCTTTCAAAAAATAAGTTTGGATTGTTTGGCATGAAGACTACTATTTTGATTGGTATATAAATTAATGCAGAAAGAAGATGGGATCTACTAGAAGCCTTTCAAAAGGAATAAAAATTTTGTGCAATATAAAGTTAAGCGTCTGAGTGGCACTCTGTGGTGATGATGGAAGGAGAATGATGTTCATAATGTTAGGTCCACTCTAGGTAGTTATGATAATGCTGATGATGATGCTGAGTGATTTTGACAACAAACTGTGGGCTGCTTGTTTTTTCAGTCTAGAGTGATTCCCATTCATCCCCTTTCATTTTTCTTATATGAACATTATCTCCTGTTATTATTCTTGTATTTGCACCTTGGATTTAAGGTTTTGATAATAATCTTCATTTTGAAAGTCTCCAACTTTAACCACAACTTAAATGAAGAAAATGTGGCAAAAAGAAAGAGATTCAGTTTGTTGTGAGGATGGAGAGACAATTTAGTGGGGTGGGAAGCGAAAGTGAAATTTCTGAAAGAGATTTTAAATTTGGATTTAAAGGTGATGTGAGAGCTACCACGGGGACCCCGTCCCCTTTCGCATGTTCTGAGAGAGTGTACTGATTTGAGCTACTGTACTGTAGGGATCCGTCCCACATGGAGCCATTCGTGTTTTAGGTCAATTTTCTTCTTGTTTTCTATTAGGACTTATGTCAGCATCCAGGTTTTCCCTTTTAGGTTTGTTTCTTGTTCTGAGGTGCTGCTCTCCTCCAAAGGTCGAGTGGCGCTCTGGCTATATCTTGCCCTTGAGGTGGTGTTATCTTTCTCCAACTCCTCCGCATCACTCCCGCTTCGCTATTGTACATTCCTCCTTGCCACAGCCGCTCTGAGAGTCACTTCCCGGCTGTCTTCCTACAGCTTCTACTCTCCCAAATGACGCTTGTGTTTTCATTCATTTCTCCTTTTATTTTTAAAGAAGTTGGTAGTTTTTCTATCGTTGTATATTTCCTTTTTCCTAATATATTTCTCTTCCGAATCATGTGAATGTCAGGAGAAGAAAGGAACCGAAAAAGACGGACATACAACAAAGACGAAAAACAAGAGGAAGAAAATGTGGGGAGTTTACGTTCAATAAACCTCGCAACGGAAGCGCCTTGGACCAATATCCGTAAATGAATACCTACGTAGACTACCAACAACCAGAGATTTAGGTGTGTTTGCATCTTATTGGGTCTTGAGTGCTCCCAAGAAAACGTATCTCATTTGGTTAATTACATCTTGGGGGTTGCTCAAGAATACTTTGATCCAAGAGTTTTGCTTGCATTAGTTGTGACGGCTAGCACAAGATTATCAAAGGATGGTTATTTTGCATGGGAATGCTCTGGTGCTTTCAAAACTCCAGCAAAGTCACAGAGCGGAGAGTGGGTCTCACAGTCCCACATGGTAACAGACTCATCGGCATACAGAGTCTGCGAAATAACTGAATCATGCTGATGGGGAATCCCAATATGTCGAAGCACATCCGGGTCATAAGGGCAGATGTCAAGTCGTCTTATCCCAAAATGGTGGCAGCTCATCAGTAATCAGGTCGTCAAGTTGATACTAACGACAGCATGAGGAGTGATAGGGCGTAAAAGAGTAGTTAAAGGAAATGAGAAGTAATTCTTAGAAGGTAGAGGTAGTCTGGTCAAGATACCATGAACTCGTCATCCAAAGCTACTATAACACTAAATCTACATGGTCGTGATGTTATTCGACCGAACATATCCTGAGATCACCAGTCAACAATTCGAGAAGTGTGTCTGCGGGGATCTCGGTAGCCATAAGATCAAAGAAAGGAAACTCTATCCTATTACTATCAGACGAAACTCTAAGAGATGGGACTTGTACCCACCAAAGTGTCCCGAGTGTCACTGGAAAAAAAAGAAGGGAGGTTCAATTATAAAAATGAAAACACTCCCGACAAAAGGAATTACGCTCAAATGGTTTGGGAGTTTTCTAACGGCCTAAACTCACTAGACAATCAACTAAATAAAAATCTATGCTCGGTTAGTTGAGTTCGAATACGTGGTTCCGCTTATCTTGCACCTCGAAACCCGTGTCCGTATCTTATTTCTAATACTCTTCCTAGTACTCTGAAAAGGTACATCAGAAAAAATGAAAAAAAGGACTCGACCTCCACAAAAATAATGTCTATAGGAAAGCGAAATAAACATGCAACGTGTCTTGGTCGTGCTCGGTGGGTGAGTTAAGTTGTGCCTATAGAAAATGTTAGTAATAATTATTACGTTTTTCCCCCTTATTATTGAATGATCCCCTAAAGAAGACCGTCCTAATATACTACCATGCATATCAAAACAGACACGCACAAGCACACCAAAAAGCACAAAAGTGATGTCTGACTAGAACATTCAATCCAACAACCCAAAGGCGTCGAAAATATTTCCTCGCAACCTAGTCTTAGTCTAGCACACAATCTAATGAAAATGTGTCATAGCCAGTATCTAAGTGCTCAAAATAAGGTCTCTAGTATGTATGACTTTGACGGGTTGCCACAGCGGCCCCGTGCTAAAGATCTAAAGATCTAAAGAGTGTCACCCAGGATGGATTTTAAAAAGAGTTGATCTTACATATGATGATCTAGTTTGCTACATGTATAATTTAAAATTATAACGCATATAATAAATAGCAAAAAATATATATTTTTTTTAAATTTTAAATAAGGGTCATTAAAGGCAGACCCGTAATATGCAAGATTACACTAGTTAGATCCTTTGGATCCTTATCACAGTTATACTTATGTCAATCCTGACGTTTTAACTCGCATTGCTTGTCGGGATCGACCCGACAGTAATACTCGTTAAGGCATCGCGATCAACACGGGGTCACTTGTCTATCGAGCCTGACTCGCTATATACAGGCATACAAATGTACATGCAAACGCTCATATGATAAAAGTGATGAGGAGTTGTCATGGAGACAGTGACTCAGGAACGGGCGTGTCATGGATGCAGCGACCCAAATAAGGGGTTGTGCCGTGGAGGAGCGACCCGAAGGAATTGGTGTGTTATGGAGGCAGTGCCTCGGAAGGGAAGGTGTGTCGTGGAGGCAGTGGCCTGAAGATGAATGTGTCGTGGAGGCAGTGACCCAAGGATGAGTTTGTCGTAAAGTCAGCGACCCGAAAATGTGGGCATGTCGTGGAGGTAACAGCTCTAAGGATGGGTATGTTGTGGAGACAATGAACCAAAAGGGTGGGTGTGTCGTGGAAGCAGCGGACCGAAGGAATAGGAATGTCATTGCGGCAAAGTCCCAAAAGGATGAGCTTCTCGTGGAGGCAGCAATCTGAAGAAATGGGTGTGTCGTGGGGGCAGTGACCCAGAAAGGTGAGTCTGCTGTGAAGACAACTGCCCGAAGAATGGGTATGTCGTGAAGGTAGTGACCCAGAGGCTACACTGGTCCGGAGCGGTGCTATGGTAAGTGTAGGGATGTAATTCCAGTTGAAGAGAATTACACAACTGCTTGGCTCGGTGACAAGCCACCCATTCGGATGATGTATGAATGCAAGGGATAATTGTTTGAGAAACACAAATCCAAGTACAATGCATGTCATGAAACATGCAAGGTGTTATGCAAGCAAACACACAAAGGTGGGAGGTGACAGTCCGAACCACCCATGATGTGGTGCTAAGTGATTTGAGAATTCCACGAAGAAAATGTAAAATAATGTGTCATTGGGAGGCACAAGTAGTCTCGCAAGCACATGAGGATATATGCTCAAAGATGCACAACAAGGTTGTAAGTGATGAATGTGTTAGTGCAAAGTCCTCTGATCAGTACTAATGCATATGTAAAACACGCACCATGCAAGTGGAATCGATTGCTCGACCTGTTGGGTCGATTAGGGTGGTCAACCCGGGCAATGTAGCCAACGGTCTTAATCGGGCTAAGGAGACCGAATGGACCAAAGTGAGGTGGCCGTTCAGACCAAAGTGATTGGTTGACTGGACTAGGGCAGCTGGCCGATGTGCAGACCTAACTGGGTCAGAGCGGCTGGTCGAGTTGTTGTGCTATGCCGACCTGGCCCGGGCGGCCGGTCCAGGCAATGTGCTATGCCGATCGGGTCCTGGGTGGCCGATCGTGGCAATGTGCAAGCATAACTTGCTTCACGGAAAACACATATCGTGACACAATACATGACGCAATGTGAATGATCATAATCGATAGCGAGCCACGCTCATCTAACGATCTCACATAGACTCCTAGGCGCGTGGTTATGTGTATAGCCACCTCCGACTATAGCGAGCAAATGCGGAGAATTTTCCCTCTTGATTGCTCGGAGGAACAATTCTCCGCCCCTTGCAAAATGACTAGCTACAAATCTTCTCCCATTTTTGCGAGTGTAATGTCCTGATTCCTCCATAGAAAATTGGATGCCGCTATAGCCGTGAGAAATTAGAATTCCGATCTACTCAAGTGTAGATCTAAGGGTTCATAACGGAATCTCTCTAATACGCTAGTAATGTGTCCAACAAAATCTATCCTACATAGGGCTTTCTCTGGGAAATAAACGACCAATCAATAGGCGTATGGTCGTGTCGACTAATGTCCGTCGACCAACTTGTCTAACGTGGGCCATTGAAGCCACGATGTCACCACAAAGTTGGCTAATCAAAAAGCGTATGGTCGGGCGGTTGGTATCGCTCGGCCGATCGGGCCATCTGATAACGGGCGATCGATTGAATCGAATAATACCGGGCGCCTAGTCATACCTTCCTCGTGTGGGCAGCCAAACCCGCAACCAACTAGCAAACTCTACTTCTAGGGCTAGCTAAGAAAGAAAACACAAGGGTTTAAGAGAATCTCACAAACACGAAGGTTGTGGATGCTTTTCTTCTAGTAGGATGATGCTCTCTTAACAATAGAAGAGAAGATGAAATTCCGACGAAGCTCCGGCGAGGTTCACCCCACTCTTCCAAAGATCAAATAAGCTCTCCTTTAGAAGAAGTGTCTGGCGAGATTCTGGCGAAGTTCCAACGAAGCTCCAACAAAGTTCCAATGATCTTTCCTTGAGCTAAGATGAAGCTCTCATCTAGTGTAGTAGAGTTGGCACCTTATTTCCTTGTTAGCCAAGTTCGTCCTCACAAATCTCTCCTTACACACTCAAATGAAGTGATGGAAGAAGCTGAAGAAAATGAAAAAAGAACGAGAAGTGGACTAACTCCTTAGCTCTCTCCTTAAGGAAGATGAAGAGTCTTTCTCAAATCCTTTTGCTCCAAGAGATTGTCTCCAAGACACCTCTAAAATCTGCAAGAGGAAGTTGAATTTTTCTCTCGTACTCTCCCAAGCTCTCCTAACTAGTCTAAAATTGAAATAAGGAGGAGATAGGTGAAATGAGGAAGAGAGTAAGCTTGAACCAGCCTCATGCAAAATCCCCAAAGCACCCCTCAATCAAGCCAAAAATGTCTTATCAATGGCACATTGGACATGCCAAAAAGGGATAATCCCTTAGTTTTTTACAAGCCCAAGAGGATCTCCCCAAGTTTAAGAATAACCTGAAATGTCGGCTCCAGGTGGCACGCTTCCCAAGGGCCACATGCCAAATTTTGAAATATGGGCGGGTCGGCATGGTCACACCATCCCACAGTGCAATTACGTCATGAGATTTGTCTTGCGGCATAGTCACGTTGCCTTCAAGCGAGGTCACGTCGAACGTGGCTCCGAGCAGTTTGAAGGAAGGTCCAACATGATCACGCCTTCTCATAACAGAATTACATCGTGGGCTATATCTTGCTGCGTGGCGTGACCACGCTGAATGCAGCCCACTCAACCCTTATATGGAGGGGGTTGGCGTGGCTAAGCTCGAGTTGGGAGTGGCCACGCTAGACCCTTAAGGTCATTTTTTTTTGCTTTGGAAGTTTTCTTATCGCACCGCATGACACAGAAAGCTCTTAATTACTAGATCAGAGCACACAAGCCTCAGAATGATCGTCCGACTTGCCCTAGAACGGGGAACCATCATGGATCAGTGGTAATCGTTGTCAAGCACGATTAGGACGGGGTAAATCCTAGTCCTGAGACGGAGTGCATCTGGTAATACCTTGACGGACTCCTTGAGCTACGGGAGGGCACTCTTGAGCGCCACGCACTCCCACAACATCACAAAGGCATCGAGTACTAGTGACATCAAAAATCAATGCTAACAGCCTGCGCACTACTAACCGCTCAGAATCATTCCTCCGGGACCAATGCTGCTGTCCCAGCCTCCTGCAACCTTTCCTTCACCTCCTCCCAGGCTTCTGCCTCACTGTCGCAGCCCTTAAGCCCCTCGCCTTGTTGTTCACTGTTGTCCAAGCCACAACAACGTTCCTTTCATCTTCTCCCAGCCTTTTGCCTCGTTATCGCAGCCTCATAAGCCCCTCGCCTTGCTTTCCACCGTTGTTCCAGCCACATGAACTGCTTTCCTACAGCCTTGACACTGCCATTGCCTTTTCACCCTTCCAAGGCCATTTTCCGTGCTGCCTTGCTACTGTCCCAGTCTCCGGAACCACTCCTTGCATCCTAGCCATTGTTGCCACTGCCCAGAACCGCCCCTATCCATTGTTTCTTCACTGCCCAAGCCATCCTCCCTCTTGCCACCGATTTTCCAAGTCCCTTGTCGGCCGCTAAAAATGCGATGCGTCTTTTAAGATTTTAATTTAATGTATATATCTGTGTATATTGATTTTTGAAAGTAAAATTTTAAATTTTAAAATATGAGAATGAGAGTGGACGGATCTCATTCGTTTAGCAGTTTGAATGAACGAACGTAATATCGCAAGTAACGCACTTATTCCGAAGAATAGACACCCTACTTGACGACATCGCTCGATCAAATAAACTACATAATTCATGACATCCGTTCTGGTCTGCGAACCTTTATGTGGACCGACAAATTCCCCTATTTAATACAAAAGAATTAAATAGGGTTTATATTATCTTGGGTCTTTAAAAGCTCCCTATAGAGAGCAGTCTCTATAGTCAATTATCCTTCAAATGACCGAAGTCACCTGAGAGAACTCTCGATTTAGATCAGGGGTTTTTTATCTTCATGAATTCAAAAGGTAGGGTTTTCAACGAAATGTGGTAGTAGGAAATCCAATAGGTGAAAGACGCAATGTGGAACAATTATTTCCAGAGTCAAAGGAAAGAAAGGTAAGGGACGTCGCAGATCTCGAGGAGGACCTCGATGACTTCTCAGACTATCCTAATGTTGGGCTTTCAATTTTGGAAATAGATTTAATTAGATTTCAATCCTGCCAATTAATTATAGGGATTACATTTGCATAATACCCGATTATGCAAACGACCTGAAAGATAGGAGGATTTATGCCGTATCGGACGACGACATCTGAATCCTAAGCGAGTTAGGGCTTATATCAGCACGAAGAGGGCGGTACAAAGCTGTAAAAGAACGATGTGAGGATTTATGTCGCGCTTAGTGAATTCCTGCTGAAGTCCCATGGCACATTATTTAGTGAGGAATGGTTTTCTTGATGTCGACACACGTTTTCTTGTAAGAAGATCGGCTATCTTGCCCACCGTGCTCCAAGCTCCACGTCAGTAGCAAGATCGTGAGCCTTAAATTTAAGGTTTAGGTTAAAGTGAACATGCAAGTTGTTTTGTTTCATTTTTATTATCACTTTTATCGTAAGAAGTGAGTGTGTACAGTAATAAGTGAGATAATGATAAAAGGAAGCATGCAAACAACGCGAGAATATGCTTATAGTGAATAACGAGAGCGAGTATCACAAGCGAGTTATGCTTAAGTTAGCGATGAACATGCTAAATTAAGCAGGAGTGTATGCTGAAAAAGTAAAACATGTTATGCAGTAAAGAAAAGTAGAAAAATGTTGCAAGTGTACCGTAGGCGATGATTATCCGCGGCGTATCGTTACCTGCTTATTGTTTTCATTTTATTATTTTCCTGCAGAAAAGGCATTAGTGCAAGAAAAGAGCAAGAGTAAACGTAATAGAAAGACCTAAGTGAGTAGGGGTACTACCGTACGTGCAAGAAAAACGGAGTATGAAAACCGGCTGTAAATCGGAAAGAAAGACAACAGGAGAACAAAGAAAATCGTAAAAGAAAACAAAGGAAATCAAGAAAGAAAGAAAGGGACTTCCGTGGAAGACTTCGAATAAAACCACGAACGAAAACAAAACAAAGTCGTAGTGAAACCGCAAAACACCGGAAAGAAACACACGAGATGTCCGCTAAACTCACGTCGAACCAGTAAGGAAGCCATGGGGCATCCGGAAAAAAAAAAACCCCGTAAGCACGGTGGTGTTAAGGACTCGGAGACGTCGCTATATGTCTCACTGCAGTCTCGACTACTGGACCGACTTTCTGCGGGAAGGCGACCCTAACCCAACTCGAGTAGCCGACCAGTGGACCTTTGTAGAATTTTCACACATTTCATTTTAGGCTTGCATGCGAGTAAAAACATGCAGGTAAGTAGTCATGTCGTGGTGGAGGTAATTTTGTATTTTCGAATGTATGTATTTTGTTTTGAAATATTTTCAGATTACATGTCAACTACCCTAATAGTACTGTGACTACTAACATCTTTAGACCGTCTGCGGTAGAAACCCCGAGGACGGGCGAATAGTGTCGTCGATTCCCGCTCTACTCTCTACGAGTCTGCGAGTCGAGCGACATCATTCTACGATTCTCTCGTAACCTTCCCTATGCGAGTATTATTAGTGTCCCCACCTCACTTACAGCTTGCTGATGGCTCACATATAACCCAAAGGGTTATATGTGCACACCTACACGTCCCCTGTAGGTGCGGACATTGAGCACGAAAAGCGAGAAAAGCTAGGGACGAGAGAGCAAGGAAAGAAAGAGGGAAAACGGTCCACCTAACACAATTTTCGTAAAAAGAGGTGAACTGTTTTCCAATGACAGTCAAAGCAAGTAAGTCACTCTGAACTCCCGACCGTCCTCGCACATCCTATAAGAAAAGAGCTAAAGACACGTCGGCGCTCTCGGAGAGGATGAGGACTAGACCCCTAGGGAACATACCCATTTCCCCAAACGACAGCTGTAAAAGCATGAAAACAGACATAAAGGTATTGACCAAGCCCTGGACTCTGGACAACTGCTCGGGATTCCTCCAAGTATCCACATTAATTTTCAATTCCTGAAATACTGACTCCCCCGGTAGGCTCACGCATGGGCTCGGGACTCAAGCTATGACAATAGAAGAATCAGTAAACTTTCAATGCATAAGAAAGAGAATGGACAAGCCATAAGCCACCAAACTAGCATCAATTCCACCAAATAAACCTCCAAGAAGTATTTCGAGTATCGTGCTCAATTTATTTCCCATAAGTAAATCGGGAGGCTCTTCCAAATTCATTAAATCAATTTCAAAGACAAGTATGGCAAGAAGCAAAACCACCATCACATCAATTATTCCGCCAAAACTCTCGGCCAAGGCTAAAAAACAGGAGCAAAGGCTCACGGCCTAAACTACAACAAAGGGGCAGCAAGAGGTAAGGCCCTGACAATCCAAATTACCACAATGAGGCTCACGGCCAAGCCCCAACAAACCATCTATACTAAATCAAATTCATCACAAATGCTTAGGAATGAACCCATAGGGTAACCAAGCAATTCAACCCACCTACAGCCTAAAAGAAGCACAAACCCGAGCCCAGGAGAGACCTATACCCGAGCCGTTCAAAGGTTGCACCGAGGGAGGCTGTAGGAACAGCAGGAACCAAAACCGAGCCCCAACATACTGTGGGGATAGCTGCTAGGTAGCAACAAAACCAGGCAACAAAGGGGCCCCCAATCCAAATGCCATAGAGGACGGGAACAACAAAACGAAGCAAAGAAAGAAAAGAAGGCCCCTCCCAAATTCAAATGCCATAGAGGGAACGGCTGCAGGAGCAGCAAAAACACAAAGACAAAAGCAGTCCCCAAATTCAGATGCCAAAGGGGCAACCGCAGGGGCAGCCCAGACACAAAACCGAGCCCCTTTCAAGTGCAATGGGGCTAGCTGCAGGAGCAGCAAGACACCAAACCAAGCCAGATTAGGCCCCAACCCGAGCCACCACACGACTAGGATCAAGCCCAGCACCAAGCTAATAACAAGAGTCGAAAGCCAAGCCCCGAAAGTGCTAGGGTACAGCCGCCAGGCAGCAATAAACAGAAAACAAAACCGAGCCCCCATATCAAGTGCAAAGGGAGCAGCTGCAAGAGCAGCGAAGCACAAAAAACCGAGCCCCCATATCAAGTGCAAAGGGAGCGGCTGCAAGAGCAGCAAAACACAAAACCGAGCCCCCATATCAAATGCAAAAAGGGCAGCTGCAAGAGCAGCAAAACCACAAAACCGAGCCCCTCAAATGAAGCCAAATGAGATTTCACAAAAACCCCCAAAATCCACCTCCGTGTAAAAATAAATCCGGGCTACCAAATTAAGTGTAAAGCTGAAGCAAAACTCCTCCATACATTCACCATGACGATGTATAAAGCCACAATATATTTAGCATAAGAACGAACATGGGGCTTTCCAAAGTAAAGTAAAACTTTTTCCCTAGCATATAACTTTGATGAAGGAGAGCCACAAGGAGCTAGGGGTGAGCCCCAGACATGCATATCAAAAGCTAAGCAAGTTCACCCATGGTTCATGCTAGAAAGAAAGTAAGAAGAGGGGCTTAGAATGCATACCCCAACATGCTAGAAGAAGGCTAATACTTTGCCTCAAAACATATTTTTCATGCCTTAGATAATGTAAAAGAGAGAGGGAGGAGCCAATGTCATGCCTTATTTCCACCTCCTCAAGCAAATAGCCACACCTATGCTTTAAAGTATACTCATTCTCATTCTTAACATGTTTCAAGTGATGAATATACCCAAAATAAAGCCACAACAACGGGCTATAAATTGCTAAAAGGAAAGGAAGAAGCAAATACTCAAGCTAGTTGGGCTAGAAAATAACTCTATGGCATGCAAGTGCCCAGCCGAGAGGCTAAACAAGAAGGAACTAACCAAAGCCACAAGCCACAAGCCCACATCAGGCCAAAACGAGAAGGAGAGAAAGGGAGGAAGGCATACCAGGTAGTATAGAGTGCACAAGAAGAAGCAAAGGAAACTAGGCTCCAATCCAAGAACAACTCCATAAGGGAAATCAGCCAACCAACCAACCCTAAATCCATCCAAGAACGGGGTCTTTATAGGCAGAGGAGGGAGAAGAGGGCCGCTCCTTACCTGTGGAGTCGGGCGCAAGTGGGGAATGACAGGGAGATGACGACAAAAGGTCGCAGGTAAGAGCCGAGGCTCGGCAGCAAGGGCGAGAGTCGAGCGGCAGACAGAGCTGCGCGAGGGATCACGCGAGGTGACCTTCGCGCAGGGATAACACTCGATAAGGTATGGGGAGAACCACGCGTGGCTCGAGAGGGCAACGGCTACAAGGAAGAGGCACGCTCGAGCTCGGGAGAAGCAGGGAACGGGAGCCCCCATCGAACGAGCGAGAGACAGCCAGCCGATCGAACGGGTAGAGATTAGGGCTTAGGATAGACTAAATAGGTTTTAAAATATATATATATTATTAATTTTATTAAAAAACACGCCCAAAATCGTAATTTCCGCTTCGGCAGGCGATCGTCGCAAATTAAATATCAATTTTAGGCAAAAACGACGTTCCGGACGCAACGGCGCGGTCCGTTTCGTCATCCGAGGTCGTTCGGACAACCTCGTCGACGGTCGCGTTGAAAGCGCGTCAAATCCGGCATTTTCTGAAATTCTGACTTGACGTTGGTCGTCCTGGCATTCTGACTTCAATCTCGATCCGCTGCGAGGTGGTTGAAAGCGTCGAGGCCGTGGTCCGAGGAATTTGTGCTCGGTGGTGCAGGAAACGTGCACAAGGCCGTCCTAGGGTCCGGTGGTCCTATAGGAACTCAATTTGGACTCCTAACGTCAATTCCAACCTGCTATGAGCTAGCGGTACGGAATTTCGTCCGGGATTCCAAAAGAGTGACGAGGTGGCTTCGAGCAAACTAAAACGAGGTAGGTCCATTGCTAAGAATCTAAGATCGTCGGGGAAGCTCCTAAAGCTAGAACCCTAAATCCGAGGAGGAAAACTAAACCTCGACAAAAGTGAGGTCAACATCCCTATCCGCCACCACTATCACCCGGGATTCACCCATAGTTAAGTGTTTGTGTCGTGTCTCTTGCTATTTCAAATTTCCGAGTGTCGTGTTGTTATATTTTCCCTTCCAAATGTGTTGTTTGTAACCACCTATTTGCTTTTAATAATAATATTTGATTTTTCTATGCTGATTTAACTTTGGTATCAAAAGATTCACGTAATATGCTACTTGATTCGTCTAAATCTTGATTTTACACCCATCCACCACCTCCGTGTTTCTTGTAATGTTATTCATAGCATTGTACTTATTGTTTATGTTTATTATTATAAATCTTTTTTTCTATTAACTCAAAACCTTAAAAGATTTCCTCAAACATAATGGAATGTGTAAAGGGGAAAAAACTATTTGTTGGGTCTGAAGCATGATGGCAAGTCTCTCCAAATACTATATTCTGGAAAAAAGATAAATACGTACGGGTGTAGAGAAGGATGATTGGTGTGTGGTGAGGTTTAGAGAGAGAATGGGAGCATTTGGGGATTGGTGGGGGAGATGCATGAATGAGGTGGTAAACTTGATGAAAGAGGGGAGAAGAGGGATGGAGGTTTCAGGTGTAACTCTGGAATAACACGATGACCCTCTTGACGTACAGGTGAATATATTTGAGGGGGGTTGGAGATATAGAATCCGCTTCATCTTCATTGTTGTTATCCCACTATTTTGGGTTGGTTTATGCAAATAAATAGGTCTAAGTGCCATAGGACCATCTCTTAATGGAATTTTTTGCTCGTAATAGATAAAAATAAATATTTTTTACATCTTTCATTTTATTCTGTTTATTTTTTCCTTCATTTAGCTTCTATTCTTCATGTTTCTTAGAAGGCAAGAAAAAACTGTTATGAAGCTGATTGTTGATTCGGAGACTGATAAAGTACTTGGGGCATCAATGTGCGGTCCAGATGCACCAGAGATTTTGCAGGTATTTTCTTGTAACACTTCTTCATCGATTCTTATGGATTGATTATGCATTTTGGTGTCTATGAAGTTCATATTTTGTCCTTGAGGTTAGGACTCAATTGATTTCTTTCATTCATTTTCTGCAATATTAATTTGGATCAAGTATTTGATTCTAACTCATCCCTTCTACATTTTTCGGTGATGCCAAGAAAAGCCCTGTGAGTGATGACTGTTGATTATGTGGACATTCTTCTAATATTTTAATGAGGATTAACTGCATGCTAAATCTAAGCACTTATACATTATACTAAACCTGCGTGGCTGCATGGTTACCTCTGATGTTTTGGGAATGTAATTAAAAATTGGGGTCATCATTTTTTGTTATAATTTGTCATTTTAATGTAATTGGATTTAATTTCTTTCTGTTGCTTTTTTTGTTTTACAAGTCAATTGAAGCCAGTTTAACTTTCTTGTCCCGAGGAACTTCGTTGCAGTAAAAAATTTGCTTTACTGTTTGAAACCACTCAATAAACTCAACTGAATCTATGCTACTGTAGAAATTTTGTAAATTTATCTTTATTCCAAGATCTTGGTTTCTCCTCTGATACTTCATGTTGAATCGTCAATATGGTGGTTTTTCATTACTGGAAATGCCCAATGGAAGAGTTCACTTCCTCCTCTTAATCGGAGGAGTCACCGTTACTGTTATGGGTATCCTTACCGGATTTTCTCCTCTCAAAAGCAACAAGCCTCTGTTGTTTTCTGAGAACTTTTCGCTGCACATTCTCCATAATAAATTCTTGGACGGCTTTTTTTGGACTTCTAGGCGGCATGGTGTCATTTTCTCATGATCTGGTTTCTGACAGGTGTAGGATTGCAAATCACGGTTGGTTGGGGGCTTAGGTTTTGGTGTAACTATTGGGGTGAAATTTTAGTGGTCAGAGGAAAGTTAGATTTTGAAAATTTGGGTTTAGTTCTAAGAATTGTGATGGGAATATCTTTGGTATGGTGATAAATTTTTAAAATTTTTTATTGGGACAAGAAATATAAAATTCTAAATGAAATCTAGGGCTTGTCGGGCTCTATTACCATATTGCATTCTAGGCTTTTATTCTAGGCTCCTAAAAGGTGTCTAGGAGGTGGGTTTTGCAAAGAGGTGGTTGTGGAATTGCAAGGGAAAGGTGATAGGCTAGTTCAAGGGCATTTGGAAGAGATTAAGGGTCTGTTTGGGGCAGTTGCAGCTTACTGACTAATTTGCTAATAAACTGATTAAAAATAAAATGCTGATAAGCTAGGTGCAGTGGCTATTACAAATTTTTATTTTTTTGGAAAAGTCAGACTGCAGCCAGAAAACTCCCACCGCACCTAGGTATGTGCAGTGTAAAAACATAGTTTTCAGCTTTTTGAAAACGCATAAGCTGCTAAAACGCAGTTTACCCAAACATGTCAGATGTGTTTTCAAAACGCTACCGTACCAAATAAGCTACCCCAAATGGGCCCTAAGTGTCGTTGAGTTTTGTATTGGCTAAAAACAACAAAGAGCCTCCAAAAAATGAAGGTACGAAGGTTTAGAAGGATCCATCACATGTTTATAACATGATGCAGACACACCACCTACAAAAGGAACCGTTACAACACTCTGAATAGCATAAAGCAAAGACTGTCTCCAAACAATAGCAATTATAGAAGTCTCAGAATGGAAAGAAAAATAGAAGAAACTTTTTGAAAAAATATAAAATAGTAAATAAAAAAAGAAGTCTTGGGTCAGTGTTCCCATGATCGTGGGATCTACTTGTCGCAGAATCCGCGTATCATGGGATTCCGCAGAAAAGATATCTCAACATATGCTCCTGCGTCAAGGGAATATAGCTTTTAATTGCTTATTAAAGTCATCATGAAATGAGTGGAAATCTGTCATTGTCTGGCCCCGAGCCACAGATGCAAAGAGTGGAGTGTTGTGTTGGGTAGTTAGCAACCGATATAAAATTTTATCAAAAAATTATTATATGAATTTCTTAAATCATTGTGTAAATGTTAGGGCCTCTCTTGGAAACGATGTTGTATTACTTGAATAAAGTGAAAAAATGCAAGGACCGTTGTACTGACGCTTGGGTGTAGTTTTAAATAAGGGTTTCCACATTATAGAAGAATAGAGCAAACAAGTTAGTCCATGAAACTATTATTATGAATTATGGTAGGATCTTTGAATAAAGGTACGTTCACAGATAAATTAATGGAATCAGTAGACATTATGATTCATTGAAAGATAAAATATCATATGCTTTCAAGAAATTAAATAGTTTGGAAAAAATGCTAAATAGATTTGATAGCTTAGTTTTTTTTAACTTTAGTATTCATGTAAAAGTCGTACTAGAAATAATGTATGTGTAACTATAGATAACAGTTTGAAAGATAATGTTATAAAATTTATAGAATTGAAGGTAGAATTATCGTCTTAAAGATTATTATTATACTAAGAGTCTTAATGATATAATTGTTCATGCTCCTCTAGAAGGTCTCTATATATGTTCAAAAGAAAATTTTTGAAATGTCTTAGAAAAGTAATATAAAGAATGCCTCTTGAAGAAAGAATTTTTATTTGAGGAGATTTTAATGGACATGTTGGTAGAGTGACAGAAGATTTTAGAAATATTCGTAGTGACTATGATTTTGGAGTGACTAAAAAGGAAGTAAAGCCATATTGGATTTTATTTTAGCATAGGATTTTGTTATTGTTAATATTTTATTTTATAAATGAAATGGACATGTTATCACTTATATGAATAGATCTAATAAAGTGTAAATTGATTATTTTTAATAAAAAAATGATATCGTCAAGATTGTAAATATTGTAAGATCATTCCAACTAAAAATTTAATTGTTGGTTTTGTATTTTACGATAAAAGGTTGGAAGATGAAAATTATAATAAAATACTATCAAAGAATTACATTGAGGCATTTAAAAGATAAATAAATTTATTTTTATGAGTAAAATTTAAGATTTGGGATGTTATTAAAAAGCTAGTGTGATGTGTGACGAAGCAATGAGCAATATTAAGCAAGTTGTAGAAGATGTAGATGGAGAATGAAAAGGAAAATTTTTATAAATAAAAATAATTGATGGTGAAATAATAATGTTTAAGAAAAGATAAAAGATAAAAAGTTTATTATAAAAATTGATTTGAATGTAAAAGTTTATAATATGTTAGTTATTAAAGAGTGTGAATTATTATATATATATATATATATATATATATATATATATATATATATTGATAATTTTTTAATGAAGATTTTGAAAATATGATCGACATTAATAATTTTTATATAATTAATAATAATTTTTTTTTTATTTTTCCCATTACATTAATAAAATGGAAGTTGAGTGGATTTTAATGAAAATGAATGGTAAAAAATCAATACAAGTTGATGGTATCTCAATAGAATGGCGGAAATATTTAGAGGATTTTGGAGTTTTATGACTTTCTAAATTTATTAATAATATTTTTTTTTTTTATTTTTCCCATTACATTAATAAAATGGAAGTTGAGTGGATTTTAATGAAAATGAATGGTAAAAAATCAATACAAGTTGATGGTATCTCAATAGAATGGCGGAAATATTTAGAGGATTTTGGAGTTTTATGACTTACTAAATTTTTTAATATAATTTTAAAAACTAAAAAGATGTCTGAGGAGTGGAGGAAAGAGTATTTGGTCCTTATTTTTAAGAATAAAGGGGACGCACAAGAGTGTCATTAACATTATGGGAGAGAATAATTTAGCATAGGTTACAACGTGACAGATTTCTCAAAATCAATTTTGATATATGTCGGACAAGTCTACTATACAAATATTGAGAGGTTTGATGGAGAAGTATAGATAGTAAGGAGGATCAACATATAATTTTTATTGATTCAGAATAAGCTTATGATAAGGTACCGAGGTAAATACTTTGGAGAGTTCTAGAAAAGAAAGGTGTTGCTATGACTTGCATTCAAGTCCTAATATATGTATGCAAGAGTTTTTTCTGGTGTTCTAATAGGAGGATTGACCAAATTTTTTTCTATTTGTGTTGGATTGTATCAGGGATCAGCTTTATGCCCATATCTTTTTCTTTAGTTATGGATGTATTTATTGGACATTTATGCATCTTGGTGTATGTTTTTTTACTGATGATATTCTTCTTGTGGATAAGATTAGAGAAAGACTTCAAGAGAAAATTGAATTATGGAGGTAAGCTTTAAAATCTAAAGGCTTTCATTTTGAGTAAATCTAAACTGAATACATACAATGTAATTTTAGTAATAGCAGATCTAGTGGCGGGGTTATAACAATTGGTGATTGAGTCTTTAAAAAGAGTGAACATTTTAGATATATTGGGTCTATTATTAACGTGATGGTGATATAGATCGGGATGTTATTAGTAGAATCCAAGTTGGATGGTTGAAGTGGAGGATACATCAGGTCTGTGTGATAGAAAAGTACGCTTAGACTTGAAGACAAATTTATAAAGAAAATTTTATAAAATGATGGTGAAACCTGCAATTCTTTATAGTGTAGAATGTTGGCCTATAAAAGAGAAGTATAAAACTATGTTAACCGTTTCTAAGATGAGAATGCTTGGGTGGTCGAGTGACTTTACAGTTAGAGACAAAATGCTAAACGAATATATGCTTGAAATGGTTGGTATAGCTCCAATAACAGACTAGATTAGAGAGAGTCATCTCAGACGGTTTGGTCACATTAAACTTCGGCCATCTGATAATCTTGTTAGGAGAGTAAATTTTTTAAATATGACTTGTGATATGAAAGATAGACGTAGACCTACAATAACTAGGGCATGTTATGTAAAAAATGATCATAATGTTTTAGAATTAAATGTAAATATGACACTCAATAGGATACAATGGAGAAAAAGGACTCATGTAGCTGAGTGGGATAAAAGCTGCTTCTTGTTGATGTTTTCGTCATTTTAAAATGAAGCTCTCCTCTTAGTTTATACTTTTGGGATTAATAAATTTATTTCCCCTTCCATTAATATATAATTTTGTCGCCTATGGAATATAAGTTTTTGAATTCAGTTTCTACCATGCATTTAAATCGAACTACATGGCTTTGTGATCTCTGGTATCATGTTTGAAATTTTTGTATAATCTTATTCACGAGGCAGGGTTTAGCTGTTGCTGTCAAAGTTGGAGCCACTAAAGCACAATTCGATAGCACTGTGAGCTACTTTTCCTCTTTACCTATTGCTAAATATTTTTAGAAAAATTTGCATATAAACCACACAATTTTAATTTATTTACATATCCAACACCTGAGGTTTGATATTCACATTTATAACACTTTGGCGTTTTAAACCTATATGCATGAAAATGTGTATTTCATTTTTAAAAAATTAATATTAGTGGTATTTTTTTATGTGATGTCTAAGTTTTTGAGCGGTATGCATGTAAATATCAAATTTTAGGTCTTAGATACATATACAAATAAAAATTGTGTGGTATGCATGTAAATGCCCCATATTTTGTTACATCAGGAACGCTTTGAATTCCTTCTCGGTATGATCGGAGGCATGTCCGATGACATCAATGATGCTATTATTGCATACATACCGCGCAATTCTTATGTATTTGCATACCTAACGCCTAAAGTTTGATATTTACATTTATAACACCATTTTCTCAGAGACTTGTGCATGAAAAGGTGCATTTCACTCTTAAAAAGATAATGATTTGATATTTTTTATGTGATGTTAAAGATTTAAGCAGATATCTGAATGCAATAATTTTTCCTTCAAAAAACAATTCTCCATTTTAATGAATAAATTTTGTCTGGATTGTATTCATTATTGTTGCCATTATTGCTGCAGGTCGGTATCCATCCTTCTGCTGCTGAGGAGTTTGTTACAATGAGGACTTTGACTCGTCGTGTTGCTGCTGGTAAGCCTAAGACCAACTTGTAGATTTTTTTTTATTTATTTATGTAGTTGTTGCAATAACGTGTAATTTGAATCTAACATTGCCTACTCACACGAAACATTGTAAGGGTAAATGCAAATTGCGACCATTATATGTGATATTGTTTAACATTTCTTATTAATGGGTATAATTTTCAGTTGTATTATTGTTTCTTACATTAAAGTGCCAGAATAGTCCCCCACGAATATTTATACAGGGAAATTTTTGTACGTAAGACGTACGCAGAGATGCGTGCATAAAAGGTATAAGGAGGTTACAAGAGGGTTATATACAGGTTACAACTCTCATGTAACCTACTTATAACTCCCTTGTAACCCTCCTTAACCTACCAATAAGTCTGCGCTTCTGTTTTCATGCATTGGTAGGTTACAAATGGGTTACATTATAAGTAGATTACAGGGGGTACAGAGAGGTTACAAGGGGGTTATAAGTAGGTTACAGGGGATTGTAATCTGTATATAACTCCCGTATACTCTGTGTTTACGTACGCAACTCTGCGTACGTCTTACACAATTTTTTTCCCTGCTTTAGACGCATAATTTAGAGAAATGTCAAATAATCCTCACTCTTTAAATTGAGGTTCAAATAGTCTCTATAGAAGATTATTAGAGTTCTATTTTAAATTTTTGGGGACTATTTTGACATTTCTATAAATTATGGGACTGAAATAGCCTCATGTAAGTAATAGTTAGGAATTATTTCAGCACTTTCATCTATGTTGTGTTAATAAATATAAATCACTTTAGTGCATGCATGCTGCCATAGTTCAAACAATTGAATAATAAAGTAAGAATCTTTGCTATAGATGGTAAGAGGAGCTCCATGCTTTCACTCTTTCACCAGTGAACAATAAAGGAGAAATTATATACATACTACCAATTTCTTATGCATGTATATATGTAACACCTAAATTTTAACTTTTATACACACTTCAATCTTTTATATCATACTGAAAACATCACTTTTTTTAACTTTTGAAGTCAATACACATTTTCATGGATATCGGAGGAGCTACGTGCGGACTGCGTACTTGCTCAGTATGCAATTATTTCCCATGAATTATGGGGTAGAATGTAAATCTCCTTTTAGAAAATGAACCTTCCACCATACTTCTTAGCAGCTTCACTGCTATCTATCGTCTCCAAGCCCGTCGCCTTCTTCACCGCCGGAGAAGCATGGCCCGAACCCCAACCCCACTTATTTCCGCAGCCGGCGATCGTCGCCGGCGATTTTCCATTATTGCCAGCAGAAGCATCCGGTGGCAAGCTCCAGCCGGTCGGGCTGGGCCGGACCCAACCCACATCGGTGGTCACAGTCGGGTCGGGCCGACCATCATTCCTCTCACTTTTTGGGAACATGGAGCTCGGAAAGCCCGACCTTCGCCCGCCGTGGTGGCTGGCGGAGGTTTCATGTGAGTTGAGCTGTTTAACGGGGCCGAGGTCGGCCTTTGGTGGGCCGATGGGGCTGGCGGGCGGGCCATGGGTGGTTTTGCTGTGGAACCGGAAGCCCGTCCTGTCAGACATGGGGGGAGAGAGCGGGGAAGAAGGCTGAGAAGAGAAGGGTTTAGGCATAGAGAGAAACTGATAGCCCCTATTTATAGAAAAAAATATTAAGACCGAACCCTCCTAATTTTTATTTATATGCGAGATTAATTTATTATTCTCTCTTTAAAATATAATTTTTATTCCTCTTGAAATATTATTTTGTCATTCGTTATTCTAGCCCCTACATTTAGTCTAGAGAAAAAATTATGTATGTAAAGCGTACGCAGCACGGCGTGCGTCATCCAATATGAGACCGTCACGTATGTATAACCTCCATGTAAACTGTTTGTAACTTATAAAAATAAGGAGGTTACAGACAGTTAACAAAGAGGTTATAGGAGATAAAACACGGAAATACCCCTCAATATCCTATGAATAACCTCCATGTAACCTGAATGACGGATGCAGCGCTGCTTACGCTTTACGTACGCAAATTTTTTTCTTAATATAAGGGCAGTTTTCCCCTCTCAAAAGAAAAAGGTTAGTTCAGTGCCTACTGATAACCACATATAATATTTTATTATAATTATAAGTGATGTTAGTGAGTTTTTTTTGTAATTTTTTTACAGATTTAAATATCTGCCACTGAATTGTTATGTATATAATTAAATAATTACTAAGAGCATAAAAGCCAGCAGAGCATATTATCATGATAATGGATGCTTTAGTGTTGAGGTGAGACACTTCATAGAAGATAATTGGATGGAATCCAATTCAATGCGTTATCTAATGTTCTATGGGCATTTCAAATGCGCATCTACTTAGAATTTTAATCTAAAAATAATCAATCTCTTGAAAGGTTCTTCGATGCTCTATCAGAAAGATGGATGAAAGATTTTTTACTTTTTGATGAACGACAAAAATTCATTAATTTATAATATTAATAAAATATTTTTGCATGTAATTGCTTGGTGGTATACTCTTGTTGGCGTTTGTGGGAATAATATTAAAATTTATTTATTCTATCAACTGCTAAGTGATGAATCAATTTAATTTATATGATAAAAAATAGATTTAACATAACTACAAAATAGTCCAAACAACAAACTTATAAAGAGGAGAAGATAAGTTTTTATATGTTGCAATATTCATTAATATTACTAAGCATTCCATCACTCTCTCTCTCTCTCTCTCTCTCTCTCTCTCTCTCTCTCTCTCTCTAAGCCATTTATTATCTTGGATTTGGTGTGAGATGTATAATGTGTGCTGCACAAATTATGATTTAATAATGTTAACATAAAAATAGTTGCATTATTGTGATGTGTTTTACTATGTTGTGGTCATTGTGTTATGTCTCTTGAATTATGTTATATTATGTTTTGGCTATGACGTTCTTTTTGTGAAAAATGACTGCAATAAACTGAAATATTAGAACAAGAAATTCACAGAACATAAAAGAGCATATACAGATTTATGTGGTTCAGCAAATTGCCTATGTCCACGGAGTTGTAGAGAATTTTATTAGCTTGAAGAATTACAACGTCGTCGATCGCCTCGATGATTACAAGAAATCTCTCCCTCTTCCTCTCTCTCTCTCTCTATCACCTTCTCTCTCTATCTCTCTACCCAAGAGCCACGTGAAGAAGAATCTAAGGAGAGAAAGAAACAAAAGCAAGCCCCTTTTTTTGCCTTTTTCGTAAGCTTCCCAATAGAAGAAGCCAAAGTCCCTTGTTGTTATTTGCTTTAGCAGAAAAGGTGAAGTCTTGGGATGAGTTGAAAGCAGGTTTGTTTTTAGCCTTTTATAATAAGCAAACAAAACCAATTAAGGAAATAATAGGAAAGGCAACGCAGGATCCAAAATGCAGAGATGCAATTCCACTTGAATCTCCTTCAAGCAACTAGTGTTTAGGGAATAATTAAAGGAGCTATTAAATCATTTGCCATGAGAGAATTTTGCTAAATAAAAGTGGATCATGCTCCACATACTCAACAATTCTCCTACTTGGTGATAGGGACACTGACAACACCATCCACTAGTTATGTTACCCTTTTCTTCAAATGTGATATGCTCCGCCTCTGCAACTCAAAGCCACTGTCTTCACGCTAGAAGACCAACTGAGTCGAGCACAACTTCACTTTCTCAAGTATAACACCCTTAGTCAACATATCAGTAGGTTCTTCTCGCTACAAATTTTCTCAAGTAGCAACTCCATGTCATCCGACAATGATCGAATGAAGCGGTGCTTGATCTGAATGTACTTTGTCCTGGATTGAAATGTTGGATTCCTAGCAAGGAATATGGCGTTCTAACTATCAATGTATAGAGTGATCTTTTGAAACTCCTTACCCAATTCTTCCAAGAAACTTTATAACCATATAATCTCCTTTGCAGCCTCTACAGTACAATGTACATAGCTTCTGTAGCAGACAACGAAACTGTCTTCTGTAGATTTGAGCCCTATAATACTGCAATACCACCAAGAGTATAAACATAACATGTTGTACTCTTCATACTATCAATGTATCCAGCTAAACCATCAACATAGCCCTGTACCTCGAAGCTCTTCCTTGAGAAATACAAATAGGTTCTGAGGATCCTCTTAGGTATCTCAAGCTCCATTTCACAGCTCCCAATCTCCCTTCCCTATATTACTCATATATCTGCTTACAACTCCCATTGCATGGGCAATATCCGGTCTTTTGCAAACCATAACATACATAAGTGAATCAATAGCTGAAGCGTAAGGAACCTTACTTATGTAGTTTTGTTCTTCCTCTGACTTGGAAGATTAATTTTTGTTGAATCTGAAATAACCGCCCAAATGTGTGCTAACTGGCTTGGCCTTATCCATATTGAACTTGCTCAGGTCCTTTTTCATATTTTCCTCCTATGAGAGCCTCAACGTGCCTCTAACTTTTTTCTATGACAATCCTCATACCAAGGATTTGCTTTGTCGCTCCCAAATCCTTCATTGACATCTGCCTCTTCAGATTGTTGATTTCATTATTAATGACCCCTGCAATAAGCATATATCCACATACAACTGTGGGATGATATAGGAATTGTCGAAGTACCTAACATAGCAACAATGATATGCTTGAAATCTGTTATACTCTACATTTTTGCATAAAATTATCAAACTTCTTGTACCACTGTCTAGTGCATGTAGATGTATTCTTCAATCTGCGAACTAAGTCTTCTTTTCCCTACACCACAAATCCCTTAGGCTAGTGCATGTAGATGTATTCTTCAAGATCTCCATGAAGAAACATTGTTTTCACATCTAACTGTTTAAGGAATAGATCTTCGGTAGAAACCATAGCTATTACCATTCTGATAGTTGTGAGCTTTACCACAAGAGAAAAGATCTCAAAATAGTCAATGTCTTGCCTCTGTTGAAAGCATTCTAGAATAAGTCTGACCTTGTATCTCTTACTATCATCAGACTCAGTCTTCATCTGGTACACCCACTTGTTGTGTAATGCCTTCTTCCCCTGTGGAAGTTCTATCATCTCCCATGTCTGAATTCTCAACAGTGAATCCATCACCTCTTTCATGGTCAGCTCCCACTTGCTCGAATTTTCATCTTGCAAGGTTTCTTCATAACTCTATGGTTCTCCACCATCTATCAACAAAATGTAGTTCAAGGTCGGTGAGTAACGTTGAAGAGAATGTTTATTCCTGACTGACTTGTGAATTATAGCTGTAGGGGTGGATGACTCTATAATAGTTTGTGGAATAATAGGAATGGGTGCCTCAGATCCTCAGATCCACTCTCCTCATCACTTCCATCACCGACTTGCATTGTGACATCTGGTCGATCATCAAACCTTACCATCTCGAATTCCTGATGAGTCATTTCAGAATTGTACTAGACTTGTCCTTGCACATGATCTTCTCATTAAAAATCACGTTCTTGCTTCTTATGATCTCCCGGTCTTGATCATCTCATAAATGATAACAAAATGCCTCATCTACATAACCAATGAAATAACATTTCTTTGACTTAGCCTCGAGCTTGCTATGAGCATCAGGATTAATAAGAACGTAAGAAAGACATCCAAAAGTCTTAAGCTGAGAAAATTTGACCTATTTCTCACTCCAGACCTCCTCAGGCAATTTACATTCTATTGGAACAGATGACCCTCTGTTGATCAAGTAAATGTCGTGTTGATCGCTTCTGACCAGAAAGTTGGTGGTAGTTCGACATGCAATCTCATTCTTCTAGCCTGTTCATTAATGGTCAGTTCATACTTTCTCAACTCCATTTTGCTGTGTTGTCCCCTGAATGATCTTCTCCATTCTGATACCCTAAGGCGCACCATACTCCTTGAACCCACCATTAATGTACTCAATACCATTATCAGATCTCAAACATTTCAACTTTAAATATGTCTCTGTCTCAACCATGGTATTGCAAGTCTTGAACACATTAAATACATTAGATTTATGCTTCAATAAATAAACTCATACCTTTTTGTTGTGGTTGTTAATGAATGTGACATAGTAACAAGAGCCTCTAAGAAATGCCACTGGAGAAGGTCCCCACACATCTGTGTGTACAAGATCCAGTTTTCCTGCCTTTGGCGCTCTACCAATTTTCAAGAAACTTACTTTCTTCTGCTTCCCCATGATGCAACTCTCACACATACTGAGATAAATTGAGTTCAGTTCTGGTAGCTTGCCTCCGGGCTGAAGTTCCTTCAGTCCCCTCTGACTCATGTGACCAATTTTGCAATGCCACAAATATGTTTTGCTCTCTACAGCGGCAGTATCAACACTATTAATAAAACTAGTAGTCATATACAGTGTATTAGTCTTCTTAGCCCGAGCTAGTACCAGTACTCCTTTAGTAACCATCCAGGTGATATCTGAGAACACTACTGTATGTTCACACTCATCGAGCTGCCCGACTGAAATGAGATTTTTGTTGAACTTAGGAATGTGTATGACCTTTTGTAGAGCTCACTTATTCTTATTAGGAAGTGCAATGTCAATGTCTCCCAATCTTGACTCGTTTAGAGCTCTCCATCTGCCAGATAAACTTTACCAACGTCACTTGCAACATAATTTCACATCAATTCTCGGTGAGAAGTTGTATGGAAAGAATTCCTTAAATCCAGTATCTGATCATTAATATAATTATGAACTGTCAGCAATAGTCCATCCCGTGCTTCTTTAATTACCATATTTGTGCTATCGTTCTCCTTCTTGGGATTCCTGCAGTTCTTCTTTATGTGGCCAGTTTTACCACAATTCCAGAAAGTTGCTTTCTGACCAAGTTTTGACTTGATTCTATCTCTGTGGTTTGATGTTGATCTTCCTCTGTTTGAGCTCTTATC
This sequence comes from Papilionanthe hookeriana x Papilionanthe teres, assembly GCA_022702705.1. Taxonomy (NCBI): domain Eukaryota; kingdom Viridiplantae; phylum Streptophyta; class Magnoliopsida; order Asparagales; family Orchidaceae; genus Papilionanthe; species Papilionanthe hookeriana x Papilionanthe teres. The sequence continues at coordinate 68,964,505 of CM040426.1, read as the reverse complement.
TGGTGCTCTTCCTCGAGAATCAACATTCAGTCGTCTTATCCTTGATGACGTTGTGTGCAACAGACCTCGACAGGGTTAATTGAATAACCCTAAGACCTTGTCGATCCAACAAATTTCATTCAGCCTCATCCATATTTTCCATTTTCTTCCCCAATAACGGAAGATGAAGTTTCTTCCCATAGAGATAGTCCTCTATCAGCATTCTCCAGTAACCAAACTCTATGCCATCAAACTTCTCGATCCATGATGCCATCACTTTATCTCCAGCCACCACTTTCCTCAGACCTGAACTTTGGCTCTGATACCAATTGTTATGAAAAATGATGGCAATAAAGTAAAATTTGGAACGAGAAATTTCACAGTACAGAAAAGAACAGACACACAAAATTCCGTGGTTTGGCAAATTTCCTACGTGCATGGAGTTGTAGAGGATTTTATTAGCTTGAGGAATTACAACATCATTGATCGCCTCGACGATTATAAGAAAATCTCTCCCTCTCCCTCTCTCTTTATCACCTTCTATATATCTCTATACCCAAGAGCCACATGAAGAAGAATCCAAGGCGAGAAAGAAACAAAAGCAAGCCCCTTTTTATTGCCTTGTTCCGTAAGCTTCCTAGCAGAGAAGCCAAAGTCCCTTGTTGCCGTATGCTTCAGTCGAAAAGGTAAAGTCTGGGGATGAGTCGAGAGTTGGTTTTTGGCCTTTTATAATAAGCAAACAAAACCAATTAAGGAATAACTGGAAAGGCAACGCGGGATCCAAAATGCGGATATGTGGTTCCGCGTGAATCTTTTTCAGGCAACTAGAGTTCATGGAATAATTAATAAAGCTGTTAAATAATTTGCCATAAGAGAATTTTGCCAAATAAAAGTAAATCGGGCTCCACAAACTCAACAGTTCTAAGCCTTGAATCAGTGTTATAATTGAATTATTGTAGCTCTGTTGTGTCTATTGTGTTGTTGTATAAAATTTGTTATGATTGTTGTGATATAATTATATGTGTGTTGTATCTATTATGTTATTATATAAAATCTTTAATTACATGTATTTATTGTAATTTTTGCATTATAATTTTTTTGTACATGTTAACATATTGTTGTGTGAAATCTCTTGCAAAAAATTGTGTTGTGAAAATTGTGATGTGTTATGTCTCAAGTATATGTCATGTTGAAATCTCTTTTAAAACAACTTTTAATTTTTATTAAATTTAATGAAGATTTAGTTGAATTTTCTTTGATCCTTCCTAGAATTTTGCCTAAATTTAGCTTACATTTTGCTTAATTGATGTTGTGATGTATGGGAACATTGCTCAAACCTTCATCAATCAATATTCAAATCATATTAGAAATTCATTTGACTTGGTTGAATGTTGAATCTCAGTTATTTGTGAATCAAATGAGAAAAAAGAGGGAGAGCGAGAGAGATGAACAGTTATGAATAGTATTCAAATAGTGTATACACTTCATAAAATATCTCCTCAATTTATAGAGTAGAAAATACAATAATATTATTATATTGTTATCATCGTTTAAAATATGTCGGTACTAAAGTACTTTTGGTATTTTATTAGCATGGGCTTGTCTTCTGACTGACTTCTAGCTCGATCGACTTTAATTGGCTTTGAGTCGATGAGGTTAGCTCGATTAATTGATCGAGTCTAATTGACTATCTTTGATCCCCACTGAGTCACCATTATACCCATATCTCCTTCAAAACGGAAAAAATTTACGTCCGGAGATTGGACGCAGCCGTCCGAATTTCCGGGTTATATGGAGGTTACACAGAGAATTTTATCCGTGTGTTCGAGTGACCTCCCAAAAAATTTTAAGGATACACCAAGGTTACATGACTGACTGCCTGGCCGGATCCAGTCTTACTGATCCGGATGCTCCGGACGAATTTTTTTCCCTTCAAAACACCCAACATATATTTTGTAGAATTCTAGCACCAGGTGCAACATGGAAGAAGAGTCCGCTCCTCTTCCCCAATTATCATTCTTCTCTTCCGACGAAGGGGAAGAGAACTCAATACGTAGCAGCGGCAAAGGTGACGACTTTACAAGGCAAGACGAACAACGGCGCCGCATACGACAGCAGCGGAGGGCCATTTGCTGGAGCGGCTGCGGGCGCCCTAATGTCACTTGCATCTGCCCTTTTCTCCCCCCTTCCCCAATCCACACCTCCACTACTCTCATCATCCTCCAACACCCCCACGAGCTCCGAGCCAACAAGCTCGCCACACTTCCTGCTCTCTCTCGCTCCCTCATCCGCTGCCACCCCCTCCTCGGCCGCCGCCTTCAGCCAGGCTCTTCTCCGCTCCTTGATCGCCATTCTTCCTCTCCTTCTTCTTCTCCGGTCCTCTTCCTCTTTCCCACCTTCGATTCTTCCACACCCGCATTTGACATCGAACGCTGGGCTGCTGATACACCACCTGATGCCCGCGCGGAGCCCATCCTCATCGTCTTTGATGCCACTTGGAGGTACGCTAAGGAGATGGTCGCCGCCAGCATCCCCTTTCTCTCTCGCTTTGCGATACAAGTTCAGGTCGGCGATCGCTGCGACACTAGATCGGAGGGGCCGAGCACCTTCGAGTCCGCCCTTGTGTTAAGGAAGGAGCCATGGAATGGTTGCTTGAGCACCATGGAGGCGGTTGCTAGGGTGCTTAGGGTGCTAGAGCCCGAGGGAAAAGGTGTGGAGATTGAGGAGAGGCTGCTTACTATTCTTAGGGCCATGGTTGCTTTTCAAGCTTGCCACTTGAAGATGGTGATGCCCCGGCAAAAGTTGAAGAAGAAAGGCCAGGTACTCGGTTCGTGCTCTCCAGTCGTTTGATGTTATGCTTGAAACGGATATTGCATTCATTTTTGAGCCCAACGGAAGACAAGCCTAACAATTTAGTACTCTCTTCCACCTGATTGTTGCAGCAGTTTATTTTAGTCTGCCCCCAATAACTAAAATGTTTGCTTATTCTTTTTAATGGGATTAGTTTGTTGAATTGTTGCTTTTATATTATAATATTTACAAATTCTTACACACTCAAATTTCTCATATTATTTCCTTGTGATCTATATAAATCATGCAATTTTCAAATATATATTGCAAATCATTCCTAGTGAAGTTTATATTGGATGATTAGCTTAAAGATAACCAATCCTTGAGTGCCATGAAATGCCAATCTTTTCTGAAAATGGTGGAAATGAGCCAAGCTTAATTCAACCACATTGGATTTTGTTGGACCGGTACAATACAAGCCTTCCTCGTGCGCCTATGATTGCCTTTTATGGGCACATATGTTGATGGCCAATGGTGATGGTAGCCGCCAACGTAGCCACACTTTTTAAACTTAATTGACGTTTTTTATTAGCTTGGAGGCCCCAATCCCAAGGTGATATAGCCTTCTACTACTCTATGATTTGTGAACATTGGTTATGAACACCCTAGATTAGCCATGGAACCAAAATTTAAGGCAAGGAGTGCCGAAACTATAAAGCAAGGGGTGACGAGTATTTAAGTTTAAAACCTTCCTCTTATTAAATTTTCAGAAATTATTATAAATATAATTTTAAATTAAGAAAATTATTAATATAAAATTATTATTAAGTATTTAAGTTGTGTTGAAAAATTTTAGTTTATTTATGATATTAAAGAGCATAGTAAAAATTTAAGGGAGGCGAGTTCCCTCCTGGTTCCACCACTGCTGAGTTAATGCTATGTGGCTAACCATTGTGTGGATTATCCCAAGGGGCAACAACCTTACTTTAACTCAATTCCTAAGTTGGAGGCAATGACTGTCCCCAACGAGTTAGATCTTGCTCCGAGATTTGGCAGAGACATAATTTTGTGATTGTTAATTCTAGGAGGCATTGGGTGGCTTTCGATTGGGTAAGGACGCTATGATTTCCATTTTCCATACCCAACGGTCACGTTATATAACTTTCATGACTAGATTAGAGTTTTGTGTAGAAGCTAACTATTGTTATTGGACACTGGTCATCTAACCCTCCTCTCATTATTATTGTGTATGACCAAGTTTTAAAACCACTTATTGTCGAATTTGCCTCCCTGTTTGGCATTTATAGCATGAAATTCTGTAATAATGCTGCTTTATTATGGTCTAAGCTGGAAGTTTCTGAAATACAGAAGGTTATGGGTGTAATTGGGCAGCCGGGAGATATTTCAGATGCTGTATTTGGATTTGTAGATTCTCTAGCATCCATGTTTCAATCCACTGTTTTCAAAGATCTAATCCATAACTGCAAGTGTCTATAGGATAAGAATAACCTGCATGTTGGTTATCAAAGCAATTAGTTCTTTTGGCCAATTGCTCGAGTGAATCATGATATGGGATTTGTTTGGGGCAGTTTTTCTTACAACTTTATTTTTTCAGGCAGCTGCCACATTTCTTCCTTTTGGCTATAATTTTTTTATTATTTTCAGAAATTTATATTTGTTGAGTCTTTCACATTCAAATCTATTAGAACTTCGTATTTATAAGAAAATTTTTGTGCGACTTCTTAAGAATTTAAAAAGAAATCTATAATAGCAAATTAAATGTAAAAAAAAAAAACAAAACCATGGCATTGTAGCTAAGAAAAATATCTTCATCAACAATTTAAATTTCCTTACTAGTGGAAAATTTCCTTTTTAAGAAATAGAGATTCTGATAAACAACTCTCTATTAAATGTATCTTTTCTGCAGCTGCTTTCTCTAGAAATCTTAATATTTGATTGGACTATTGATGGTTTGATTCATAATCTACTTTAAGGAAAGCTGCCTAATATTATTGTGTGTTTGGGATTTTTTTTTTCTTTCCATAGATTGCGTAATTTTGCTATTCTTCTGCTGCTAACTGCTTCCCGTTGGTCTGTTTTGGATAGCTGCAATTATCTATATAATTAGTTGTATAATCATAATGAGAAGAGTGGTGTATATTTGTTTCCTCTAGAAGTGGTCCTAGAATATTTTTTTAGCTATTATATTTAAATCAATTTGATTATAAAAATTACTTTTTGATTATTTACATTTTTTAAAGGGAACCTCAATACATACCACTTAATTCCAATTTTCAATTTTTATGTATATGCCACCTTACCTATGCATAAAAATGAGTTTTTCGCTTTTTAGAAGTTGGGAGATTTACATACATACATACCACTCAATGCTGATGTATTTACATATATCAAACACCTAAATTTCAATGTTTTACTTATATAGCCACCTTATGAAAGATTTGGGTGCTATTAATTTAAAAAGTAGAGTAACACCCTCTTTTTAAAAATAATAAATGACATTTTTTTCCCAATTTTTTATTGCGTTTCTAATTTCTACTTGGATATTGAGAAATGGTTGTGTGAAAGGATGTTTCTTCCATAGCTTCCTTAAAGATATTGATTTCAATTAATTATTATTTATTTATAATAAATTTTATTAATTCCATGTTCTAAAGAATATAATTTAAATGATTTTCATTCATGAGAGAGAAATAACTTGATGCGAAAAAATTAAGTAAATTATTATTTTGATGATGTTACTTTGAAAATATTGGCAAACAATTTTTTCAATAAGCATTCGTTTGTGTGATTGTGGGTGGAAAATATGTTTTAGAAAGTCATGTTTTTTTGCTTGCAATTATTTTGAATGTCAAAGTAAAATTTGAGGAATTTTGAAGGTATTCATTTATTGAATTCAAGTTCATATTTCAGAAATAAAAACTTGATTGTAGAAATGAATCTTTCCATTAGATTATTTCATGAGTTTCCTTTTGTCTCTGTTGTTAAGCGACATCATTCGTGAATTTAAGTTGCAGTGTAATCCACTCGGAGCAGCATACTGAAACCACTTGAAGTTACATCGCTTCTTTTATGAGTAGCTTAAGAATTTTTTTTTTCTTATATATATTTTATCCTTTGATTCTTTCCTCCTTTTTTTTTTTAATAAAAATGGTTTATCGTATCTTATCCTTTATTCAATGTGTCAACTATGAAAGCAAGTAGTTGAGGTGGGAGATGAGGGAGAGAGAAAACTATTCTTGTACAATGTAGCTCGTCCATTTACTATTGTTGCTCCTCTGGTGCTTGGACTTCCAGCACCGGAGACAAGCAATTTAAAACCTGGTAATTTTCCGGTGCTCCTTTGAGTGGCTGTAGTTCCCTTAACCCAAAACCTCATAATTTCCCGGTGCTCCACTGAGTGGCTGTAGTTCCCTTAACTTCAGTATAATAATCGCCTTGAAGAATTGTGATCCCGTGATCGTGTATCCGCCATCTCCCATCATAGAGGAGCCACCACCTCGTGGAGCGATGCGGATTTTAGATGCAGACATAGAAGATACATTCTATGAAGATGATGAAAATTCCTACAATGAAGCTCACTTTGGAGTAGTTTGGACATAATTTACAGAATTTTATTCAACAAAATGAGATGAAGATCCCTGATGATGATATACCCAGGGCATTAATTCAGTTAAGTGCAGAACCTGCCTTTATCCCAGTTTGCAAGTTAAAGCATATAAGCGGCCTTCACACTGAGCATCACGTGTATGTATCTTTATACCCTTCAATATCCAATTTTATCTTTTATTTAAAAATAAAGGGTTACTTTGCTAACAACTCTCTTATTTCAGTTGTCTCACTCAACAAATATGAGCTTCCAGATTCACTTGTTCTTCTTAAGGAGGTATTTCATGTGCATTTCTTTCTAAAATATGGGAAAATTGCATTTCTTGCATGCAATCCTTATGTATTTACTAAAATTTCATATCTGACATACATAACACTTTGGTATTTTGACCTATACATGAAAAGGTGGATTTCACTTTTGTAATAGTGCTATTTTTGATATGATATTAAAGATTTGAGTCTTGTGTGTGTAAATATGAAAGTTTAGGTGCTAGATACATAAAAACATAAGAATTGTGTGCTATGTAAATGCCTCTTAATTGAGCCAGCAGGTCCTACCAACTGCATGCCTAGCGCTGGATAGATGCCGGCAGCTTATTGCTTTCTCTTAGAGGCTATAACTTGATCACAATAGGGTCAATCTAACCGTTGCATCAAAGGCTGTCATTTGCTCTTGCAATATAATATTACATGTTACTACCAATTCAATTCAAACCATCATTTTAAGATATTTCTACCATTTTTAACGTCTTTCAGATGGATCGAAGAGAGCCTGATGATCCATCACCATATCTCTGCCATATGGACTCCGTGCAAGAAAAAAAAGGAGGATTTAAACGTACTGAGTTCTATGTTTTTAGCTTTGAATTTTATCATTTTCCTTCCGATTGATGTAAAATATCAGGCGAAACTTTGCAGATAGAGCCACCACAATCATGCTATGAAGCACACGAGACCGGACAGCTCTGCGAGAGAGACACATGCTTTGCTTGTAAGTTGTAACAGAGAAGAAAAATAGATGATCAAACTGTCAGAGGAACCCTTTTGATAACAAATAATTTGCATGCAAACTAATTTTTTAAATGCATGATCTTGGATCGATCTGTTGGAAAAACAAAAAAAAATTTTTGGCATCCGTAATTTTTAATGTGGTCTTTGAAAATCATGAAATGTTGCAGGCACAACGGTCTAAGAGAATTGCTAAAATAAAGTATTTTAATTGTTACTGCTCATAAATTTTATAGGACCAAGCAATGACTTGAAGATGTCTATCATTCTGGAAAGTCATTACCAATTATTGATTTTTGGATGATTGCAGGTTACAGGTGGTCAGAATTAAGTGATAATGGGATTGAAACATATTTCCACTTCTTACAATTTTCTTATATGATTGATGAAATGTGTTCTCTTTATATTTATATGACAGTCATATTCAATAAAATTTATTTTTTGAATCTGCAAGTTTACTGTTTATAGGTTCTGCTTCTTTTATATATATATATATATATATATATATATATATATATATATATATATATATATATATATATATATATATATATATATATATATATATATATTTGTGAGTACAATTCAATTCTTATGTATTTACATATCTAACAGCTAAATTTCAATTTTTACATACATTCCGCCATACCTTTGCTTGAAAAGGCATATTTTGCCTTTTAAAAGTTAAAATGTGGGTATTTTTTATATGATATGAAGTATATGTAAAGACGTAGGAATTGGGTAGTGTGTATGTAGATGCCCCTTTTCTTTTTTGTTCCTTTAACATTGCTTCTACAAACTATCTTATTAGTCCTTATTACCCCATCTCTTTTGTGCTGTTTTTGTTACTTAATGAAAGTTTAATCTTGAGCAGATACCATGAGAGAGAGATTTCCACTGCATGACACTTAGTTTCAATTAATGAGGTAAGTAATGATTGAAGATGAGAATTTGACCATTTTCTACATTAATGGGCATCCTCCACTCTATTGTTCTGTATAAAAGGCTTTCCCTGTAGGTCTTTGCAGATCATGATTCTAGTCGTGCCCCGTTCATGTTCCTCTGTGTTGGCTTTGGACCTTCCAAGAAGGACCTTATACCTCTGAACCTCGAGAGTTGCAATATTTAGAGGTAGTGCAGTATTGGTTCTTATATTTAGAAAAGTTTAAATTCTCATTTTTATTCATTGCTGACATGCAATTTCCTAATAATGGGTTTTACTGCCAGATAACCCATTCAGTAGTGCTTCTCAGAAGGTATACAAATACATGCTAAAATTTGTTCAATGCCCAGTTATGGTGAACGACTGGATCTAGGGATGTAAATGTGTTGAGTTGAGTCGAGCTCGAGTCAAATTTGGCTTGAGTTCGAGCTTAATTAATTAATCAACTTGAGCTTAAGTCTACGAGTTGAAGTAGGCTCATGAGCCGACTTTTTAATCAAAGAGAGAAAATAATATTAATTTATGCTAGTATTATGATAAAATGATGAATATAATGAGCAATTAAGAGAAATAATAAGAATCTTTTGATATGAAATGCAAAATATCATTATTTCATGATTTTTAATAATTTAAAGTTAAATTCTAGAATTTTAATATATTTATTAATATATCTTTAAACGAGTCGACCCTTGAGCCAACAAGTTGAGTCGAGGCTAGTTTGAGCTTGGCTTGTTAGCTCATTGTGCTCAGCTCACGAGCCACTTATTGAGCGGAACTGGAGTCAGTTTGGCTCAGCTACACCCTTTCCTGGATCTCAACAGCATTATTGTATTTTGAAGTATGATGAGCTTGCTATTTCTTATCTTGGTATATAGCCCCCCTTCCCGGTTATTATCTCTCCTTTCTCTTCAACTTTCTCTACCCTCTCTCTCAAGTTTTAGTTGCTCAAGGCCCTGATCTTTTATATTATTCTTGTTTCTCTATATACATCCCTATCCTCGCTCTAGCTTCTTTCCTGAAATAATCTATTTTTCATGCTCTCTCCCTCTTTCCTGCTTACCCATTCCTCTTTTTTATTAACAAACATGATAAAAATTTGTGTTTTTCTCTTTCAAGCCCTCTCCTACTTTCTTGTCACTGCATTCTTTGCTTAACTGATCCCTCTTGCCCACGTTATCAAAATCTCTCAGAACTATGCTATTTTTCATTCCACCAATTATGTTGCATTGGGAATTGTTACGTTGAGAAGCTTGATGAATTCATTCCTAGGCCACATGGCACAAGACATAATTTTGATTTTGAGATTAGGTCTGTCTTATTGAATAATTGACTATTACATCTTTACATCATTACTTTTAAAATTGGAATTCAAATTTAACTTTAATGAACTTCAATTCATTTATTGTTACTTAATATTCAACTATTTCATTTAATATCTAATTAGATGATACATTTAGTATTGTTTGTGAATTTTAATTTAAATCTTGTCAAACTTCGGTGACTTTCGCTTAAAGTTGTGAGCCAAGCTGACTTGTGAGCCAACTCGAACTATAAGCATGAGCTCGAGCATGAGTTGTAGCTTGTATATTATACGAGCTTTGAGTTTGAACTCGTGTCAATTTGACTTGTAGGCTCCCAAACCAACTCGATCAGAAACCCAAAGTCCCGTATTTTTTTCTTCCTAATGTAGTTAGTCCAATCGTAAAGGGAGGCGGTAGTTTTACGACCTTCATTTCTTTACCAAATGTCATTGAACCATCAATGCATGCTATAGTGAACTTCCGCTGCAACGTCCTCACTATTGGATCGATGCCTTCGCCAACAGGCTCTGGCAACAACTTCGATATCTTATAGGACGATCTCCAGTTGAGCGTGAGCTCTGGAATAGATGTGAGAGTTGCCCAAGCCGAGTTTAAGCCATACATTGAGTGGACGAGTGGAGCTCTAATTAACCCCAACTCAAGCTCAACTTGACTCATTTACATGCCTTCTTTATCTGACAATGGACTCTTACAACAGACAATATTTGTGTTTTGTAGGCTTTGTGTGTGTGAGAGGCTTCGATAGGACAACAAGAAAACCAAAGTCACTATATGCTAGATTGCATTTACCCGGAAGCAAAGCACCTCACAACAAGAAGTCATGTGCAAGACATGAGTAATAAGCAGCTGATTAAACTAATCAGCATCTTCAGAAATAAATCTTGCAAATTTTATCATAACTTGTAATTATTTTCTAATTTGGGTTTGTTTTATTGCCCAATTCCATAACTTTTCTGTAAAGATCAAGTTGCAATTGTCAATGGTGGAAATATTTTATTCTTGTGGTAATGTGACTTCCATTGTGGCTTTTACATGTAGTCACCATGCCCCGAAATTGATGTATTTTCATTTTAAGCCTTATATGATAAAATCTTGTTTATGCTATGCCTTGTTAATTGGTGTGAGTGCAATAGTTGTTATTTTAATTGATATGGTCAAGTTCTATGCATTATTATCATGCTTTGTGACGCGGGGCTCATGGGGGACCGTTTGGGCGCAGGTCCAGCCCAGCTGGACTGACTGGTCCTCTTGGAGGGGGGGCCACCGCCCCCTCATTCCTCCTCTGTCCTTTCCTTTTTTTTCTTCCTTCCTTTCTTCCTCTTCCTTTTTTTCCCTTCTCGGGTCTTTTCCTAATTTAAATCCTTTCTTGGAAACCTAAATCATTTGATTTTTATTCTCGTTCCTAATTTAACATCTTTCCTAAAAATTGAAATCTTATTTTTATTCTCGTTCCTAACTTAAATCTTTTCTTCAAATATGTAATCTGATTACTCCTTATTTTAAATGTTTTTTAAGATAGGTTATGTCTATTTATAAATAGGAGAGGTTGTGCTTTGAGTTAGGGCCTGTTGTATGAAATCTAAAACCAGTTTTGTTTGAGTAATGTCTCTCTTGAGGGATGTGTCCGATGTACATTGTCTGAGGTATTGATGGTCTCCATGGGTCCGGGTGGTGCTCCAATTGTAGCTCGACATACACTGCCGAGATATTTATGTCTCCGTCCATCCTCTCGGATGTTATCCTTCTTCTTTCACAATAGCCCCACCTCTCTAGCCTTCACTGTAGCTGCCAATCCAGCCTCCGACGACGTTCCTACACCACTTCAGCTACGGTTCGACGCTGTTACCATCACCACTCTTTGCTTCCACCACCCAGAATAGCAAGGATCTACTGTTTTCTGCAGTTCCAACCACCCTCATAGCTTTATCCTCCCTCGTTCTCGTTGCCCTCATTGTCGCATCCCTTCACCTTCGCTACCACAACACACAATGCCTTCATTTTGTTGTTTTCCTGGTGTCTAACAACCCCAAAAAGCAACTGACTGTTATTTTGACTGCTATCTCAAGCCGTCTTGTTGTTCTAGCGACTGCCCATCCCTCTTGCCACCTCCCTACAATCGTAACCCTCTTTCCTCAGCCACCAACCGCCATCCAGTAGCCTCAGTCCTTGTCGTCGCCCACGGATACCTTATATTGTTTACGTTGGCATGCTTGTTTGTCTTCTATTTCCTGCTTTTCCGTAGTATGTTCGTAATATATTTAGAATTCAAAAATAATTTGTGTTTCTATTGTGGTTTGAGTTAACTTCGGTATTATTTGTTATCAAAATTAGCCCAATCCTAGTCCCATCCTAGGGTTTCTAGCATCCTCCACTACCTAATCCACCACATTAAAGTTTTTCCCTTTTTCGTTTTATTTTTTTTTTATCTTCTTTATTTGTTCCTTCTATTCTTTCCTAAGAGGTCCCAAACCATCAAACACGTCGTTAAGGAGAACTAAGCCAGAGCCTATCCGAGATAAGATACGACAAGAGTTATGTCGTCTTCAATAGATGCTTATGGACATTGAAGATGACATCCGATGAGAGGTTACCCTCGACCGTGATCGGAAGCATCGAAGGGAAGAATGAGAGATTCTAATGATGAAGCAGGAGACACAGTACCGGTTCTTACCAACTTACTACCGCCAAACGTTACAGATCCTAGCATCAGAAATGGAGAGAACGCATCACCAAGCGACCCCCCTTGCTACTATCCAGTGAAACCAATCCACAAGACTGTCACAACCACAAAATGTTGCAAATACTACGGATTTGGACATGTTGAAGCAGTATGCACAACTAGGGGAGTGATCTACCTCACTTAGCAGGGTGTCATTGAAAAGTTGGGTAAAGACAATGTAGGCACTGAAAATGGTGAGTACATAAAGAAGGAGAACCCACTTCTAGTTAATGAGATGAACGGTGATCAGGAAGAACATAAAAACTTCAGAGAGGATTCTCATTTTTTAGCTAATAAGAAAGAGATACCACCAAATCTAGTTGACCCTGAGATAACCCTGAGATAGTGATTCCAGCTGAGGTAACAGTCACTGCTTTAGAAGGTAACCCTGAGGTAAGCAGATCCTGAGATTATGGTGCCTTGAGCTAGCAACTTGCGACGGTGAGAGGTACATCAGTATGAATGACCTTGGATGTCTACAAGGGTTATGAGTTTGAGGAGTCGACAACATATATAGATTCACACGAATAAGCGAGATGCAAATTTTTTAGATATATAGACCCCCCTTTGGAGTTGCCTTGATGGAGGGAGGTTTGATATGTCGGGAATGAGATCATTGTGTGTCATGTCGAGAACATTACATGGAGACATTCAGATGTTACTTTAAAGTCAACATGAGATACCTCGACGAGTGTCCAAACGGGAGAGATGAACCCCAACTTTATAGTGGGTCTGAGGAGCTATATGAAGACGAAAATTTTGCAATGAGATCCAGTTCCTATCTGTGTAGAGGAGGTCTCTCTTGAGAGGGTGCCCGTCAGAGTAACACAACTTGCCAAGGATTTCATCCCATAATTGAGTTCTCCTCACTTATTGCTCCACCGCACGATAGGCATGAGAAGTGGACGGATAAGATTTCAAATGGAAGGGCTCGAGAGTTGCAGTGCGGGAACTCACCTCTATATACAGCTCCCGCTCAGGACATGCCAATAGAAGATGGCTTCCTATTCTACCAGAATGTGTTATGGAATGACTATGCCTACATGATCGACTTACCAGAGGGCTTTTTAACATAACATGAGAACCATAAGCTTTGACAGGTGAGGTCGAAGCTCACTTGTCGAAACTATCCCAATCCTGTGAGATTGACGCAGGGCTCATGGGGGACCGGCGGGGCGCTGGTACAACCCAGCTAGACCTGTCGATCTCTTGGAGGGGGCCCCCATCGCTCCCTCCTTCCTCCCGTGTCCTTTCCTTTTTTTTCCCTTCCCTTTTTTCCTATCTTCCTCTTCATTTTTTTTCCTTCCTAGGCCTTTTCCAAATTTAAATACTTTCCTAAAATCCTAAATACTGACTTTTATTCTTTCTAATTTAAATTCTTCCTAATACTAAAATCTGATTTTTATTCTCCTTCCTAATTTAAAATATTTTCTAAAAATTAAAATCTGATTTTTATTCTTTTTCCTAATTTAAATCATTCCTCAAATCTAAAATCTAAGTACACATTTTAAATATTTCTTAAGATAAGTTTTGTTTTTTCATAAATAAGAGAGGTTGTGCTTTGAGTTAGGGGCTGTTTTATGAAATATGAATTCAGTTTTGTCTGAGTATTTTCTCTCTTGAGGGTTATATCCAACGTCAAAGTAGTGCTTCGGCTATCCCTTGTCCGAGTTGGCGGCCGTCTCCACAGGTTCGAGTGGTGCTTTAACTGTAGCTCGACCCCACTGAGATTTTTATCTCTCCGTCCACATCCCAACTGTTGTCCTACTTCCACGGCAGCCTGAACTCTCGGGTCTTCACCGCAGCTTCCAATTCAGCCTCCGACGACGTTCTTGCACCTCTCCATCGGCAATTTAATGTTGTTACCATCGCCGCCCTTTCTGTCGCCGCCCAAAACTTCATGAATCTTCTATTTTCTGCAATTATATTTGCCCCCATCTCCTTATCCTCCCTCGTCCTCGCTGCCCTCACGGTCTCAGCCCTCCACCTTCACTGCCGCAACACGCAATGCCTTTGTTTTGTTGTTCTCCTACTATAAAACAGTCCCAAACAACGACCAGCTGCTGTTTTGACTGCCACCCCAAGCTGTCTTGTTGTTCCAGGGGATGTTCATCCTATCATGCCACCTCCCTATAGCCGCAACCTTCTTTCCTCATCCACCAACCGTCGTCCAATAGTCTCCATCCTCGTCACCCCCATTCACCTTTTATTATTTATGTTTTCATGTTTGTTTGTTGTCTATTTTTTACTTTCCCATATCATGTTCGTAGTATATTTGGAATTAAGATATAATATTTGTATTTCTGTTGTGGTTTGGGTTAACTTCGGTATCACTCTGGAAGATGTATATATTCAATATATTTTTTGCATCAAAGCAATTAGTATCAATAGTAATTTTTATTTATCATTCACGAATATGATATGACAGCAGCTGGATTATCTTAATGTATGACAAAAAATATCAGGACCAATAGTTTTTTCAGCCAACCAGTCGAAAGTCTTCTAACAGGCTGGGCTGCCCATGGTCAGCAACTCTCCCTCCCCAGCTAGGGCTATCAAAACGGTTCGTTGTTCGCGAACAGCTCATGTTCGGCTCGTTCGCTAAGTTAACAAGCCTTAACGAGCCGAACACGAACAAAGATTTGTTCGTTCGTATTCGGCTCGTTTTGGCTCAAAATAGTTTTCATCAATTATATACATACATACATATCTATTATATATATATATATATATATATATATATATATATATGATGTGCAGTATTTTTAAAAAATTTAAGAGATTTATAATCAATTAAAATTATGAATTAACTAAATAGAATATAAATTATTAAATTAGATTCAAATGATGTTTTAATATAAATAATGATTCTTAAATCTTGCCCCAACCCATAACATCTTATGATTACATGATTAGGGTTGTCAAAACAACTATTTGTTTGTGAACGGCTCGTGTTCAGCTCGCTAAGCAAACGAGCCGAACACGAACACACTTTCTGGGCTCGAAATATAAACGAGCCTAACACGAGTTGAGCCTGGGCTCTCTCGTATTCGGCTCGTTTACACTCCTATCCCCAGTTGGTCTCCCTTGGTCGACTGAGCACAAGCTGACTGATTCCCCGGCTAAGATCTCTTGGCCGACCGACCACCTGCCAGCCTCCATTGACCGGGCCGACCACCTTGGCCAGATTGCCATTTGTACAGTTTACTGCCTACCGAAGCCTAGATCCTTCGGCCAATGAGGTCTCGAGCAATATGCTCCTTCGGCAAAAGGCTAAAATAATATGTACCGCACTCTTTAAAAATTAAGAGTATTCATGTAATTATCTTTTTCTTCTATAAATAGAGGAGTTATGACATTTACTAAGTATTCTGTCGTGTTTTTTTTTTTTTGTCGCAACCCCTTTCATGAAGGGATAACCCTCTCCCATTCCCATTGTTATCACCAGATTCATGAATTAAAATCAACCAAAGTGGTTGTGAACACCCCTCTTCACCTCTATTTGGCAAGCCTTGCTTCTATCTCTCTTGGTCTCTGCTCTCTCTTGTGCATGATCTACAAGACAAATCTGGCTTCAACATTAGTGCAGTGAGTGTGAATCGTGTCTTCAACAGTAAGAGTAGCACACCAATGAGAAAAAAATTATGTACAGAGAAAAAAAAAAGTAAAACATGTCCCACACACTCAAAGCATCCAAAAATCTGTCTCTAAACTCGACTCGGAAAAAGCTCTGGAGGCGGTTCCATACCCAATAGCAGTAAGCTCTGCGAAGGGTAAGACACAAATCATCCTAGTAGTGAGTCTCGGCGGTTACCCCCACAAAAAAACAATAAAATCTGTCTAAGATCTAGTGAAAGGTGCAACCCAATCGAGGCAAGGATCCAACCGAGCAAACGAGATGGGGCAAGGAGTAAAACTTGAGTTAGGCAATATCATATCTAAAAATCAACCGACAATCCTCTCAAGAATCGAGTCGTCAATCAACACATAAAAAATCGACCCAAAAAACGAGCACGAAAACTATTTAAAATTATGAAAGTATAAGTAGAAAATCATTTTTATCGCATTTTTTGTATGTCAAGTCTTTTATACTTATTGCAGCTTCCCTTCCAAGAAGTAAAAAACTCGAGAGCTTTATGTGTGACAAAAACATAAGGACCTGAGCTTCTCAGCCATCATGTCGGCTGTCCATGGCTTGACAATCTCCCTCCCTAGTCGGCCAACCACCAGCCGACCTCCCTTAGCCGGTCTTCTTGGTCAAATGACCATTTTTCCAGTTTGTCACTCACAAAAGCCTGAATTTGCCAGCCGATGAGATCCCGAGCAATATGCTTTGACGACAAAAAGATTTAAAGAACTTGTATCACTCTGCTTAAAGCAAGGGTAATCATATAATATTGTATTTTCTCCTTTTATCTTATATGAATAAAGGAACTAATGACATGTATTAAAGATCTTTTTGGGCTCTTCTCTCTCAACCCCTCATGTAGGGAGAACTTTCTCATCTTCCTAATGGAATCACTAGATTCGTGAAATAAAACGGGCCAAAGAACCCGAGAATACCCCTCTTCGTCCCTACATGGAAATCCTTCCTTTTTTTCTCTCTTAATCCTTACATTATATTCTTTGGGCATGATCTACAGGAGAAATCTGAATTCAACACTTAGCAATATATTTTTTGTCACTAAAACTATTAATAAAGAATTTAAATGTTAAAACAATTCTTATTGATGGTGCAATCATCTCAAATTATTAAGAATTCAATGGTTAACTCCTAAGGTGGGATCTCTATAGATATTGGACTTTATTCTTTAGAGGGGGAATTGAGATCCAAGAGCAAGGTTAGCCATCTAGTTTCATGGAAGTATTTGGCGCTTGAATTGCTATGGACAAATTTTTATATTATAAGAGAAACCCTCACTTGTGCAATATAGATATGGGTCAAAAAGATTAATTCAAGTAAACTTTATGTCTCAACTTTATCCCAAATTAATTAATTTATAATCATTAAATTTATTTATGATAAATGTAATATAATAAATAATAAATTAATTGCTTGTAGAAGGATATTAGCTCATTGATTAGAGTTGGAAGTTTATTTGTGCAAGGTACATTAGGTATTTTGAAATTTATAAATTTAAAAATAAAGTTATTATCTATTTATACTAATCTTAAAAGGAATTAAATTTCTTGATAAAAATATATATTAAAATTCAATATGAATATACTAATACAAATGTTATACCTTTGATGTGCAATCTACAAATTTTTATCATTATTGAATGTCGATGTACTTTTGATAAGGGATGGCCTAAATTCAAATTTAAGATCATTCGGGCCTCGATATCATGTTGCCGACCCCACTTAGTGGGATAAGGCTTTATTGTTGTTGTTGTTGTTGTTGTTGTCGGGTCTCGATATTATTTTGTTCATAGTCGCACTAACCATCATGACAAGAGAAACCCGATGATATCAAAGTTGTTTCGATTAGGGTCTAATCAAGCTCATATCAAGCAATTGAAGCATACCTGGAGGCTTTGGATCATTAATGGAATGATCAAATGAACTCCAAAGTTGACAAATTTATAGTTAAATTAAGGTCTTGATGAGATGAATCAAACTATTCTATGATCACTCAATTATGAGGTCATTAAGACACTGTATACTTAAAAAAAATCATTTATAATAAATGGGGATCAACATAGGCCATATAATCAGGTGATTAGGGAAGTCACACATTAAAAGTGCGAAATGCTCGTTCCTAAAAGATTATAAATAAACCCTCTCTTTTCACTTGGAAAAAAAGAAGAAGAGAATGAGAAGTTAAGTTGCATAGCATGTTCTGGAGAGGACTCGATAAGTAACCATTAGCCTCTGTAATTGTCGGCCACTGTCAACCATTGTCTGTCAGCTACTATTGACTGCGACCAACCACCACCGATAGTCAGCGGCCATTGCTTGCAATTGTTATGGCCAAATTAACATTTATGTGACCAACCATTATTGTTACATTCTCCAACTGCTATCTTTGTGCCTAACTGTCATTATTACAACAACCGACTACAATATTTTCTACTAACTACTGCTTTTGTAGCAACCAACTACGAACTTTGTGGAGAGTTACCACTATTATATTTCCAATTACAGCATATGTGGCCAGCTATATCTATTGTAACCACCGACTATAGTCTTTACGACCAACTACAACCTTTGTGACCAACTATTACTGTTACAGTTTCAATATCTATATCAACCGCCGCTATTGCAACCACAAACTATAGTCTTTATGACAAGCTAGTGCATTTGTAGCAACCAAGTAAGGCTTTTGTGGCCAACTACTATTGTTAAAGTTTCCAAGTATTGTTTTTATGACCAGCCACTGCTATTATAACTTCTGACTACGACAATTGTGGTCGATTACTAATATTACAATAATCACTCGAGCATTTTCTGGCTAACTATTACTATTATATACAAGAATTACATTTTTTTTAACACAATTATGAGCAATATAACTAAACTACTATTGTATATATATATATATATATATATGATTATTAGTTTTATAATTCCATATTCTCTAATTCAGGATAAGAGTTGATCTATGTACTTACAAAGAAAATAAATTTTTTTGATTGTGCTAGACCAGATGATTTTTCTTTTTTTAAGGTTTTTTTATACATAAAAAATAATAGTCTGTTGTTATCATTTTTTTATCCGTATGTTGGATCTTTCTGCAATGCTAAGACATAAAATTATTACTCTGCCTCCGAAAATCATCCGACATACAACCACGTATAATTTAAAGAGACTTTTTGAGTAAATTTCTCCAAATTCATATATATTTATATATCTAACAAATAAATTTTGATTTTTTTATTTTTATCATTCAAAATTTTTTCATCACATAAAATGTCAATATTTTATTTTTTTAAAATACAATATATTTTTATATATAAATAAAGTGATATATATATATATATAGATAGATGTTTAAACGTCACATTACGAAAATAAATAGGAATTGAAATCTTCCTAATTTCGGTCCCCTTCACCTTCTCTACTCCGCCGTTTCTGTTCAAAATTTGTCACAGGTCAAACAGTTCGCCGGCGAAGATCCCCATACTGTCTTCGTTACTGAGCCAGGCGAGACCTAGTTCCCAATTCGAGATGCATTCGAATTATTCCGACTTTGATCTAGGGGTCTCTATCTCTCCCGCTCCCTCTCCCTCTCCCTCCTTCATGTTCTACTTTTCTCTGACCGGTTTCTGAATCAACAATGCAGGCGTCGGGGCTGCCGGCTCTTGGAACCGGGTGAGGAGATCTCACTTTCTTGAACCATTGAAGAGCTATCTCTTGGTTCTTTGGTAGGTGTTTATGAGTTTTCTTGCTGGACGGTGCAGGGAGTACAGTTTTGCTGAGGTCGGAAACCTGGAGCAGTGCGCCAGGTACCTGAATCAGACGTTGGTTACCTTCGGATTTCCTGCCTCGCTCGATCTATTCTCTACAGATCCAGTGAGTATGAACGATTTTGTTCTTTTTTTTAATTATTTGATGCAGTGAGCGTTGTGATTTATTATTATTATTATTTTGTGTTTTAGGTTTCCGTCGCAAGAACTTGCAATTGCATATATGCTCTGCTCCAGCTGAGGCAGCGGGATATAGAGTTTCGGGAGTCATCGAGTGAACAGAGGCAGAGGTTCCTTTATTTTACCGATCTTTTCAAATGAGCATTTGCACTACATATTGACAAATGAAAGTTTTCCCTTATTATTCTGTGGGGGTGATCGTCGGACGGGGTTTTGTTTGGAACCTGAGAGAGCAGATATAATGATCCAAGAACATGAATCACTTGAGTCGCTTGAATGAACCCCACTCTGTACAATGGAGACCTTGCTTTCCATTAGAGAGCTTTGCTTTACTCAACTTTGCATGATCAATGCTTGAACCAATGTTCAAAAGGGCAGCCAAAAATTTTATGCGTTGATAAATTGCTTCCAAATAATATAATATTGGCTATTTGTATTTACTGCTTGACTACCTGGTAACTAATGTACCTCTAGAAGCTGCCTTATTATTAAAAAAAAAAATGAAATATGAATCAAGTATATTACAAAAAAGAACAAATAAATTCTATGAAATGCTGTATTGATTTTGAAGGTTCTTTTAGTCGACCTTGAATTCTAGTTAGATAGCACTAGCTAATGTTTGAAATCCCACAATCAACCTAATGGCTTTGCACGTCAATTCAGCTAGGCCAGAAGAACTCTTCTTTGAAGAGTGCTAGTCATTGTATCATGCAGGCTAGGAGGCAAATATTGAAGTTCAACATGCGTAATTAAGAAGATCCAATTTTGATTAAACATATGTGCTTGGGCAAGGGTAGTATTGGCCATTGGGATGGGTGGCCTTCTATGAAGCCCTAATGTTTCACCCTTTAAGAAAAATCTATGACTAAACATATGATTTAGAGTTGACGGCGAAGTTGGTATATAAATTGTGGGAAATCAGAGATGAGAGAAAATAATTCTGTATTTCCTTGATTTGAATTGATAATACACGGTATTATATAAGAGATTACAAGGAGAAAAAATAGGAAACTGACTCATTCCTAAATATGGAAACTTTTTAACTAATTCCCTCAATTTAAGGGATTACAAATTAATTCTAATCTTCTCAATTTAAGGAATTACAAATTAATTCTAATTCCCTCAATTTAAGGGATTACAAATTAATTCTAATTTCCCCAATTAAGAGATTACAAATTAATTCTCCCAACCTTATTTACAGCTCAGCTACACCTAGACACTCCCCCTCAAGCTGAGGAATAAATATCTTCCATTCCCAGCTTGGATACAAGATCATGGATACTCGAACTGTTCATCCCCTTTGTTAGAACATCGGCTAATTGTCTCTCTGATGGAACATAGGACATACACACTAACTCTTCCTCCAATTTTTCTTTGATGAAATGTCTATCAATTTCAATATGCTTTGTCCTATCATGTTGTATAGGATTATGAGCTATATTAATAGCTGACTTGTTGTCACAGTAAAGCTTCATAGGACCCTCCCATTGGACTCTCAAATCATTCAAAATGATTCTCAGTCAAAGTAATTCACATAATCCTTGAGCAATAGCTCTGAACTCTGATTCCGCAGATGACTTTACCACTACATTCTGCTTCTTGCTCCTTCATGTCACTAGGTTACCTCCAAGAAAAGTACAATATCTTGTAGTTGATCTTCTATTCACTAGGGAGCCAGCATAGTTAGCGTCGGTGTAGGCTTCCAGAGTAAGAGCGTCATTCCTTTTGAACAAGATTCCTTTCCCTGGATCGCCTTTCAATTAATGCAGTACCTTGTAAGCAGCCTGAAGATGAGATTCTCTTGGATCATGCATGAATTGACTGATCATACTTACAGAATATGCTATGTCTAGTCGAGTGTGAGCAAGGTATATGTGCCTGCCAACCAATCTCTGGTACATTCTTTTATCCACATCTGGTTCTTCTTTAGCTTCTCCCAACTTATAGTTTGGATCTATTGGATTAAAGATCGACTTACACCCAGTCTTTCCTGTTTCTGCCAATAAATCAATCACGTACTTCTGCTGAGATATGAAGATCCCCTGTGTGGAATATGCCACCTCAATACCGATGAAGTATTTCAATTTCCCCAGTTCCTTTGTTTCAAATTCTTTTAGTAGTCTCAGCTTCAATTCATGTTTTTATTTCTCATCATGTCTAGTCACCATGATGTCGTTCACATAGATTAAAAGAGTAGATCACTCCCCTACAGTACGAATGTTTAATGAAAAGAGTGTGGTCAGCTTAGACTTTGTTTATACCAGCATTCCTTCATGACTTTTGCAAATCTGCCAAACCATGCTCTAGGAGATTGTTTTAACCCATAAAGGGCCTTTTCCAGCTTGCACACCTTGTTACCTGTGTCCCCTTCAAATTCCGGTGGGATGTTCATGTAGATTTCCTCATTTAGGTCACCATGGAGGAATGCATTGTTAACATCGTACTATAGCAGTTGCCAATTGAAGTGAGCAGCCAATGATAACAGGATTCTCACAGTGTTCATTTTTGCAACCGGAGCAAATGTTTCCTAATAATCCATCCCATAAGTCTGAGTGTACCTTTTGGCTACTAACCTTGCTTTATATCTTTCAAGGGATCCATTAGCCTTGTACTTCAATGTAAAAATTCACTTGCAATCAACAATGTTTTTTCCCTTCTGTTTATCAACGATCTCCCATGTTTTATTCTTTTCTAATGCACTCATTTCCTCTCTCATAGCATCTCTCCATTCCCTTTTTGACAATGCCTCAGACACATTGTTAGGGATGGCAATGGTGTTCAAACTCACAATGAATCTTTTTTGGGCCGGTGATAGGCGCTTAAGAGAGACATGGTGAGATAGTGGATAGAGTGGATTGGATTCTTGGACTTATGTCAATCCAGGAATGACCTTTCTCCTTGAATACACCTGAGGAAATCTTGAGAAATTGTGAGTCACACTGGTTGGAGTAGGAGATGATACGGGTTCAGGATCGGGTGACTCAGATGTGATTGGTTCAGAGGACTCGGGTTCAGCTGGAACATGAGGAGAGTTTGGCTCTGAGGATTCAGGTTCAACAACACGGGCTGACACATGCGGAAGGTCAAGGGTTTTAAGTGGTTCAAAGGACTCACAAGTACTATCTTCCATCATTGAAATCTCCCCCTGAAGAGAGGACTTGGAAAAAAGGGTTTATTTTCTGTGAAAGTGACATCAGTAGAGATGTTAAATTTTCTGGTAGAGGGGTTGTAACACTTGTATCCCTTTTGAGTGGAGGAGTAACCGAGGAAAACACATTTGATGGCTCTGGGGTCTAGCTTCCCTCTATGTTATTTGTGAACATGAACAAAGGCAGTACACCCAAATACCCTAGGTGTGAGGCCATTTGAGGTTCTGAAGTGAGGGTAGAAGCTATTAAGGACCTTTATGGGGCTTTTGTTTTCTAACACACGGTAGGGAAGTCTATTGATCATATATGTGGCAGTAAGAACGACTTCTCCGCAATGACTTAGGAACATTCCCTTGAAATAGTAAGGCCCGGGTGGTGTTGAGTAAATGCTCATTCTTTCTTTCAGCTACCTCATTTTGTTGGGGTGTGTCCACATGATGAATCATGGATAATCCACTGTGTTTGAAAGTAAGGTGATAGAATTTGATTGAAGTAGTCTCTAGCATTGTCTGTCCTAAAGCCTTTTATTTTGACCCCAAATTGGATTTAAATCATTGAATGGAAATTAAGTATAACAATGCTAACATCAGATTTTTGTTTAAAAAGAAAGAGCCATGTAACCCGGGTGCAATCATCAATTAAGGACACAAACTAACGAGCCCCATAAACATTAGGTATAGTGGAAGGACCCCATATGTCACTATGAATCAAATGAAAAGGATGAGAACTTCTTTTATTGTTAATAGGAAAAGATACACGGGTATGTTTTGCCAATTCACAAATGTCACAATGAAACTCAGAAATATCTAATCCTTGGAATAAATGAGGAAACATTATATTTAAAACCCTAAAAGAGGGATGACCAAGACGTAGGTGATATAGCCAAATGACATCTTTGTTCGAGGAACTAAGGAAAGATGAAGACAAATTGCTTCTAATTTTTTGAGATGATTGAAGGTGGTAAAGACCGTTCCTTTCCTTGGCAAGTCCAATCCTCCTCCCCGAGTCCTGATCCTGAAAAACACAATAAGAAGGGAAAAAACAACATATCATTTGAGATCATGAGTCAATTTTTGAATGGACACAAGGCTTGTTGACAGTTTGGGTACATGGAGAACGTTTTTAAGGATAAGGCTAGGTGTGATATATATATCTCCAATCCCTGCAACAGTAGCTAAAGAGCCATTGGCCACGACAATTTTTCTATTACTTGGACATGGGCTATAGGGGTGGAAGAGTTGAAATGTGGGGGTCATATGGTTTGTAGCACCGAAGTCTATGATCCAAGAGTTGGTATAGAATTTGTCTAAGGCATTCATGCAAACAGGTTTACCTGAAAGAGCCATCGAACATGCTCCAGAAGGCTTCTCAAGAGATCCCAACAAGCTTCTCAACTTCTCAATTTCTTCATTGCTAAACCCCCCTATTGCTGAATTTTTCTCAATATTGGGCTGCTCTGCCATATATGCTTGGGGCCTTTGTTGCCCCCCACGGTTGCCCCATTCTCGGCTTGGAGGTTTACCATTCAGCTTCCAACACTTCTCACTTGTATGCCTCGGTTTCTTGCAATAAGTACACCAAAGATTGTCTTTGTTCTCCCTCCCTTGGTTATCTCTACACGAGTGTTTTGGCAGATCATTCTTCGACTTCTCCTAATTTGTTTTTGTTGCTAAGGCTGACACATCCATAGCATGTGGTTCTAGCATGACACTCCTCCGATTTTCTTCTGCTCGGATTAATGAGATTGTCTCTTCTAGAGACGATGTATCCTCCTTGCCGAGGATTTGGATCCTAACCTGATCAAATTCAGAATTCAATCCTGCAAAAAAATCATATATTTGATCCTTCTCAATGAACTTCTGGCAGCATCATCAGGGCATTTCATCTCAATTACTCGATAGTGATCCAGTTCTTGCCAAAGATTTTGCAACAGAGTTGCATACTCTGTGACGCATTTGTCTCCTTGTTTGGTGGCTCCGATTTTTGCCTTGATTTCATACACAAGGGCAGCATCACGGGTCTTCGAGTATGTGCGGTTGATATAGTCCCAAATTTCCTTTGCGGTATTCAAGAACATGCAAGTGTCATTGATCGTTGGGTCCATGGAATCCCGTAGCCATGACATAATCATGGAATCCTCCTCATCCCATGCTACAGAGGCTGTATCCCTTTTTTGTGGTTCGGCTCCAAGTAGCTGATTAAGCCTCCCTTTGCCCTTTAGGTATGTGCGGATAATTTGGGACCATTTGAGATAGTTCTTCTCATTGAACCTGTTGGATGCCCAAATATTTCGCAACTCTCTAATTTTCTGAACAACATTGGATTCTTCGAAAGGGTTGGAATTGCTGGAGACGGTGATTTCAGACATTGACATGGTGGAGAAGAGAAATTCGCAGCAATTAAGGTTGAACACACAGGAAAGGAAGCCCAAAAAAAACTGGAATATGAAAAAAAGGAAACCTAGAGAAGAGAAACACACAACAATGAAGGCTACTTGAAGAAGAATACGAAACTCCAGAAAAAAATCCAAGATTGGTTGGTACGAAGGAAATACAGAGGCTAAGGAAGAAGATAAAAGGAATCAACAGTAGAGCAAAAACAACATGTTTCTGCGGTTGCAAGGTGGAATCCTCTAGGGTTTGAGCCCTAGCTCTGATACCATGTGGGAAATCAGAGATGAGAGAAAATAATTCTGTATTTCCTTGATTTAAATTGATAATACACGATATTATATAGGAGATTACAGGGAGAAAAAATAGGAAACTACCTCATTCCTAAATCTGGAAATTTTTTAACTGATTCCCTCAATTTAAGGGATTACAAATTAATTCTAATTTCCTCAATTTAAGGGATTACAAATTAATTCTAATTCCCTCAGTCTAAGGGATTACAAATTAATTCTAATTCTCTCAATTTAAGGGATTACAAATTAATTCTAATTTCCTCAATTTAAGCGATTACAAATTAATTCTCCCAACCTTATTTACAGCTCAACTACACCTCGACATAAATTGCTAGCAAAACTCATTTTTAAAACATATGCAGTTTGTAATAGAGGCTCTAACCTTGATGAAATGACAAGTTCATATTGAAAATAGGCCTCATAATTATGCTACGAGTCAAAGCAAGTACATATGCTTGTAATCCTAATTTTCTAATAATATTATATTATTTTATATGGTCTTAACTTGACGTGGAGGTTTTTAAAGGTGCCTAGTATGCAATCAAGAGGGACACAAATTAAAACATAATAAGTTTTCTTATAATTTTAAAATATTTAAAAGCAAGTGTTATGGCTTTGTAGTCATTTTTAAGAATTCCTAACTTTTATTTTATAGCAAGCAACAAATGGTGTTCATATAGTCACGCCACTTAAAGCTTCTTCTTCTCCTTCTTCTTTTGTTTCTAGCAAGCTGCAAATATCCCACTACAATTCAAAACAAACATGTAATGTATGCTTGGGTTATGTTAGGATGATTATAAGTTGTCTAGGGAAAATAATGTGCTTAGAATGTAAAACAATAGAGAATTATTATTTTGGATTTTCTAAGACTTAATTAAAAAACATCTCTTAGTAGGTGTCATCAAACATGATATAAGGGCTAAATGAAGATAAACCATTCCTTCAAAGAAGCTTACACAAAATGGTGTAATTATTACACTCAATAACCTATATAAGGGAGATTTACATGCATAGAACTTAATATTCATATATTTACTTACTAGACAACTAAATATCTATAATCGAGTCTGTTGCTCTGACCTCCCCAGGACTTATACACACTTCTTTGTGCTCCCAAAGTTTTGGTGCTATATGTCACGCTCCGAAAGCATCTTCGGAGGTGGGCGACCGGGATCTTTATGTCGCTTTCGGCCCTACACCTAGCCGATGTGGGACTAAATGTCCCCGACATTCTCCTTCACCCAATCACGTGACGCCCTCATCACGGGTTGGCTCCACCGAGGGCCCTACACCGTGGAGAGACCCCACACCCGGCAGGCGGTACCCCGCTCTGATACCACTTGTCGGGGATAATTAATCTCACATCGGCTAGGTGTAGAGGCCGAAAAGCAGACATAAAGATCCCGAGCCGCCCACCTCCGAAGAGCTCTTTTGGGAGCGTGACAAGCTGGTATCGAGAGCGGGTATCGCCTGCCGGGTGTGGGGTCTCTCCACGGCTGTAGGGCCCTCGGTGGAGCCAACCCGCGACGAGGGCGTCACGTGATTGGGTGGAGGAGAATGTCAGGGACATTTAGTCCACATCGGCTAGGTGTAGGGCCGAAAAGCGAGACATAAAGATCCCGGGCCGCCCACCTCCCGAAGAGCTCTTTTGGGAGCGTGACAAGTGGTATCGCAGCGGGATCGCGCCGCCGAGTGTGGGACTCTCCACGGTGTAGGGCCCTCGATGGAGCCGATCCATGACGAGGGCGTCACGTGATTGGGTGGAGGAGAATGTCAGGGACAATTAATCCCACATCGGCTAGGTGTAGGGCCGAAAAGCAGTACATAAAGATCCTGGGCTGCCGACCTCCTGAAGAGCTCTTTTGGGAGCGTGACATATAGCTCACGATCCCTAGTTAGCAATGCTTGGTACACCCTTATAGTAGTTGGAGGACATAAATTTTTTCCTGGTTTGCATTTCATACGAGTCCAACTACTTATATGATACCCACCAAAGGGGTCAATAAAACCATAACATTTTGCCAACATCTTTTGATGTCACTTACCATTTTGATTATAGTAAATCTAATACAATTATGATGAGAATTACTATAATAATCATAGCAGTATTTTTTTTTAAATAATCTAGCTAATTTACATAATACTTGTTGCAACAAATGCGGAAACATCATTTTTCGTTGTATGGAAGGTATTAGAGTGCTCAACATTTTAATATTAATGTAAACATTGTCACACCATGATTTTTATCCTTTTATTGATGGGTGGTGTTTCTTACATTTAATAACCCTAGGTTAGTAAGCTATAGTCAGTGATGATTACAAGCATAATTGTATGCATGGAATGATGGCACAAGCAAAGAAACATGGATGCTATTAGGATTTTGGAATTTGCAATTTAATAAAGTTAATCGTTGTTTTGATGGAATTAATAGCAAGCATAACAAATAATAAAGTTTTCAACTCAGACCATATAATTTATAATTCTGTAGAAAATAA
The DNA here is from genome assembly GCA_022702705.1 of Papilionanthe hookeriana x Papilionanthe teres. Lineage (NCBI taxonomy): Eukaryota > Viridiplantae > Streptophyta > Magnoliopsida > Asparagales > Orchidaceae > Papilionanthe > Papilionanthe hookeriana x Papilionanthe teres. The sequence continues at coordinate 68,936,201 of CM040426.1, read as the reverse complement.
TTAATTATAACTTTTATAGAGCTTGGTAGCATCCGAGGACCAAAATTGTCGAACTTTAAAAATTTGTGGACTATATATTAATTTTATTGTTGTTAAAAGCTTTGTCCAGTACAAATCTCTAACTATATTAATATTTTCAAAAATTAATAACTTGCAACACATATCCTATGTGATATTTCAAAAATTCATTGAAGTGGGACAATTGACGAGGGCTCCTTTTGCCTTTTTTATTATTTGAGCATCCTAGAGCTAAGGATTATACCATACATAATATTTGCCTCATGAAAAATTAACATCCTAATTATAAAAATGTAAATTATTACGTAAGTGTTGAATAAGGCCAAACTTTGGCACATGTCAATTTTCTAACAAACTGAGGTCAATTCTTCAGTTCAAAGCAAATATTTCATAAAAATGAACGTAAAGGGATCTCCAAACTTGAGAAAAAGCTCAACCAAGGTCTGTGGATTTAGTTTAGTGACACTCTAGTTTGTTGATGGACTAGTTTAGCTACCACTGCAACTTGCTTTTGTTAAGATGATTGGTGTTCCTTTTTCCCCCTAATAATTGGATGAAAAAGGTCTAGCATTCTCTTTTACTCTGTGTAGGCATAAATAAGATCTAGTTTTGAATAAAGATGAAGTATGTTTGATTCTGGATAAGTCAAGAAAATATTGATGGAGTTTGTTGAAGGCCTTATTGCAAAAGCTAGAAATGGAAAATAGACTTTTGAATGTTGTAGATGACTTTGATTTAGCGGCATGGGTTGTTGGTGATGTTAGGGTGTGTTGGCGTTAGCATTTAGTGATTGATATCGTGGTAGTCTAGAAATGATCCATTGTCAATTTATGCCAGGATTTATCTAAAAAATGAACTATTGATGGGAAAATACAATGGTGACATTAGTTTTGCTATATGGCACTAGAAAAAGGAGAAAATCCACTATTATGCCAATTGATGTTGGCAACATATAGAGAAGAAATTGGATGGTACAAAAGGTTTTAATAAGATTCTAGTGTATTAGGAGGAGATATGGTTAGCTTTGAAAATGGAGGCTTTATGGGGGGATGGTAGAAATAAAGTTCATATAATAACAACAACAAGAACAACAACAAGAACAACAAATAGTAATAATAATAACTTTGACTATCCCATTTACATATTAACACCCAAATTTCAATATTCATATAATATCTATAATATCCATTAACATATTTAATGAAGCCCTCAACGGCGAAGAGGAAGTCAAGATGGATCTTATTGGATGTAAGAAAATCATGATTCGATCTCGCTAGGAAGGGCCTTTGATCGCTATCCTCTCCTTCATCTAGACCAATGCCACCCATGCCCCATTTGCCATGTTTTCTCGCATTGACTTCATAAATTCCTTCAATTTATTTGGCTCTAGTTGTGATGCCTTATTCGATTTTGACATTGACGCCCCACAACTCTCGTCTTCTGTGGGCAATGACTTCTTCCACCTAGTCATTGGCGAAGGGCATTAGGACCTGCAATGCATGAAAGACGAGGTGACATAATTGTAATGCAGTGGACGAGAATGTGTTATTTTAATTTTTTGTTATATAAAGTTTGGGTTATTTTGTGACTAAATAGTGAAGTTTAGGTGCTCAATATATAAATAAGATAGCTTTGAGTGTATGTAAATCCTTCTAACCTAAAGTGTGGGGAGAGGAAGAAATTGCTTGGTGCAAAATGTTATCCAGAAGGCCATGAGATAGACTGTAGGTCAAACGATCCTCAAATCCACTTATATGGGGTTGTCTTGTGTCTGGTTTCTGCTTCTCAAATTCATGGTCTTCTTTGACAACCAATGTCAATCCTACTGATGCAGGCTTAGCATGAATCAGTAACATCTCTCCATCGTCGATTGATAGTTTGTACTCTCCTCCATTCTCCTCCTTTAGGTCTTTAGCCTCTTTCTCCTCAACTGCACCTCGTGCAGTGAAATATATCACTCTCTTGTTTGAGCAATCTAATACAATTTGCGCAACGCCATGACACTTGAAGCATTTCCTAGCTGGGACTAATTCATGAGTGCTAGAGTTCTCTACTTTGTCTCTATTCTGAACTAATTTTTCTTCTAACGGGGTAGATTGGGATGCTCCATTGTCCGTACTCATACTGCTTGATCTTAAAGTTGAATTTTATTGGAAGGGTGGTGTGGGCCTGATACTGTGGTCTTGTTTCTCCACCTTCAGAGCTAGGGGTTTGAACATCTTTTTAGGTCCAATAAGGTTGCAACTGTACTACATTACCAATAGAAAATCAGAAACTACCAAGATATCAGGTTTTGGTGTTCTCGTCGGGCTTGACTAGTTCACAGTTCAATGTAAACTGCTTGAACTTAACGGTGTATTATTCTACTGAAAGATCTTTCTGCTATAAGTGATGAAGCCTCAAGAATACATCATATCTATCTTGCAGTGGTAGATATTTATGCTGCATCTTCTTTTTCATTTTGGACTAGTTAGTGATTTTGCTTATTCTCTCACATTGGCGTAGCTTCTTTAAATTTTCCCACCACAAAGATGTGTCATTCTTGAGCTTGATCTTCGCACTTTTACCTTCTGTCTGGTGGGACATCCTTGTATTCAAACTACTGATCTATTGTTTGGAGTCACATCAACTCATTCGGATCCATGTGACCGTCAAAATTCAATAATTCTATAATTACTTCAAAATTACTCTCTCATCTTACTTAATGCCAAATTGGCATGACGTCGGCTCTTCGTCGCTTGAAGCTATTTGGTGGAAACTATTGTTGTTGTGGGGCGACGAAGAAAAGAAAGGTAATTTTTGAGTAAAGCTCAATTTTACCTTTCTTCATCTCCTTCACTTGGGTGGTCACTGTTGTTGTTGTGGGCTACTTCCCTATGTTGCATTCTTTCAAAATCAACGAGCCTCAGTTGCAGTTGGACGATTTCCCACTACATGTCCTCCATGATAATTTTTTTATTACCTCGTTGACGGTCTCTCCTTGGCTGCATAGCATCTTGTTATTCTAACCGAGAATTTGGCTTGCTCAAATACCAAATGATACCGTTCTAGGGCTCATAGAAGATGTGAAAGAATACAAAAAAGGGGTAGATAAGTTTTTGGATAGGTAAGGAAAGTGGGAGTATGGATGTCAGTTGAAATCCTGTATGAATGATGGGATGACAGCGAATCGAAAGCGAAAAATGACTTTTCTGCTGTCACATAGCTGTATGCAGCAAATTAGATGATGAAGGCGGTCTCCGAAAATTTGGGAGATATCACAATTTTGATCCTATAAGGCTACATACACACCACCTGAAAGAATTCAAAAGATACACCACTCCAATAGGAAAAATCAGCAGAAAACATCTCGAAATGACAAACAAAACTAAAAGTTGTCTCAAAATAGCAAAAGAAACACATAAATACGTTCCTAACAGAAAATACTCCAATTATAAATAACAAAATAAAAAAAATGAAAAAGAAAAATAAATTATGACTGAATCTGATAAGCATGCGGGAAAATCAAGATCCATGATTGCGAGAAGCTTCCGTTTTGTGGCAATAAGGGTATCCGACAATCTCAGGTTCTGAGTTTTTGTTCTGCGTCTTCTTTTACGCTCCTTTGTAACTATGTTTATGCACGATGTGAACGGACTAAAAAACAATGATACGGATTTTTGTGCAATTAAATTAAACAATAAAGAAATACTCTTTAGACTATTGAATTGTTACTGAAGGTTTTTTCTGCCAATTTAGAAATCGTGGTGGATAGCAATTTGAAATGGCTGAACTCTTTTGTTTGTTTTTATTGTGGTAGCTTTAGTTGATATCCTGGCTGGACTTTTTGAAGAGCTTTCTAACACTTTACATGCAGTTCTGCTAAGGTAGCTGTAAAATTAATTGCAGGTTGCAGTCGGACATTTCTAAATTAGAGGCAAAGGTTGAAAGACTTGATGCACAACTATCTTCCAAAGATCGAGAACTTGCTACATTAGCCCGAACGGTTTGTCTGGCATTTCCTGATTTAGAGAGAATGTTTAGATTAGAAGCTAAGAGAGTTATCTCTAATAGTTATCAATATTTTATGACTTGCCATGATTAGGAGGCTAAAGCTTCTGCAACTTTCAAAGCACAGATTGAAAGATTACAACAAGAGCGAGATGAATTTCAAAAAATGGTTATTGGACACCAGGTAAAGTATCTCGTCTTGAGGCTTGTTGTCTTTTCCAAATTTAGGCTAGTTAAAGTTCATCCATTTCTTTACAACGTACAAAAACTGTTTCCATGCTGTCCACTAAATTAACTTAATTATTCTGTTTCAATATTAAGCAAGCACGGACTCAACAACTTCATGAAATGAAGAAAAAGGAGAAAGATTACATTAAGCTGCAGGTAGTTTTCTTTGTTCGAAAGATAGTTTGAGCCTTAGACTAAAACTGTTTTTGTCAGGACAGTTAATTTTGTCCATATTATTATGGTAAAGCTTCACAAGAATTATTCTAAACTCTGATGAACTGAATAAGATAATGATTTTCAATTCTCATTCTGTAGGAGAGACTAAACCAGGTTTTGATGGAGAAGAAGAAAGAATCCCGTTCTGGAATGGAGATTATGAACTTACTTCAGGTATATTACATGAACTCTATTTCTATATTTCCCCTGGCCTTCAAGTCTAACATTATTCCTTGAGGAGGTTCGTAATATGCTTCTTTTTATTGGATTTTCTATCCTCCGGCTCTCCCTAGCTTCTTTTAGCTATGATTTTACATATTCTGATTTCAATGCCGATCTTAACAGAAAGAAGGACGTCAGCGGGGAACTTGGAATGGAAAGAAAGCTGATGGCGACTTTTATAAGATGATTGTATGTTTGAAAAATTACTCTTAACTTATGTTTTGGGTACACTGTCATTATGTCTTTGTCTGTTTACAGGTCGATGCATATGAAGTGAAGAAGCAAGAACTTATGGCAGAAAATGCTGATCTGCGGGCATTGCTAAGATCAATGCAGGTACACAATGATTGACCTATGCTCTTAATTGTTTCTTGTGACAATTATATATGGATAGAAGAATACAATTATTTAACTATTATTCTTGTACAAGCATGTGTAACTATATAAATGCAATATGGAGAATATCATAGAAAATATAATGCTTGTAAAAGGTGTATATCACTTTTAGATATGATAACATCTGCTCACAAATTCAAGGTAGCATAAAAGATATCAATTTGAGCTTGACAATTCTAGCAACCGAAAATGCATTTGTAGGTCTTATTGCATGAAAATTGTGGGTTCTTAAGAGGAGTGCTTTAGATCTGTGAAAGATAAATTTGCATGAATCAGATGCAGAGTCAACAATGAGATCTTTGCCATTGAAGGCACAAGTAAGCTACTTAGAATAAACATATAGATATTAAGTGCTGATGGAGTTAACGAGTGAGATCATCGTGAAGAAGTCAACAAAGAGGTTGTTGTAATAAGGTCATTGACAAGCAGCCAGTAGAGAACATAGGAGATCTAAGAAAGCTATTGAATATATTGCAATCATGCTCATGTTTTGTTTTGATATGTGTGATAAATGATGTAAGTGGAGGGCACTATCAAACTCAATGTGGATTTGCGGTTTTACTGGAAGTGGACCCGTGTGATACATGAAATGTTGGTTAATAATAAAAGAAATGCAAGTGCCGTTAGGTAGTGATCGATAAGTGACATTTGCAAGAAAAATATAAGATTGCATGCCAAAGGATTTGGTTCTTTATGACCGTGTGCTAGTGGATGCAATAACAGTGCTTCTATTATGATTCCTTGGCGAAGGTATCTGTATTGGAGATCTAATGATTTGACATTTGGGGTGTTGGGATTGATTGCATGTGACAGTTGGCGACTAAATTGTAGTGCCGCGAGAAATCATAGGTGATTACAATCAAATAGGAAGATGGCAACAATTGCTTGGACTATGGAGATTAGAATGTTGATCAAAATATAGTGACTACGCATGTAGGTGATAATAGCCTCTAATAGTTTGATACCATCCTAGAAGGGAGAGCGAATTATAAGAGACTCGTATTTATTGAATTGGCATTCTAGTACAAGCATATCTGTGCCTACATAACTTGAGAAGATAAGAATGATGAATATCCCTAATAAGGAATAAATATAGTACTTATGAATTGTTTAGTTTTTTACAATAAATATTTATTTCGTATGATAATTTAAATTTGTTAATTTCATTAATATTTTTTTTACAAATATACCTAAAATATAAGTGAAAATGTCTTAAATTATTTTTACTGGTTCTCATTGGTTAACTTAACCTTCCACTTAAATTTACATAAAAGTTTCACATTAGGCAAACATTTTTTACTCAGAATTCTCCAATTTGTAACAGATAGAACAAATGTCATGTTTATGCGATATAACTTTGGAAGATGTGAAATTGATAGCTTGATTAAATCAATTTCTTGGTTGTTTTTGTTTGGTGACTTTGAAAATGTTATATAAATAAGAGTACTGACTTGACTAGTGTGATATTGTCAACGTGGAAGCAAAAATTTTGAGTTTATTGATGGTATAATACATATGGTGGGTCAGGAAAGATTATGATTATCTAAATTGTCATTTGATTGAAGTGAGTATTTGATGATATAAACATATTATTGTAAGCTTTTGGATCTTTCTACCATTACTTCTAATATGGGTTGTTGCTCCATCATAGAATCAATTCCTGTGGTTCTTGATTATATGTTTTTTCAAGATTAATAATAATCATATGAAGATTATTTCTTTGTTTTCTATCCTTCTCCACTATTTATATTTATAATTATTACAATCATAAATGTCACATCCTAATAACTATAGAGGATTTTGTGATTCTTTTTTTTTAAAAGTTAATATAAGTGAAGAATGTAAAGATGTCAAATAATTGGATAAGCATTTGAGTGCCAATTTTTAAGAATAAATGTGATTTACAATTGTAATAATTATAAAAAAATTAAATTTACAAGTCATATAATAAAAAGAAAAGAGAGAATGGAACATAGGCTTATTAAATTTATATCAAGTTTGCATAAACAAATTGGTGCATTTTTTCTGTAATTAATAGATATCTTATTTAGTCCTATAGCCTTGCATCGATGCATTTTTTATAACTATCCACTTCACTTTTTAGAGGAGTTTATAATATACATTATTATGTTATTTTGTCATACTCTTTCAAAATAATTTATTTCTCCTTGAAGCTCTCATTTTGATATTTTCCAAAATAACATTTCTATCTTCCCCGACGAATTACATTTTTTATTATCTTTACTTATAATGCATCTAATTTGATTGAGATCCTTAATTCTCTTATGTAATATCATATATTTTTAATATATTGCTTTTTCTACTTTATCGGTGCTAAGCTAATTATATAACTTCAAAAGCTCTATCGGCTTTGATTTACTCACTTCTCTCTTTGGTTCCAACAATATTCAAATTTTTTCTACATTTGAAAGCTCATTTTCTGAAACTCTGCACCTCATATTTACATGATTAAATTTCCTTATAAATGCATTATCATTGAATCTCTTAGATTGTTGTTAAATCTACTGTTGACCTCACTTTTTGTCGAGGTTTAGTATTCCTCCTAGATTTAGGATTCTAGCCTCAGGACTTTCCCCGACGATCCTAGATTCCTAGCGATGGGACCCACCTCGTTTTAGAGTATCTGGAAGCCACTTCGTTACTCTTTGAAATCCTGTACGACATTTCGTACCGCTGGCCTATAGCCGGTCGAAATTGATGTTAGGAGTTCAAATCGAGTCCCTATAGGACCCTGGACATTAGGACAGCCTCGTGCACGTCTTACATACCTACACCATTCCGATCGATCGAGCTCGAGTCAAAATTTGTGACGATACTAAATTTCGACGCAATTTTGGCGCGACCGTCGACGAGGTTGCCCAGACGACCTCGGACGACGAAACGGACTTCGCTGATGCGTCCGGAACGTCGATTTTACCTAAAATTGACATTCAATTTGCGACGATAGCTCACCGAGGTGAAACTTACGTGACGATTATAATTATCCTATTAATAATAATAATATTTATATTATTATTATTATTAATATATGTATTTATATTTACCCCTCCCCTTTTAACACATAACCGAAACCCTAAATCCCTCCTCACGCCCGACCGGTTGGCTTCGTCTCTCCCGCGCGAGCTCCATGGAAGCTTCGTCCCTCCCGCGCTCGAGCGTGCTCTCTTGGCGGCCGTTTGCTCCTCGAGCCGCTCGCGATCCTATCCTTATCCCCGTGCGAGCAACTTGCCCTGCGTACGCCCCTTACCGATCTCTCTCGCTCCTATTCTCGCGGCGGTTTGTCGCCGATCCCACTTGCGCCCGATCCCGTAGGTTGAACTCTTGACCTCTCGCTTCCCCTCCTCTCGCCTATTTAAACCCCATTCGGGGTGGGATTGTGGTTGGTCCGAAATTTCGTGAAGAGGAGGGGAGGTCGTCGTTGTCTTCGCGTTGCGGTTTGCTCCCGTGTGTTTTACGCACTCCGGTAACTCTTCCCGACTCCCCTTTCTCCTCTTCGATTTGGCCCCGTGCTACCGTAGCCTCGTTGATTGGCGCGGTTCTTTCCTGTTTATGGTTTCTGCTGCGTACTTATATCCCCTGGAATGTGTTAATTGCATGCCGAGATGAATGTTATAGGGCTCCCTGTGTACTTTAGCTCGACATGAGGCATGGAAGTATTTATTTAATTCTATATACATGCGGGGTTCATTTCTTGCTCCTTGTAGCTTTCCTTTACAAAAATAGCATGTTAAAGTGAAGTTTCGATTCAACTTGAAGGAGCCCTATGTTCACTTTCATGATAAATGTATTGAGGCTCTGCATTTTAATCTTTAAGTATATGGAAACGTTCGTTTTAGCTTCATGATAGGTGTGGTTTTAACTTTATTATAGCTCATCTTGAAGCTCGGTTGGCTTGGCTTAACTCTTACTTGAAAGGCTATTCTAACATACGGATACTTGCTACTCTTATTTCGATGCTTTAAGAGGCTTGTTTTGGCCCTGTTTGGGAGCTTGGTTGGCTTGATTTATTTCTGATTTGAGAGCCTACTTTGGTATTCTGGATTTACTCTTATATTGGGCTTGGTTGAGGTTTTGCTATACTCTTTGTTTTAAGCTTGATTCTAGCCCGGATTTTGGCCTTATGTTGCTCGGTTTCCAATTGGCATTATTGTATCCTTGTTTTCGAATCGAGGTTGGCTCGGGTTCGGCCTTATATGGGCTCGGGTTGGCTCTTTTAGCTCTCTTTCTGTTTCGACTTTGAGCGGGGTGTGTGTTATCCCGAATTTTGGTCGATGTTGTTGGTTTAGTTGAATGCTTAATATGGCGTTTCGCTTTAGCTTTGTGATGGAATTATTTTTTTGATTATATGTCGAGTCGTCTTTTCTGGTTTTGTTTCTTTGGGACTCGTTGTGTTGGCTCTGGTCAGCTTGCTGATTGGCCTGGTCTTGAGTTAATTTAGGACTTCGTCGTTGTGGCTCGAGGTTGAGGCTGGTTCTCTTGGCCTTGTCTTGGCTCGGGTTTGACTTTCTTTGAGAGTCGTTCGGTTTGAGATCGAACTGCCTTCTTGGCTCGTTGTTGGCTCGGGTTCGATTCTATACGGGTTCGGGCTTGGCTCCTTAGCTCTCTTTTGCTTTGGCTTTGAGTGGGAATGCTATGACTTGATTTTATCGTCGGTTTCTAGCTCGCTATGGCTCGGGTTTAACTTTGTGTTGGAGCCGTTGTAGTTCGGAGTTGGTCGGCTTCTTGGCCTTGTTGTGGCTCGGTTTCTCGCCCAATGGAAGTTTGAATTTGGCTTTTTAAAAGGCCGTCGTAATCGGAGTTGGGATAATTCATTCGATTCACTTGGAGGCTTGTTGTGGGCTCGAGTTTGTGCTCGGGTTTGGCTCTAGTGAGAGCTGGGCTTTGTGCTCATTTGGTGAAAACCGAACTCTATGTTTATGGAAGGAGTCGGGTTCGACTTGGGGCTTGGCCGTGAGTCCATCGATGTGATTTGTGAGTTTTGAGGTCGGATAGAAACTTTACTTGTTGCTTGCCTTTTGTTGGGGCTTGGCCGAGAGCCTTTTGTTGGTGGTCGATGTGATGGTGGCCTTGTTCTATCGTCGTGTTTGAGTTGGGGATTGATAAAGATGAACCTATAGTTGCTCCTTGCTTGTTTGAGAGGGAGATGTCGAGCATTGTGCTTGGGCCACTTCTTAGGTGCCTCATTCGATGAATTGGAGTTAAATTGATGTTCTCGGAAGCTTGTCCATTCACTTTCTTATGGGTTTGGAAATGTTCGCAATCAGTGCTTGTCCCGAGCCATTTTTCTCTTTTGCTTGATTTTAAAAGTTTTTGATCGACTTTTCCATGATTTCTCTTTTAAATTTCCTTTTGGTGTAATTGTACTTAAGCGAGAAAATGACACCCTCGGGTCGATTCGTGAACTCGGATTTCGTTTTTAACGCCTTGTTATTACATGTGTTAGGGAATTTTAAATTAACTCACCCGCCGTCCCGACCCTCCGAGTTCGGGGTGAGTTAATCTTCTTTTCCCTTTTCGTTGCTCGACATGTTTTCCCGCTTCACTCGGAGTCGGTTTTGGTTTTGTTTTGTTTTGGGGCGATGACGGCGATGATGCAAAAGGCACGCCAGTGATAGAGTAGAATGATATCCCATCCTACGACATCAGGACTCGCTCCAGGGCCCCGGTGAACCGTAGGATGACGGTATCCTTCACCGCTGCAAGGCAAGCGGGGCACCCGTCATCTTCCTGTGATTGTTAGCGATCCTTTACCCGACGAAATAATCGGCTCGTGGACAATCATAATTTTCAAAATCCGATAAGAATAAGATACTACATTTCGCAATAAAAAAATATATCCCTACCACAATCAAAATATATAAACTCTCTTTGCATGTATCGAAACTCATGTGCATGTCAAAAATACAAATTTCAAAACCATATTATAAAATTTGATTGTCCACTTGTTGATTATCGATCTTGGGTGGGGAACACTCTCTCGAGTCGGGTTTAGTCGGACACCTTCTCAGTTGAGTGGCGGCTTTATACACTCGTGCGACCGAGTAGCACTTCGACGACCCTTCGAGCAAGATCTACACAGGTTCCGAGCTCAGCCTGCCCGAGTGCTTGCGGTTTTCTTCGGGTTTTCATTTGATTTTTGATAGAGCACTCGTGGTCCTTTTTAGGATTTTCTCGGAGTTTTGGTGACTTTTACTACTTTTCTCGAGCTTTCCGTCGTGGGTCGATCACTTTGTTTTCGAGTTTTTCGACGACCTTTCATTTCGCTTGCTTGGCTTTCATGTAGCATACTTCATTGGCTAGACGAAAGAAAATAACGGGCCTTCGAGTATACAGGTTTGTTTACATTTGCAGCGTGTTACCTTCTTTATACCTGCTATCGCATCTATATCATTGTTAGTCATCACTTTTTATACCTGTCTTATCGCATGCTATATCTTGTTAATCGTCACTTTTCATACTCGTCTATCGTATGTTATCCCGTTTAAGACGTTACATTATATACTTGTTGCATGTCTTTCATCACTACTCATGTGTCTATATACACACCCTGTCGTAAATCGTACAACACTTAAACATACTTCGCATAGGATGTTTAGGTGAACTCAACCATGAAGCTACCTGATTGAACATTTCGACTCGCCATTCTGAAAACTCAACCTCTTCACGCAAGGAGCTTGGAGCTAGCGGTGGGCAAGCACGACCATCTTCAACAAAGAAACACGTCTACAACAACTAAACAACTCCTTAGTGATTAAACAACAAACCATAGTGATTTCGAGGTTGTTCGCCTAATGCGACATAAATCCTCAACCTCTTGTTGGCGCTTTGTATAGCTTCTGTCTGTACAATATAAGCCCCGACTCGTTTTAGGATTCCGAGGTTGTCGTTCGTTACGACCTAAATCCTCACATCTTCTAGGCTATTCGTGTGATCGTTTCACACGAATGTAAACCCTAATTAAATAAAATTGGCAGGATGAAACCTTTAAATAATATCTCCTAAATCAAAGCCAAATCATAGGATAGCTTGGGAAGTCACCGAGGTTCTCCTCTGGATCTTTGACATCCCCTAGTTCTTCCTCCTTTGGATTCTACAATAAAATGTTCCAACTTTGAGCCAATCCCCTTTCACACCTCTTTGTCCGATTACGTTGAAAAGTCCTATCCTTTTCGACCTCCTCGAAGATAATATTTCCCGATTTTTATCGAGAGTTTTCTTAAGTGATTTCGGTCATTTAAGATGTAATTAACTATAAGTGCTTGCCTTTATATGAAGCATTTTCCGAACCCAATTTAAAATAAACCCTATTTAATTCTTCTTATTAAATAGGTGAATTATTTCAGCAAATATAATGGTTTCACAGACTAAACGGACGTCATATATTTCTTAGTTTATTTGATCGAGCCTCACCCTCGAGTCTTCGTGTTTTTCCTTCGGGATAAATGCATGACTTGAAGTCAGATAGCTTCTTTCATTCAAACTATGAAAAATATGGATCGGTTGATTCCCTTTCTTTTCGTTGAAGGATCCTTTCGAAGTGGGCGACGAGATTTCGATTCCGGCGACCGACAGCTTCTTACGGGCACTTCACCGGCACAAAACAACGCCGATATCTACTAAAGAATTTCAATTTATCTCTCTTAGCAAATATCCGGAAAGGTTAATAATTTCTGACCATTGAATTCCACCTCGTCATCCAATGGTTATAAAATACAATTTTTTTTTTATACCTCAAGAGATACACACATGCAATATGATACAGCATAAAAGATATGATACTTAGAATTGCTATTAGTACAAAAGATCAAATATATGTTGCTTGAATCAAATGATGAACTATCAAATATATGAAAGTTAATGAAGGGGGAAAAATGAACTCATTTGGACCTTCTTGCTTGAAGCTTGGTGAAAATATGAGAGTGAAGTTTTTTTTTAATTGCAAAATTTTTTGAAAAGTAAGCTACACGGGGCTCCCTTTTGGGGGGGTGCTGAACGGCTGTACCCAGCTAAACTGGTTCAGCCATGAGCAAGGATCGACAGTCCTATATGTTTGGCTTAGGGTTGTCTCCCAAACTGAGGGGCCTCAGCCTCTTAGTTATCTACTATACATATGTATTTGCCTTGTGTTAGAGTTCAGTGTTGCTTTGAGATCTCTATCAGAACAACTTCCAGCATCCATTTTTTCTTAATAGAGCTGTACTTGACGGCTATAAGATTCTCCGGTTGTAACTCGTCTCGAGATGGTGATTATCCTTGACTATCTCATCCTCTACAACCTCCCCTCCGCTGCCATTGTCGCCATAACTGCTACAGCCGCCCCCAAGAACAGTGCTTGCATTGTTCCTGCAGTCCGACACCTTCCTGCTATCCTTCCCCATCACCTAGCAGCTCCTTGTCACCTACCTTCCTGCCGCTGACCCCTTTCATCCCCTGTACAACTGAGCCACACCTCCCCTTACCCTGCAGTCCAACCAAACTCCCTCTTTCCCCACCCCACCATAAGTCGTCTAGCTCTCCTCCCTTCCTACTGATACCCACTCCCAACCATCCTTCCTCCACCAATCCTGCTCCTTCCATCCCTTAACCGCCACAAGCCCCTCCACCAATTCGTCTTTCCAGCCTCTCAGCTCCCCATCCAGCCATTAAACCCTTTTCTGCTGCCCTTACCGCACCCATCCCTTCCTTCCTGCTACCCAATCATCACCTTCGCCCTTGCCCTAGTTTGGGTCGGTGGTTGTCCCCTTTGTTGTTATATCCTATTGTCGTATGTGTTGTTTGTAACCCTATTTAATTTCAGTAACAAGTTTGCAATTCTGTTCTTGTTTTAGTTAAATCCGGTATCAATAAGATTTGAAATCACTTATGCACCAACAATCCATCACTTGTACCTCTCTATTCGAATCCCCGGGTTGCTAAGTATCATAATCTTCTTCATCTTCGCTAATAGGAGGGATAAGGAGAACTTTCAAATCGGAGTATCAAATTTTGTTATACTTCTTGGAAAAGATGTGTAGACATGTACAGTTAGTAAATTTAGACACAATAGTCTCAGGATTCTAAGAAGAGTAACGGTTTTAGATTCTTAGTGTAAACCTGTATTGATAATATAAGAGCAACAATCATTTGCACATTTTGAATGTTCCTACCTCAATTAATTCTCTCAGGTGCAAATGTCTCTTGAAACTACCTCGTAAATTCTGCCAAAAAGTTTCATTGAAAAAATAATATCAATGATGCCTTCAAATGCTACTTTATGCTAATACTCAAAAGACTATGAGTTAATACACCTCTTTCTTCAATGACATGATAGCATCATTCCAAACAATACTTTGGCTACAGAAAGATGTGCAATTGTAACATCCACTTTAAATGTTTAGTAAAAATAGAACCTAAGGAGTATAACGTGGATTGGTTGAAGAAATGTATTTGAAGCTAGTGAAAGCTACCCAAACGTGCGTGCTGCGTGGTTCTACAATTGTAGCAAAATAGTGAGACATTTAAGCATATGGATAAACAAGCCGCAATCATAGTTTGTCTGATGAAGAGTTTGGTTATTTTACAAATGAGAATAATCGTATATGTTGTGATGAGGACTAATTATCCAAACAAAAAATTTACTAACCAGGCTCAAGTCTAACAAAAATTATACATGTTGAGACGACCTACAACTTTTGTCAAAAAAAATGACGACTAGCCGGAGGGCAATATCCAATGAAATGTTAGCAATGGAAGCAGCCTCCAAGATACAAGGAACCATTGTCCCAAGAAGCAAAATGGATAAATTGAACCACAATTATCCTAAGACATCCAGTACAAATTTGACTGCATATGATTTGGGATCAAGGAGATGGAGCGATAGGTGTTTGCCTGATAGTAAATTACGAGGGGAAAGGATCCATGGAGAGACGAAAGCAAATTGGAGGGAAGAGTAGTTGTTAGTAAGAAAGATTGAGTTAATGGCTGCAACCCTACGTTTCTCACTAGAAGATAGCAAGCATGCGTGAGCTTAAACTGAGCCACTGAGTGCAATGGTCTAATCAAAGTAAGACAAAGCATGAGGGCGAGGCATGTGAGAGGATGGCCGAATGATCCAAGCGAAGGGATTCATTACTAGAGATTAAGTGAAGAAGATAATTATGCTCTTAATGTACACATACATGCAAACACATATCAATATCTATCCTATATTGTATGGTCAAGCTTTCCTCCAGATATTTTTTAAAATCTTTGTAATAACAAGAAATGATTCTATTTATGGTTTTCTGCGTTAATGTTTGTATTTAGCTTGTTGATTAGGCTTTCCTGCTGGGATATACATGATGTTTAACTATCTTTTACTGCATTTTGGATGGTGTAAAGTGTCCTAAATTGCACATTTCTGCACGCAAATGTTCCTAAATTACTTCATGAGAAATTTATATGAACTACCGTTTTAAATTTTAATGTTTTGGTATTTTGCTCATTATTGTTACTCTTCATACTTCAGAGTATTTTGTTAGCATCATTAATTTGACTTTCCATTTTGAAGCTCTTGGTAATGAATAAAGTGCTTTGAAAGCTTAGTTATTCATTAAATTTAAGCAATTTATTAAGTTGCAACTGATTTATCCCTCAGTGTTGTTATTTTTCTTGAGAATTTCAACTGTTTGATCTAAGGTTAAAATGAAGGTTTGCTCTCAATTTTTTTGGGAGTATTATATTACATTTCACTTTTTATATCATGTTACTCGGAAATGATTTGTTAATGCATTGCTGATATTACTTCTAAAATTCTTCTTATTTAATGAGCTAGTATTAGTTGTGACATTCAAATTTTTTTTTGCCAAATTTGCTTGTAGATGGATATGCGGGATTTCTTAAATGCTCCAAACGGGGAATCACTTCAAAATTTATCTACTGGGGACAAGCAAGAAGTAGAACCTCAGTCCCCGCTGGGTGGCAGGACAGTATGTAGAAATAGTTTTTTTTTTTCTGAAAAGTCCACTCTGGGTTTTGATTCCTATCCAAAACTCTAGAATTTTCATTGTTGTTTTAGCCTAAACATGTTTTTATGCATTCCATACCTTTGTGGCATAAAGATGATCCTTGTAATATAACCTTTTTTTTTCTCTTTGAAAAATACAGGATGTCTTTGATTTGCCTTTCCATATGGCTAGGGATCAAATCGAAGAGAGCTTACGAACTAAAATGTCCTCGATAAAGGTTTATTTTGCTTTTACATGATATTTGAGCATGATGAATTGCTTATTTTATATATTTCAGTTCATAGGTGAAGGTCTTTGTTCCTTTTCAAACATATACTATTCAACTTGATTTTTGAAAGGCTCGGATGGCTCAACTTCAAGATGCTCAGAAGGGAGCTGAAGTCTCTTCAGAAGCAACAGAGCGGGAGCTTGAGCTTGAAGCTCAACTTGTTGAAGCTAGAAGTATCATTCAAGAGCAGGTGATTGTTATCCTCTTTTAAGAGTGCCAATTTTTACTGAAATGGGATCAAAATAACATTTTTACCTAATCCAATCTCTTTTGCTGTAAACATGAATAGTTTTGAAGATTTGGTTGTTCAACGTCAATCTCAGGCTTGTTCTTTCCTCTAAGAGGAATGATTGATTATGATTTCGTTTTTGATTAATGATTTTCTACCTGAACTTGGAAGATTTAAAATATGTTTGTGATGGCTACAATTTTCTTTTAATCTAGTTGCTAGACAGTTTTGTAAGAAGGATAGCTTTTGAAACTTGTGGATCCTATAAATAAATGTTCTTCCTGAATTGGATAGCTAGCCAATTTAACTCTTTTGTCATGAGGAACACCTTTGTACTAAAAAATTCATTCTACTAATTGGAGCACTCAATAAATATGTCTATATCTATGAGACCGTTAAAAATCGGCAAATCCACCTTTACTCTAAGATCTTGATTTTTCCTCCGATGTTTCATACCAAATTGTTGGGGTATTGGTTTTTCATCACTAAAAATTGCATGGTGGAAGAGATTCACATCTCTTAATCTGACGAGTCACCATTTTGGCTACGGGCTACGGATTGTATTCTCTCAAATGCTACAAGACTGTTATAGTTGGAGTATTCCGCTTTGCAATATCCTCCATAGTATGCTCCAATGCACCTCTTTGCAAATGTCTCCTAGGTGAAACAGTCTTTTCTTCCGACTAGGTTTTCTGCTGATGTACGACTGCACATCAAAGGTTGGTTAGGGCTTAAGTAATGATAGTAGGTGTCAGTATGGATTTTTGGTCAAGGTAGGAATGTTGGATTTTTAAAATTAGGGTTAGTGTTAGGAATTGTGGTAGGAATGGTTTGGGTATTGTGAGATTTTTTTTTGTGGATATTTAATTTAGGGCAAGAAAGACAAATTTTTTAAAATTTAATGTTTGTTGGATTTTAATATCAGATAATATCGTTATAGAGCCTCTAGAATGTGTTTAGAAAGTGGGTTATATAATAAACGGTTTAAAGAAATCATATAAAAATTTTGATAAGTTTAAAACGTACTCTAAATTTTGCATTTTTTGGATTTCAATCGAATTAATTTTATAAATTCTACACGTCAAATTGATCAATTCGGTCTATAATATTTTATTTAAACTAGGAATAGTTTGAAATATTTTAAAAATTGGAAACTTTAAGTTTATTTGAACTCAATTAACCCTTAATTAACCCGCCTTAATCCCGCTTTATTGTTGCCATCGACTTACCATGTGATATAAATTCTATACGGCATCGAAAGAGTGAAATCATCCATCAAGAACTTTTGCAGTTCTCCTCCCTCTCTCCCATCTCTCGGTTTCATTCGCATGGAATGACTCCTTGTTTTCGATCGCACCCGGCTAAGGGGTCCCGCAAGGACTTGCGATTGCGACACTGCAGCACAGGCGTGATCGCTGCTGCGACCCGCAGAGTTGCAAGCAGAGGAGGCGAGCGGCCCACTGGTGATAGAATTGTGGTTTAGGCTTCGGGGACGAAATAGGTGAATATGAAGCCATCATTCATGCTATTTGAAATATTCATTTTCTTCCTCACATTTCCTTTTTAAGATTTACCATGAATTGTGCGACATTTTCTTTTGCGGTTGTCGTATTGGAGATGAGGTTGCATCGAAAGTGATGAAGTTGATTTGTGAACTTTTGTGAGAGCCTTTAGTGAGACATCAATGAAGATATGATAATGGTTAGTGATAAGAAGAAAAGAAGATTTGGTGGTATTAGTAAGGTTGGGTTATGCCATGAGGCTTGTTTGAGGCACATTCTGGCAAATTTATTATGTTTTGGGTTAAATCACTTTATAAACCAAGATATAATGAAATCCTAAGCTATTTGCTGATTCCAGGTTGTTTACGCGTCACATTGAACTCGATACAATCATGTGGTAATTAGTCACGGGAAGACTCTGGAAATTCAGGTAAATTAATCCTATGCTTAAGAAAAATGAACAATTTGATTAATGGAAATTGTTTGAACCTGGAAGTTTGATTTTGGTTATATATGTCGTTAATATCAATATAAAGGTTATCGCTATGTCCAACTACTTACCGAAGCTTAAGAACTAGTGTTACAATTTAGCCAGGGGTGAGTAGACAAACCTTACCACCCAAAACAATTGTAATATTGAGATCTCTAACTGTCGTACCGGGGTAAGATCGGTCAGGGACAGCTAATGATGTTTTCACCTCTGACAATGGTGATGTTTAGATCGTTAACTGCGGTGTCGACGAGATAATATCGATCAAGAGTATGTTGGATTTTGTTGAAAGTGATTTTTGAACAAATAGATGTTTATGCAAGTAGTATAAAGTAAGATTAAAATTAAAGTAAATGCTTATACAAGATTTGAGTATTTTCATTTAGAAATGATCATCAATAACTGCATTAGCGTATATAAGATTTCTTATAAAGATATGAAGGACTAGCATTTTATAAGATTTTTATAGAGATATGTTAAGACTTCAATGCATATTGATTTTTTTTCCTTGACTTGTAGTTTAGATATATGATTATTCCTAGGTTATTTTTAGATAACTCATTATGTTGCTTTAATTATTTTTTTAGATCTTAAGTTTTTAAACAAGACGAATAGAGAGGGTCAAATGTTTATAGGAGATGAGAACAACGTTAAAAAGTGTACAGATTTTAACCTGTTGATTTAATTGCTCTCTTGTCACGACCCGACTCGAGGCTTAGAATTAATCAAGACGAGAACAGATGGTCGGATCGAATAGTAAAATCAATTGTTTGTTATTCTCTTTCTATCACTAATAGTTTAATATTCAAAAAATGTATGAAAGACTGACTAAAGAAAACAATTAAAATAACAAGTAGAAATTTGTACATTTCTGGATGATGTTGTCGTCTCCTTTACACATTTGATCATTTTTTGTTAATCTTGTTCAAATGTTTAAAATTTAAAAATAATATTAAAATAACATAATGAGTTATGTAAAAATAACACATAAGTAATCGCACTCCTAAACTACAATAATCGAAGAAAAAGAATTCAATATACATGTCAGTCCTTCATATCTCTATAAGAAATTTTTGAATATGCTAATCTTTCATATTTTTATAAGAAATGTTATACATACTAATGCATACATCAATGACATTTTCTAAGTGGAAATACTCAATCTTCTATATGCATTTACTTTTGTTTTACTTTATACTCTTTACATACACATCTACCTCTGTGAGGAATACCATCAACAAACCTAACAAATCCTTGTTCGATATTGCCACGTCAGAGCAATCTAAACATCGCAATTGTCTAGGGTGGAAAGACCTTTACCCGCCTCTTGGCTGATATTATCCTGTCAGCACATCGGCTAACAATGTAAAATCCCAATTATCTGCGGATGTAAGCTCTGGTCTACTCATCCTTGGCTGATACTATCCCGTCGACACATGGGTTAGTGATCTAACCATCACAATTATCTAGGGTGGTAAAAAAACAATACGTGCGTGGGTATATTGGCGTCCCTTGCATGTACGATTAGAGTGTGAACTCATTTGAACATGCACATACAATCATTCATATATAAACTATTTCATTTTTCAAAGCATATATTATTCTGAGATGTTTTTTTTGCATGTATTAACATTCATATTTAGTCTGTCGTGCAACTATTCCTCTTACTCAACTCTCATATCATTCATATCTCTTATCTCATGAATATTTTTTATATCACGCATGTCTTTTATATCATGCATATCTTTTTTCTATCTTGTTTATCACACACACACGCGCGCGCCCACACACACACACACACACACACACACACACACATATATATATTTCTTGGCATGTCTATCAGTCATATAATGTCTATCATACATGTAACACATCTCATACATATTCATATTTATTTTGTATATCTTTTCAGTCATTCATATATTTTCTAACAATATGAAGAATATTAAAAAACTAGAACAAACATAGAGTCAAACATATATTCTCAAATAAAGAAGATTACTGAAATTTAGAAATGCAATTGCTCATCTCAGTTGTCATATTAAATTCTTAATCTTGGGTAACTTGCTAGAAGTTGCAATAACTTTTATGTTGAGTTTGATAACTTGTAAAGCATAATATTAAAATTTAAGTTTTAAGAAATTTTAGTTAATCAAATTAATCTTCTTAGCTTAATTTGACTAAATTTTACGGAACATTTCTACAAATTGCTTCCACACATTTGCCTCAAAATCATCGCCTCAGCTAACCAACCTAAAATCTTAAATGACTTGAAATTCAGAATATCTTCGTTCATAGTATAATTTAACTCAAAATATAATTGATTTGTCAAAATATATCTTAAACGACTTCTTGACAACCCAACCCTTCTCTGAGCTGCTAAAACTTTTTATCTCTTCTTTATATCTTCTCAATCTTCCCTTCCCTTTTGTTGAATTTGTGTTAAAACCCCTACAAAAACTCGTAAATCACTTCCGACACTTCCGGCGTAAGATTGACTTCTCTGCAGCTATTGGAAACGAACAATGCACGAAAAACGAGGCAAATCACAAAATGGAAGTAATAGGAAGGAAATGACAGCCTCAAATGTTGCTAAATTCAGTTTTGCACTTACGAATTTCATTCTAGAGACCCAAATTGAAAGTTGCGGCACTCTTTTGTTTATCTGCGCACGTTCCAAACTCCAGCAGTGTAGCTAGAGTCATGGTTACCCTCAGACCAAGAAGAATTCATGCGGGGGAAAGAGAAGTTCAAAGCTTCTAGACCATTCGACGCCAATCAAGGCGTGTATCACTTGGGAGAAGTCAGTTGGAAATAGTGAGGGGATAAGGGAGGGTTATTATGGGTTAATTTGGTTTAGTTAATTTGATTAAACTTATAACTTCCGATTTTTCTATCTTCCAATCTATTCATAATTTATATATAGTATTATATATTGAATTGAATAGTTTTTCATCTAGATTTTTATAAATTTGACTCAATTGAATACTGAGGATGTGAAATTTGGGGTACATTTCAATCCACCAAAAATTTTATTTGATTTCTCAAAACTAGTTATTAAATTTTTGTGGCTCTTTCATGATTTTTTTTAATATTAAATACCAAATGATAGAAATAGAATAACATATAATTGATTTCCACCGTCCGGTCATTTGTTCCCGTCTTGGTTAATTCTAAGTCCCAGGCAAAGTCGTGATAGGTTCTGCGGAGAGATGGTTGTCGAATAGCAAGGGGAAGATAATAGACAAGTTCGACGACAATTGGAAAGGTATTATGGATGAAATCTGTTGTTGGACAGCTGATTGAAAAAATTTGACGACTGTCCTGGCTGAAAGTAGCGACTTGAATGACGAATAAATGAGATATGGGCAGCAGGGAGATTCTGCCACCTATTCCCAAGCAAAATATATGCACACTACTTATAAAAGGAAATGATACAACACTCCTTAGTTAATAAATCAGAATATACAATCTCTCAAACACCCAAAACAAAAACTAAGATCTTAAAACAGTCAAACAAAACATAAATAGACTCATAATAAAAATAACACTAGTCTGAAATAAGAAAATAGAAAATAAATAAAAAGGCAATAAAATATTGCATAAGTTGGCCCGGGACTGCATCCCGGGCGGGATGGTATCCCTCGATCGTGGTAAACTCGAGATCCCTCTTCAGCACATCCGAAGGAGCACGTCCTGTGAAGTATTCTGCCATTTTGACAGCTCTTAATCACTAGATTCACTATTTAGTGTTGAGCGAGTTCACTCTTTACACTAATTAAGTCTTAAGGTTCTTGAATAGTCAGAACATGTGTGGAATTTATTTCTTCGTTTTACTTTATGCCCAAACACAAAGCATGAGAGTAAGAACAAAGTTGTCGATGTGTTGAGCCTTCATTACTTATTGATCACCATCATGCAATCGAAGGTTGTTGGTTTGAAGTTATGAATGACCTGTATGCCTCCAGTGAAGGCTTTTAGGAGATTTGGAACTGTTGTTAAGACCTATAATATGAATAATTTTAAAGTTAATATGATTTTTCTATTCAATCAAAATTGTTTGTGCATTCATAGGAGTTTACTCAAGGGGATCATTTTATAGTAGTGCCACAATGGAGGGATGATAGAATGTTTTGGCAGGGACAAGGCTCTCTTTAGTGAATGGGAATTTCTATTGGCCTAGGATGGTACGAGATGTGGAGAGACATGCCAGGTAGTTTAGAGTATTTGATCTGGTTGGAGGGCAGAGTACAGGGTGATACACTCTCCTTCAAATTCTAGAATTACTCTGGTTGGATGTGAGCATGAATTTTATGGATTTATTCTTGCATTTCAAGCCAACTCAATCGGAAATTAAGTCCAACTAAGCATCCTGCCAGGTTGAGCTAGCCTAATGGGTTTATTCATATTTAATTGACCAAAACTTTAGATCCAGTTGCAGGGATTGGCTCCCAATATTGGACTTAGCAATCTTCCATGGTGTTGTTTTTTTGTGTTCATTTGACATTTTTTTCTTGATAGTACTGCAGTGGTCCTCTACTTAAACAAGCTTTGTCATCATTATCCTTGGCATTTATCCAAATTATTTGGGTTGGTTTTAAGAAACCTTCTCTACCGATTTGGGTTGATTTTATGAATTCCTCTTCGTACTTCATTCCCATTGAATGCTAAAAGATGTGAACTCGTTTCAAAATTCTTTTTGGATGCTAATGAAGGGTGATGATGTTATGTTGTTATGAGTATTAGAGCAGATGATTATCTTTTCACAAATATTAAGTCATGTAAACTCATCGTGAGACCAAGCAAAACGATAAATTAAGTTTGAGTAGCCATGGAATTTCAATCTTCAGACCTTGGATGAGAGTATTATTTACTTGTTTTCCTTTCTCGTCTATGTGTAGCTGGCTTTCTTTTTATTAATTAAATAAGTAAATAATTCTTGATATATATTCTTATGTAGGCTTCAATCATGTCAAAACATTTCACAAAGTCTGAAAATCCAAGGTGAACCTGAAGGAACACTTCCTAGTCAATACCTTTCTGTCCTTGACGGTTATTTTGTTTAAGACTGTTCCCTTTTCTAGAAGATAGCCGAGGCATCTAAAAGATGAGATGGTTATGCTACATTCAGATGTGCTGAGGTCTACACAAATCTCATTCTATGTACAGTACTAATTTTATTCCTTCAATGTTTTCTTTGCGCTGATTTTCTGTTAATAATTTACTTGTTCTTTTTGTTATTAGTCTAAAGAATGCCACAATCATGATCTGGCTATTATCTATTTTTCATTCCATTCACTGTTTGCACTACACTGAAAATTTCAGCAGAAAACTTGGGGGTTATACAGCTTTTTTTTATGCTTCAAGTATTCATAACAATTACTTTTGACCATTTAATTTCAGAAAATTGAAATGTTTGCCAGCAAATTTGTTTACAGCGAAAGAAATGGAACTTTCAAATAGATTTAGCCAAGAAAACTGGTCTGTGAAGTGTTTCTAGTGCGAAACTATTGTTGGCTTTTTAACGAGTCATACAAAGGCTGCATTATGTGTGACGCAGTAGGATGTAAAACCTTCAATTCTGGCATATCTTTTACAAAATTTTGTTATAAGATTAGTATGTGCTGCTAGCTTGGTTTATTTCTCACCAGAAAGCAATTTTTGCATCTTCTATTGCTGATTTTTTTTTTTTTAAATTTTAATTCAGCACATCAATATTCTCCTGGAAGGAAGAGTATAGAATGCCCTCTAATTGAGTTTTATATGCAGAACTTTTAGTTAGGTGATCAGTTTTCTTTAATGTAGAATGCCGCTTTTAAATTTCTGTGAATGAAAGAACTTAAATCTGTGCTCCTGCCTAAAATGTTGTTAAATGATAGTTATCTCATATACAAAGTATGTTTAATCATCTTTAATTGTATAACATGCCCTTTAACATATAAATTCTTATTTTTGTAAAACTATAGACCAAAAACCTTGGTTTTGTTTTTTAGTTTGATTTTTTATTTTTATTTTTACAACAGTATAACAATCAGGGACCATTTTGTTATCGATGGAGCGGGCAATTGACCTTCTTCAGTATCTGACTTTTTTAGGAATATATTTGTAAGGTAGAATATGCATGTATTCTTGTAACTAATATTGGAAGACCAACAGAACAGTTAATTAGAGCTGAATATTGTCTTAACAAACCTGAATGCGTTCTCATTATAGTGTTTAATGGTATAATTATAATGCTTTTGCTTATGGTAGATACTGCAGAAAAAAGTAGCGCTTCAATATTTATAGTTCAACCTCCCTGGCAATTCATTTTTTTTTTCTTTCTATAAGCTTTGAATGAGTAAATTGTTTACATGGTTCATAGACATTTGAGATGTTTATTTTAGTACTAAACCTTTCATGTATTCAATTTATTCTTGGAACTCAACAAATGTAAATCAATTTGGCCATACTGTCAATTTTGTCATTTCTTTGGATGCAAATTAGAGCGGACTTGTTTATGAGAGCGTTTTGCACATTTTAGGATTGATTTGGCTATCTTGTAGGAGCTCACACTAATGAAAATGAATAAAAAGTTTCAAGTCCTCATAAAAACTTTGCCCCATCAATTTGTATACAAAGAAATAACAACGTTAGATAACACGACCAACTTAGTTCAAATTTGGTGATCTGATAGACTAAAGTTTAATATCTAAAAGGTTTGGGACTAGAAGCCGATTTCGACCTATAGAAATTAAAAGAAGAGAATAAACTCTCAAGTGCCTTCACTTTTCCTTGCACAAAGAGGGGAGATGTATATAAATCTTCAGTGGACATTATAACATATGAATAAATCATAAGGAACAATTATCCTTTAAGAAAGCACATGGAATACAATCCAAGGATACTAGAAAGACAAATTTAATGGTATAGAGTTTGGATCCGTGTGTTTTAACTTTTTGTTATCCGTGGGTCATAAGTAAACATATCCAATTGTACAAAACCTTGATTAATGTGCCTCGAGTTATTTGTTATGATTGGAGTAGAAACTCAACTCCCTCTCAAATAGTGGATGATACAGATATACCATTCAATGTTTGGTTATGATATTTTTAAGTGTTGGGC
This sequence comes from Papilionanthe hookeriana x Papilionanthe teres, assembly GCA_022702705.1. NCBI lineage: Eukaryota > Viridiplantae > Streptophyta > Magnoliopsida > Asparagales > Orchidaceae > Papilionanthe > Papilionanthe hookeriana x Papilionanthe teres. Next base: position 68,910,529 of record CM040426.1, on the reverse strand, counting down.
TGCATATTTTTTTGGTAAATATGTCGAAGAGTTGATTTCTTTTGATATTGTCTCGTATCTACATCAATTATTTCATCAAAGTCCAGTTTTTAGCTTGTTTCAGTTGAAATTTCACACGACTTGCATTCTTTCATCTTGGTCTTTTCAATAGCTCCATAACATATTTCTATAAGAGATAAACAACCAACTAATTTCTCGTAACATTGTGTTCCACAATCATATCATGGTCATGGAATCAATTTCTTCATAAAGTAACAACTTTAGGTTTTCTAGCTCTGGAGATAGAACTACAAGGTGTTTGATTTTTAATTTTCCCTTTAGAAAGGTCTTCACCTTTTGAGACCATTTAATGTTTTTTTTTTTCCATTTTAAGCGATAAAATGTTTAAAATACCTCAAAGTTCTCTTTTGATCTGATTTCATCATGAATCATGATTGATTCTTTTGAAGGAAAGTTAAAGAACCTTGACATAGTGTGTAGAAGAATTCTACAAGAGATAATATTATAAGTGAAAACCCTAAATCTTAGATAATAAGAACAAATGTTGGAAGTAAAAATTCTAATTTTAGATAATAAAAACAAAAGCTGGAAGTGAAAACCATAACTTTAGAGTATAAATATAAATGTTGAAAGTGGAAATCTTAATCTTAGAGTTGTCAAAATAGTTTTTTGTTCGCCAACAACTCGTGTTATGCTCTCGAGCGAAATATAAATGAGTACTTGAACAGTGGTGATTTTTAACGAGTCGAACATGAATTGAGCTAACTAGAGCTCACTCGTATTCGGCTCGCTTACACCCCTAAGTACAAAAGCCTTCATGATTTGTGTGCCTTCAAGTTCTTAGCTATGACAAGAACAAAAATTCAACAAAACCCAAATATAAAATCCAAAATCTTAAAAATCAAATCAATCATAAGTTTGATAAAATTGAACTAATCGAACTAAAATTTAGTTCACATCAACTTAATTTCATGAAACATCCATTTAATTTTGAATTTTTGATTTATTTATTTATTTAGTTGAATTAAAATTAAAACCAAACTAATAACTAAAAATTGAATGTTGACATTTTAAAAACTTAAAATCGAAATCTATTTTGAAAATCGAAACCGAATAGATTAAATTTATTTAGTTCGTTTTTAATTTTTCAGATTTTAGAATTTCTTCTTTTTTTTTTATTTTTTTTTTTTTCGTCTGATGAAAATTATTTCAAGCCTTACAGGTGGCCTCTTTTTGTGGTTTCTTAAGCTGTAGTCGACGATAAGATTCAAATATGCTTGGTGCTCATGCAATATTTAATTTTTAATTTATAATTATATATATATATATATATATATATATATATATATATATATTGCGCATGTGATAATAATTGAGAGGACTGGTTATGGACATTGTAGCATAGGGGTGTATTTACATACCTATCACTTAATTCTTTTGTATTTACATGTACACCCAAAATGTAATATTTACATGTTTTAACTCTCAAATCCTTAATATCACATAAAAATTTTCAATATTATTTTTTCTTACCTTCTCATGGATGAGTTTATCTCAGCAAGGTGTTATAAATGTAAATTTACCTTTAGTATGTATGGTAAATGATTGCGGCTTCTTTTTCTCACCTAATATAGCATTTACTTAATGTTGCCCGCCGATGAGGTGTATGACAATGTGGTTGTTGGTGGTGGTGGTTGGGCGTGCAGACGTGTGGAGTACGGACGTAATACTTTCTCCAAATTAGTATTTTTGTATCTTTTTTTTATAATTATCAAAATTTTGTTTGGTTATAAATTTTTTTATAAATCTTTTATCTAACATTAACAGCACCACTATTACTACTAACTTTGAACACCAATATACCAATTCATGCATGGATCCATCATGCCAATTTGTTATAAGTTTAAATAAAAAGTTTTAGGTGCTAGATATATAAATACACATAAATTGTGAGATCTATATGTAAATTTCCCTTCTTAATTTTTTTAATTACTATTTGTACATGCTTCACAATTTCAACCAAAGAGATTCATTTCATCTATTTTAAAATCTATTTAAAATTTAAGTTTGTTTAACTCAATAGTAAGGGTGTATTTGGGACGACGGCGTGGTGTTATGCCGCAGTACTTTCTTTAAACAAAATTATGTTCTAAAAAAATTGCAGCTCTTTTTCAAAATAGTAATAATATAAAAAATTGTAATGATCATTGTATTTTTTTTGAACAATAACTTCTTCTTCAACAATTTCACAACTGCTTATTTAAACAATTACAGCTGTCCCACACAAACTTCAAATTAACACAATGATAGTTGTCAATACAAAAGAAATAAAGAAATAAAGAAAGTCTGAACATATTTGAATTTTTGGAGACTTACTAATCAAAACCCATTTGAAAGTCCTATAAATATCTCTAATTTGACTAAAAATTATTAATTTTTTAATATTTTAATAATATGTTAGTTATGTTCACATTAATGAAGCCAAAATAAACAAGCTTAACCATCCAGTAGCAGCTAATCTGATTGCATATTAAATTTAAAAAAACGCGGATAGCCGCGGCTTTGGGACGACGGTCCGGATTCACCCACGCCGCTGTGAGAATGAGATGGCTATAACAGTGATCGCCGCTGCGCCTCTCCTCGCCCTCGATCTGCCATCATGCAAGAAGGTATGGAACAGTTGGACTTAGCTCCTCAGCAAACTCTGTAATAAATCTCTACTGAATTTTCTCTAGTTTCTTCGATTTTACTATTTTGATTGGATGCGATGTCAGAGATTCAACGTGGCCGTCCTCTGTCAATCTCCATCGCTGCAACCGCATTGCTCAGCGGCGAGCAAGGCCGGCAGGAGCTTAATGGCGATGTTTGGCAGATTCCAAGGCTCAGAATGGCTGAATCCGGTCGTGTGGAGGACTTAGAGCGATTCTGTCAATATGTTGGTAATTTTCAATTTATGGATCGAACTTTTTGTTCTGTCAGTTGATTGTCCTTTGGCTGTTTTGATGCTTGCATTTTTTTTTTCTTTGATTTTTAAGTAGTGGAATTTCTTTTCTGTTTTTCAATAGGTTTCGTTAGGGCTTATTTTGTTGATTGTATATGAAGGCATATTTTTTTTAGATGTAAGGATTATATATTCATTTATGTTTAGCTCAAAACTAAATCGAGCTCGATCCGGCTCAAATTCGAAACGAGCTAGCTCAAGTTGAGTTATTATGATTCATTTCATCTCGAAATCGGCTCGATCCTGCTCAATATTTAGACTAACCAGCTTAAATTGAGTTATTTGGATTCGTTCCAGCTCGAAATCAGCTTGAAATTGGCTCGTGACTCATTATATTCAACTTTACTTAGCAATATATATATAATTTTTATAAATAAAAAATCCTACAAGATTATCTCGAGTCAGTTCAAGCTAATCTATATATGGCTCGAAATCAGCTCGAAAAAATTTTATCCAAAGTTTTAGCTCATAGCTGGGCTCCGTTTAGTTCTATCCGATCTCGATCTGAGCCAAAATTCAAATTAAATTTTGAGCAATTAACGATCTTCGAGCTAAATTCATCACCCTACTTGCTTGTAAATGTGGTTTCTCATCAACTAGCTGATGCCATAGTAAATAACTTCTTTTGTTTCACTTTTACAAGATGGAGAATCAAGTTTCCAAATTTTGTGTTTTCAATTGAAGAAAATACTACTGTTCTTTGAAGATGATCATTTAAAAATTGTTTCAATGATAATGAATGGAAGATGGTTCAAAAGTAAATCAGTACTCCATTGATCACTCATTTGTATAAGATTAATGTTTGGTATCCCTATATAATGGAGCACCTAGTAAGTAAGAGGAGAAATCTTATTTGTGAATCCAGTAGTTTGGCTTATCATAGAAATTTAATAATGAACTGAAACAATAAAGCAGCTTTTATTCCTCTTCATGTACAGTCCAGAAACTCCTTCATACCTCTGCAAAACTTCATAGCCTTCATTAGGAATCTCTTTCAACTATTAGTAAAGGCAATTTTGTCGTTTCCCAAGGCAATTGACAGATAGATTGATTTCTCTCATTATAATTATATATAAAATTCTAGTAATCCCCTGAATAAATTCTCTCTTTCAATGATAAACAATTTGAGTGAAAAATAAAACTTTTTAAAGCAAATTAAACAGTTCTTACTTTCTTGAACAAATTCAATAAATAATGAACTTCTTATTTAAAAGAAGGTACTTTGCCTTTATCTACTTCAGACTTTTATTTTCAAGATCTACCCAAAAAAGGAAAAAACACAAGGGGATTTGCAAACGTACCACACCATTTTATATATTTGCATATTTAACACTTAAATTTTAATGTTTACTTGTATGACATCTAAATCCTTAAGATCACATGAAAAAGAAAGCTAATATTAATTAAAGTGAAGCACATATTTTCATGCATACATTTTGATGTAATTATGACACTTCAGTGTTTCTATTAGTAAAAATCAAAGGCTAGTTAAATTTATAAATACATAAGAATTATATGGCGTTGATGCTTCCTTCTTTTATGTTGTTGTTTCAGCCAGGCAAATTGGTTTTGAAGACATTAGTGAGTGTCCTCAGCTAGGTAAATTAGCCTATGCCTATATGAGGAAGACGAAGGGATATGAGGAACATATATTCTCTTTCTTCTCCAATGAGCCAGATGCTGAGGCTTTATGTGTGGAACTCATAGATGAATTAGACAAATGCATTCTTGGATATTTTGCATTTCATTGGAGACATGCAATTTTTCTGATTAGCCAGGTATAAAGTGAAAATAATATCTATTTGTACTTTTTTTTTTTTTTTGGCTTATTTACTTGATTAGTTACTCTATTGGCGTGCATCTTTTTTGCTAGATTCTGGATGCTGATGCCAAACCTGTTGGGAAACTAAAGAACATGATTATGGAGGCTACTAGGTGGGCACTTCTAACTTCACATTAGTTTAATGGATGTAAGTAGGATACATTATTTGTTCTTAGCTACGGGAGGGAAACCTCCTCCTACTCGCTTGTATGTGATGAGCAGAAATTGTGCCAGTGAATTTCTATGAGCGGGAGGCACAACATGCTCGAGAAATAGATAGAATTTAATCCTGCTTTACATTTTTTTATTAATAAACATAATAAATTTCCTCGCAGGTTATTTGAACCAAACTTTTTAACCTTTTATAACTTATCCCTCAACAATCTTACAAATTTTATGACTTCCAAATGTAAATAAATTTATTTGCACTGGAACACAACTCATGTATGTGTTTTGATGCTGTCATATATAATAGTTTTAAATGGTGAAATATATTGATAAGTTTTAATGTTTTAAGTAGAAGTTTATAAATTTCCAATCATTCTCAATTTCCTTACATTTTTGAGAGTGCAAATTCTTTATGAAAATGTTTTGAAACCAGAATCATAAGCAATTTTTTTCTTCTAGAATCATAAGTGATTTTTTTATTACTAGAAGAAGATGAATGGTATGATTTTTTGTTTACTTATGCCCTAGATGATGCTATGCCTAAAACAAATTCGGATGACAAAATTATTCCATTTCTACGATAAGTGAAGTCAAACTTTCTCAAATATTTTTTGCCTGTAAATGCATCTTTGGTAGTTATAAATTATTCATAAAATTTTGTGAAATTAGAGCTATAAATAATTCTTAAGTACCAAAAGGATTATTAATCATATGACTTTTGTTGTTTACACACCCTCGAAGTTGGTTGGGTCTCTAAAAGAATTTGGATAACAAAATCTATCCCTGCACTAGGATGAGAGAAGTCCATCTGTGTGTGTGTGTGTGTGTGTGTGTGTGTGTGTGTGAGAGAGAGAGAGAGAGAGAGAGAGAGAGAGAGAGAGAGAGAGAGAGAGAGAGAGGGAGAGATACTATGCAAGACAAGAAGAGGTAAAGGGAAGACAGCTTTTACTTTCAAGGTAATTATTAGCACAGTGGCCCCCTATGGATAGGAGGATATGATACGCAGTAGTGGAGCTTGATTCCCGTACGACTTCTCTGAGGTAGTTGGTTAGTGTGTGTGTGTGTGTGAGAGAGAGAGAGAGAGAACTATGTGTATGTATGATTCAAATCTACTTTTTGTGTCCTTAATTAATTATATTTATTTTTGTTTGAATAATATAGTATGCAGACTTTAGTATTTCTAAGACATCTGGTGGGCGCAGAAAACTGAGGTTTGAAAAGGTGACAAGGAACTTGAAGATGACCAGGTTGTTCTCCACGTTGGTGGATGAGATGAAGGCCATCAGGATTGCACCTCAGGAGAGTGTTGGAGACAAGGAAGTGATGATCCCAGCAGCCCACTGCGATAGGTGTCCGGTTCTCCTTTTGATGGGCGGTGGAATGGGTGCGGGAAAAAGCACTGTACTCCAAAACAAATTACTAAAAGAGTAAGTTGTTCTTAAAAAGATTTTTTTTATATTGTTATTTTTAGATATAAAAAAATTCATTTCCAATTAAATATGAAATAATGACAACCATTTCTCTGAGGCGAACATTTAAATATTAAGATTTTTTTCTTTTTGGCTATCCAGTATTTGCATAAAGTGGCATTTTTTTAATGACGCAGAGCATTTTGGTCGAAAGCAGCATCAAATGCAGTAGTAGTTGAAGCAGATGCATTCAAAGAGACAGATGTTATTTATCGTGCCATCAGCTCCCGTGGTCATCATAATGACATTATTCAAACAGCTGAGCTGGTAAAACTAATACATACTTTACATCCTCTTGCTCTTTATCTTCTTTTACATTATATGTTTTTCATTTCATTGGGATTTCTGGCTTTCAGTATATATTTGTTCATCTTTTAGTTAAGGATTTTATGATAATTGGGTTGGTAAATAAGAGGCTTATATATTAAAAGAAAAAGAATGAGTTATATTTAAATTAAGAATTTTTATCACAGCATTGAATAAAAATAAAGCACTTAATAGAAAACCATAAAACAATCGTAGATTGGTGAGGAATTGAATAGTAAAACACAGAAAGGATCAAGATGTAAGTACTAAGTGTAATTATGCATTAACATCTACTAATGTATATGGATTTTGATAGAGTCTTCATTGATTTTGTATCTTCTGTGTAAACCAATTGTCTTGTGCGACACATTAGACCTCATGCTGCAACACATGTTAAATTTTCTCACTCATGATTTACGTTAATACCTCTCATTTGGGATATTTATATGTTCGTTTGGTTAAAGAATTGGTTTGCACCCTATCTAAGGTGTTCACCATTAAGAGGATGTTTGATGTTGAAGTCAGCCCGTGTATGAATCGGTTAACCATCTAAACTAGCTTGATTCTAGTAAATTATGCCCTATCTTTGGACATGGGACTATGTAGATTTATATTAGATTAGAGGAGTGAAATTTTACAAAAATAAATTGAAAATAACCTCATTTCTTCTATTTACGGATGAGGGATAATTATAATTTTCACCTTAACAAGTGTTGTTGGTGGAGACAATGATATAAAAATTAAATATTAATAATGTTTTCATTAATGAGTGTGTTCAGGGGCTTTTAACTGATCTGTTGTGGGCATTTCTCATTTATTGGATGGTGATCAAGGTTTTTGATGGCGAGTTCTGTTGGATATTCATGGTTAACTTTAGGAAGGCTCATTTATGATGAAACGATATCAAAACACTACATTTTTGATGAAAACTGGACTTGAAAGGTCTCAAGTCGGTTTTGATTTAAGTAAAATGTGCAAAGTTTCTATGTTATTTTTATGGAAGAAATGCATTAAATTAGATTACCTAAAAGTAGTTGGCTACTGTTTGCTCGAGGTTTTTGGTTACTATTCTCTCATGTTGAGTTGTCTGTCTTTTGGTTTTTTCACTTGGTTTGTAAGGCCTTGGGATCCTTGGGCACCTTTATGACTTATTAATGTTGTATTCTTGGATGCTGCATTTCTTATATTTTTGGAGCTGCTTTTCACCAGTCATCACATGCCATTCAAAAAAACCTAGAAGTCTGATTTAGATTAACTGCACTTTATATTATTAATTTTAAGATGAGATCAATATACATTAGATAGCTGTTGAGGTGACTTGAAAAGGTGCTAAACCCATGATCTGCATGCACCTTAATAAATCCCATCATAATTGTAAGCTAACCGAAGTTTATAACTTTGAAACATTTGAGATTGAGTAGCCTATTTGACTCCCTTAAATGGACATCTCCTTTGCTGCAATTTGTTTTCCTATTCAACTATCTTCTTCAAATCATTATTTGTCCCAAAGTTGTTGAAGTTATTATTTTATCAAAATAATAAATCAACTATATTTTATCCAATAAAATTTCAACTCATATTTTTAATAGCTAACTTCTACTGACCTTTGCCACTCAATGTATCTCGTGCATTATTGATGCTGGGTGTTCCACGCCCTATAAGGTGAACGAGGCAGGAACTGATCAAGGGAGGGACCAGTTCAGTTTTCCAGCCCCAAGGGGTTGGGCGGCGTATTTACCTATTTAGGCTATTAATTTGGGTTTCTTTTGCTTGAGGATATTTAAATATGTGTGAACTTATTTGGTGGACAATAAGAACATTCTTACCTGTGTAGCAGCTGGTAATTTTACAGTATGCTGGAGGAAGAAAAAAAAGGCTTAAAATTTAACTGATTTTATAAACAATTTTTCATGCGCTACATTATCATTTTTTTAAAAGAAAGATGTTATTTCTAACTTATAAAAATAATTATTTATAAATGTCTTGATCATTGTTTTATAAACTTGATAAGAATGTTTTGCAACTCCCACACTTTAAGAATAATATTTTGTTTTCTTAACATAATTACCTCATGACGTGTCCTCATTCAAGTTTTCTCACGATGGACTCCCTCACTTCAAATTAGAAGCTACAAGTAGTAAACCATTAGCATTATTGAGAATAAATATTACATAATAAAAGTTTTTTGTTTTTCAAAAGTAGAAAAAGAAACACTGTTGGCTTAACAGAGAGTTGCCACAAATATGCAGGTGCATCAATGTTCTACGAATGCAGCATCATCCTTGTTGGTGACTGCTCTGAATGAAGGAAGGGATGTCATCATGGATGGTACTCTCTCATGGGAGCCATTTGTGGTGCAAACAATAGCCATGGCGAGGGAAGTCCATCTCCGACGCTACCGGATGGGCCCCGGCTATCATGCAGCAGAAGACGGCTCAATCATCGAAAGGTATTGGGAGCCGGTCGATGATGATGAATGCAATGTTGTGGAAGACGGTGGAACCCGGAAGCCTTACAGGATAGAGCTTGTTGGAGTTATCTGTGATGCATACCTTGCAGTTGTCAGAGGCATCAGGTTTCATTAATGATTCACATAGATTTCGCATTTTTATTCTATGTTGAAAATTTGTATAAGTTCGTGTTTATTAATGCTTTTAAAGTTGGTTCTAATAGAAAGGGAGGTAATATATTAGGTTGTGAGGTAGTTATTGGTGAGATGCCTTTGCTTAACCATAAGTGTGAGTTCAAAGAATCTTCAATCTTTTCAAAGGATAAGACTCCCTTTTTTGTAATTATAAAAATGCTGCTGAAAATTTGGTATTTACATAAAAGTTCAAGGTAATTTAAAAAGTGTATTTTTGTTAAAAAAAAAAGGGTGTTTGGAAAGTGTTAAATAGAAGCTAATATTGTTGATATAATCCATGACAGGAGGGCTATAGTGATGGGCAGAGCAGTGCGAGTGAAGCCTCAGCTCAGATCCCACAAGAGGTTCGCTGCTGCTTTTCGCAACTATTGCCAGCTTGTGGACAACGCCCGGCTATACTGCACCAACACCATAGCTTCACCCAAGGTATTAACTATGTAAATTTCCTTTTATCTATATATATATATTATTATTTTTTTTGGGACATTTACATAAATATCACCCAATTCCAATGTATTACACCTATATACTTTCATTTTTACATATATAACATCCAAAATTTTCTTATCACATCAACAATATCACAGTTTTTACTTCTAAAAAGTGAATTACAAATACAACTTTTCATAAGTTGACATATACGTAAAAATTAAAATTTAGGTGTTAGATTGGTTTATACGTAGGAATTAAGTGGTGTGTATATATATAAATCATCCTATTTTCTTATGTGAATGCATAATGAACGGATAGATGATACTAAGTAAATAATGACGATCAATATTATATGAATTTTATTTTAGATTTTGAAACAAATATAAATATAAAATTTAATATGTTAAAATGAGACATAAAATAGATCTAGTGTAAATTTATAATGGAACAAAATTAGTTCAGAATATACCAATCTAATTTAAATTAGGATTAGTGTTCACTTATCGCATTTTCATTGAGATAAATATGATATAATTAGAGAAAGTTAGCATAATATCCCACACAATTCTTATTTATTTACACATCTAACACTTAAAATTTGATATTTATAAATCTTACCGTAATTTTTTAAAATTTATATTTGGACAATCACCATTTTAAAAAGTTACAGTCATCACATCCCAAATAGACCCTAAGAGTACAATATGTAAATAGGTAAGAATTGGATGGTATGTATAGGGCTGTCAAAAAAGCTCGTTGTTCGCGAACAGTTCGTGTTCGGTTCGACAAGAAGTTCGTGTACGATTCGTTCGATAAGCAAACGAGACGAACACGAACAATTTTTTTTGTTCGGTTTGTTAAACGAACCAAACACGAACAGTGATGTGTTCGTTCGTGTTCGGTTCGTTTTTGTTCGAAATATAAAATAATTTAAAATAATTATATATAAAAAATTTATGATATTTTAAAAATGATTATATATTATAAAAATTTATCATATTTTAAATAATTAAACTTCTATAAATTATAATATATGATAAATTATTAATAACAATAATATTATTGTAATATTAATTATATTAATATAAATATTATAATATTATAATTAATTTACTATACTATATATTAAAATAAAATCCTAAACAAAACCTTAAACGCCTTATTCGGTTTGCTTCATTTTGAGAATGTATAGATTACCTGATGTGTACGGGATACCTGATCAATTTGTTTCATTTTGAGGAAGTATGCTATTAAAACAAGGGCTGTCAAAAAAACTCGTTCGCGAACAGTTCGTGTTCGGTTCGCCAGGAAGTTCGTGTTCGATTCGTTCGATAAGCAAACGAGACGAACACAAACAATTTTTTTTTTTTTTCGTTCGGTTTGTTAAACGAACCAAACACGAATAGTGACGTGTTCGAACATTTCGAACACGAACACTAACTATGTTCGTTCGTGTTCAGTTTGTTTACACCTCTAGGTACGTATGTAAATGTACCAAAATCTAATTTTAATTAAGTATTGATTGTGGAAGAGAAGGTGATTAAGAAATGGGTTTTGTTAATTGGGTGCAGCTAATAGGGTGGAAGGAGGGGGAGAGCGCACTGCTGACGGATCCAACAGAAATAATGTGGTTGGATAAAGTGAGTCAACTGAATGAAGACGCGGACAACGTGAATGAGCTGTACCAAAACCCAGCTTCTGCTCCTCCCATCAGTAACCCCGCAAGCAGCCCTAATTCCTTATGGGAAGATGCTGTGCTGTGCCCCTCCAGACTCTCCACCCAGCAGCACCTCAAGCCCCTCCTGCTCCACTCAGTTTGAACCTCCAGACTCTCCACACAGGCATTTTTATCTACTCTCTCTGGCTCTATGTTGATCAAATTAATTAGATTGGAAACAATTTTAATGTTTCTATAAATGATCTCTCTGCCCAGTCGGGTTTGAGGAATGCTCCTTTAGGGGATATAAGCTTCTTCTATTGAGGATTAGGGTTGAAGAAGGGTTAAAAGATGTGTTTTATTAGGGGAATTTCCATACACAACACCCAGTTCTTATGCATTTACATATCTCACACCCAAACTCTCATTTTGTTACAAACCAAGCACCCAATTTTTCTTTTTCAACGCTCTTCAACAGTAAAATTCTCATTTTGATCTTTATATTTATTCATAGATAGGGTGCTGATTTTGTAAAAATGAGAATTTGAGTGTGAGATCAGTAAATGCATAAAAATTTGGTGATGTGAATGTAAATTTCCGTTTTTTAGGGGATTTTTTTTTTTTACTTGAAAGGGATTGTGATGTCTTATTAATAAGTAAATTGATTTTGATGGAATTTTTATATAATGTTTTGGTCAATATTGCAATTATAATGTCGCCTCAAATGCCTGCGTGTATTCAGGATTTCAAATTGAAGTAGAAGATATTTTATTACCAAATTTAGGGGGCCCATAATTTCTATAATTTTCGTACATACTGCATAAGTTTTGATGTGATTATGGCACTAAAAGTGGTGTAAATATAAAAATTTATGTATAAATATATAAAAATTATATGGCCATTCACATGCATACCACGCAATTTCTGGGAAAATTATTTCATACGGACAACGTACGCAACGCTGCGTACGTTGTCCCCGCAATAACCAGCCAATAACTTCTGCGGTTATGAATTTCGAGATTATTAGAAGGTTATTGGGAGGTTATTGCAGCATTAATTCAAAAAATCTCCCAATAACCTCATAATAACGCCCCAATAACCTCTGCGGATTTATTTTTATATTTTTTTATCCGTTATTCGGGGTTGTCAGGCTATTTGTGCATTAACTCATAACGCTGAAATAACTTTCTAATAATTTTTCAATGACCTCCAATGTTCTATTTCAATGTTATTCACAGAGTTATAGGCTATTGGGAGGTTATTTAGGGTAATGTACGTAGCGCTGTGTATGTTGTCCGTATGAAATAATTTTCTCAATTTTTGTCTTTACACATCTGACCCCTAAACTTTATTTTTTTACATTTATACCGCCCAATCACATCAAGAATACCACCCTTTTAACTTTATGTTATATATGTATAGAAGATAAGATATGTAAGTACATAGGAATTGGATGTTATGTAAATCTTCTAAAACCATATAGATTTATGTATTATGAATGATAAAACTACAATATTACATATAATTATATAGATTTTTTCTTGAAACTAAGAGCCACAACATAAAAATACATATACCATTATCCTATGCTCCAAAAAAATAATAATTAGAATAAAAGCAACATACTTAACAAAATCCATTCTATGTTCATGTGTAATTAGCACAAAAAATCAGAATGGATTAGCAAATTAAACCCTCATTATTCCCCAAATCAACCATATTTTACACAAAATGTGAAAAATATTATATCCAATCCAAAACCAAAGCTCAGTTAGGTTTAAAGAACTTAAGCTTGAGACCAGTGTTAATCATACTCCACACCCCCCCAGCAGAGAAAGCCAGACTGAAACCTATTCCAAGCACCCCAAGACTCCAATTCAAATACCAACTAAAACTGAACCTCTGAGGTTTCTTTATCAGAGCCCACATGAAGCAGGGATAGGCGAAGGTCACCGGAAGTGTGAGGCCGCCGAGAAGACCGGCGATGCTCGATAGAAAAGGGAATGCCACGCCGATGAAGAATGAGATGAAGCCGTAGAAAATGCGAAAACCGGATCGAACCCAGATCGAACAGGGACGATTCGTCCGGCTCGTGTATCCTGCTTCAAAGCTGTCGAATACAGGCATGGAGTATATCTGGAAGCTGCTGAGGCAGTTAAAGACTACTAACAGGAATGCAGTTGCAAGAAGGGCTCCAGGAATATCATGGTTGTGAAAAGTATATAGAGCATTTAGAATCCCTCCTGCAGGCATCTATTTACAAATTCTAACTTTAATCAATAACAGAGTTGAAATACACATAACATTAATCATTAACATCACATGAAAAATATAACTTTTTAAAAGAAAAGTACTCCTTTTTCAAGCATAAGTTCATGAAACTATAAGAGGTATAGATGTAAATATGAAATATGGAAAAAGGTATATATGTAAATTCCCTAAAAATAATAACTTACAAGGTTTCCATAGGCCCAGAAACCCCCAATGGCGACAGGGAACAGGCACATAGCAATAAGAAGATAAGCAACTTTGGCTCCTCTCCACATGGGCACATGAGCCGGGTGCTTGAACGTCGATGGCATCGTTGCCTGCAATAAAAAACTTAATTATCACTATAAAGTTTCCCAATTTTATGAATTAAATCGCCTTTTGATGCAGATTCTTCAGTGCTGCAAAAAACCCAATTTTTCATACTTTGTTTGGAACATTAATGTTCTCACCTGAATCTCTAAGGCAAGATTATGCCCTCTGAAAGCAAATGCAACGATGCCAAGAGAGTTCAAGATGGAGAAACTGGATGCAGCGAGGGAATTCGATCGGAGGGGTTCGTAAGATATGGAAGCTGGTCTTGTTTGGCTCACAGAAAGGACCCATGCCATAGTTGTGTAAGTTAAGGCTGTTATTGCACCGATGAGTGAGAGGCCAGCAATGGAGTTCAGGTTTGGAAGTTGGGATAGGACAATGCTAAGGGAAGTGAAAACCAGGTACCACTCCACAGTGGTTAAAGGATTTGAGGTGCAGAGTGTTCCACAGACAATCTGGAAGAACAGTTTCATGGTTTCTCCCCCGACGAGAATCAGAGCTGTAGCAGTCCCTGCTGATAGATAAACTGTTGGGAACAGAGCAAGCCACACGCCTAATCTTTCCCCTGAAGCAAATTTAATCATAGAAAGAAGATTCAATACTACAAAGAGCATGACATATATCATGGAAATGAAAATGGATCAGTAATTTCATAGAAAGAGCTTAAGCTCTGTTACCAAAAGCAGCCTGCGCAAGCTCTACATATCTATTGTATCTTCTTCCTGGAACAGCTTCATGAAGGTTAACGAGTATCCAGAGAGTGTAGAGTTGCCAGAGGTAGGCTATCATCAGAGATATTATCCCCCAACTCCTGCAGTTTAATGGAGTCATTTGAAAATTTCATCCATAAATCTGCATTTTTGGGTCTAACTTTACTGAAACTATGATTCTTCTTTCAGAACAACACAGCTCAACCAATTTCTTAGTTGATTTTCTATAGAATTTATTGTAAAAATTTGGCTCGGCTACCCCAAACCCAACCTTCCTCACAAATTTTCTCAGTTTTAACAGCTACATTTTGTAAAAAAGTTCATTAGCACCATTAATGGACTAATCTCCATCTTCAACCACCAAATGTTAGGGTTGCTCAAGATTGCCAGAGAGAGTTTTTACTTTCAGTTGTTGCAATAATTTCAAAGAAGAAGAAGAAGATGATGATGATGAAGCAGGAGAGAGAGAGAGAGAGAGAGAGAGAGAGAGAGAGAGAGAGGTAAAGAGAGAGAAGAACATTCAAGTTTACTAAAGTCAACTACATGTCACATGAATTGAGAGTGACATAACTACAGACAAATCATCAACCACATTCATTAAAGCCTGCAACAAATAATTTCCCATTCACCCAAAACAAAACCCGATTCAAAAAATACCAATTAAAGAAGAAAACAACAAATAAAAACAGAAGACTGCAACAGCTGATTAGGGCAGATAATACGGAGCAGAAGAATACCAGCCAAGGAAGGCGAAGGCGACGGGAAGAACAAGAGCCTGGAAGCCGATCCCAGCATTGAGATTATGAAACGCTGCGTAATGAGCATTGCCATTACGCGACTCAGTGATAGGAAGCCAAGCATCCTGCGGATTGAGCCGCGTGAGATGACCGACTTCTTCCAAATACCCTCGAAGACTCACCACCACCCTCTTCATCGGCGTCCCCATGGATCCGGTAGGGCTGAGCAACCTCGGCGTGGCCAATGCCGACGCCACCCCCGTCGGCGTCCAAGAAGCCTTCGCCCTCGCCGGTCCCCTCACCGTGCTCCTCGGCGTCGCCGAGGTCTCCGGCGTGGATAATCCCTTTGGAGTCGCCGGAATCGATACGAGCTCCGCCTCCACGCTCCTCTCCTCCATCCTGTCTCTGCTGCTGCTGCCGGTGCTCCACTCAACCACTACTGGTCCTTTTTGAAGGAGAAAAATTTGCGTCCGGTGTCCGGACGCAACTCTGCGTCCGGACAACGGAGATACACCCCATGTAACACCGTACGTATCACCCATGTAACTCCTCTGCGCAGGTTGGGTGTACGTGAGGTGTACGTGGGCGTGTCTTCACGTGACTCGGACAGCAGTTCTGCGTCCGGTGTCCGGACGCAAATTTTTTTCTTTTTGAAGAGGGTGATTGATGGGGCTCGGAAGCTGAGTTGAGTGATTGGTGTTGGGGCAGCGTGGGAGTTTGGGCTCTTATTGCTGTCGAGCCCATGGAGGTACTGTGTGCGGCCATTAATCATGGCGGGTAACTTTGCTTTTGCCTTTTTTTTTTTCTTTTTTTCTTTTTTTTTTTTTTTTGGAAAATTACATACTGACCACCCAAAACATTGATATTTACAAATTAACCACGGTAATTTCATTGAACTGCCAAATATGACATATTTATTAGAAATTTATCTTGAATTTTGATATTTGCATGAGAATTTAAAAAAGAGAGAGATTGATTTGTAAATAACAATATTTATTTCTTTCATTTTTCCAATTATTACTTAAATATTAACATTTATGATTAGAACCTTAACTCATATTTTTAATTTTTGTTAAATTCTTAATAATTTGATCGTGGCAAGTCTAATTTTATTAGTACTATACCTCAAAAATATCACATATGTTTTAAATATCAATATTTTGGGTGGTGTGTGTATTTTTAAAAAAAAATTGATCGACAGTCGGAGAAGCAAATCCTCCTTTCAGTCTTGTGTGCTATTCAAATCCTTTCGTAAAAGGTGGGATTCGAATTCTTAACCCGAGGGACTTACGCTAAAGGCCGTAACCAATGAGCCAAGGCTCGCACACTTGTGTGTGTCTCTCTCTCTCTCTCTCTCTCTCTCTATATATATATATATATATATATATATATATATATATATATATATATATATATATATATATATATATATATATATAATATTGGCTTTGGAGACGGTGTCAGGCGTGCAGGGGCAAAGGTAGAAAAGCAGAGGGGGTAAAGGAGACATGGGAAAGAGAAGGTGGGATTTTGACTGAATATACTTTTATATTAAAGCTTGTATTTTAAATTAAATTTAAGCCTTTTACATATACACCACATAAGCTTTATGTATATATATATATATATAATTTAAGCCTTTTACATATACACCACATAAGCTTTATGTATATATATATATATATATAAATTAATTTTTATGTTTAGATGGATGACATCCAAGATTGTAAAATTATATTTAAAATGGCATTATTTTCAGTAAAAAAAGTGTAATGCAAGTTTTTGGTGCTTAAGAGTTTATGATATTATAGGATTATAAAAATAAATATTAATTTTTTGTAGATATTGCATCATGTGAATATGTAATAATTGAGGGATATGGATGTAAGTATCCTGAATATTTAAAGAATCTTAAGTACATTGTCAAATTATTTTTTTATAAAGATTTTGTCTATGGAGAGTTTATATCAAACTAAATATGTTTTTGAATATTTATATTTTCAAGGTGAACAATTGAATTTTTAATTGAAATCTTTCCTTTAACTAATTCATTTAGGATCAGAATATATATATATATATGTGTGTGTGTGTGTCAATGAAATATTCCACCAACTCTCGCTTCAAGGAGCATTATCAAATCATTAAGATAGATCAGTTCAGGTTATATATTATTTATTTATTTACATTTAAATTATAGAGCACATTTATTTATATTTAGGAATCCTATATAAATTTTCATGATAAAAAATACCCTCCATATATAATCTATGCATTTAATACGATTATAACATTGCATAGAATCAAAGATCACAAGGGGTTTTAAGTAGGGTTGTCAAATATACTCGTCGTTAACAAATAACTCAGATTTAACTTGTTAAGTAGCCTATGCTCGAATCATTTATTAGGTAAATAGGAAAAAAATTTAAATACTTGAATTATAAATGAGCCGAACACAATTTACCTTGTTTAAATTAATTAAAAATATAAAAATTTATGAATATTATTTATATAATAATGGCTCATGTTAGAATTTAACACATTACATTTATTTTTTCAATTAATTTAAACGAATTATCAAGCACGAATAAACAGCCATCAAAATTTTATGTATTTACATATCTAACACCTAAATCTTAATTTTTCCAAATTAGATCACGCAAATCATTCATATCACTACATTAATCTGTAAAAAATGTAAAATAAACATTTCCATTCATAAGAATAAGATAGAATGCATGTAAAAAAATAAATAATAATAAAAAATAAAATTAAGGGTTAGATATGCAAATAGATAAGAAATGAATGGCATGCATATAAATCTTAAAACATAGAAATAATCAATGGGAACTGGAAACATAGAAATGATAAATAATAAAATTCACGAATATAAAATAAAAAATTAAACTTATAATAAGAAAATATTTGAGTTTCAAAAAAAAAGCAAGAACTAAGAGCAAAAGCTGCAGTCTGTTAAGTCATAGTAATACATGAGATGTGGCAACCAATCTGTTGTTTTGGGGAAGCTATTAGAGCTTATATATGTTGGGTCATATTTAGCTCAAATTCGAGCAGGAGCGGCGACGGCAGCGGCGACAACGTGACATTTCCGCAGAGTTCATCGTCTAGTGGATCGCGATTTAGGCCTAGCCGATTTCTGCAAGTTGATGAAGATACATGTGTGAAATGAGAAGTAGAAACAAAGACAATAAATACAAGGAAAATTTACATACATACAATGCTATTCCCTTGCATATACCTATCTAACACCTAAAATTTGGTATTTGCATTTATGACACTTTGGTGTCATGAACCCATGCATGAAAAAGGTGTGCTACACTTTTAAAAAGTTAGCAGTAGCAGTATTTTTGACATCATATTAAAGATTAGAGGGTTACGTATGTAAATATGAAAAAGCTTAGATGTTAGATATGTGAATATATAGGAAAATTGTGGTATGTATGTAAATGGCCGAGTAAAACATTCAATATTTAGCTAATTTTATACAGCAATGAATGTTCAATAAAGTGCCAATTGACCAAAAAAACAAGGTGACTGTACAAATTCACTTATTAACCATGCAATGCATGAAATTGCAATTTTAAAAAAAAGGGAAATATGATGATTTTATTAACAATGGGGGCATGAATGCAAAAGGTAATGGACAGATTGAACAGAATCACTTACAGATGTTGCACCAAAGCTAGCCCCTGAACCAGCAGCAGAGCCTACAAAAAAAATGAAATAGAAAGCTTTGAAGGGGGGCAAAGATAAAAAGATCAAGTGGTTCATAAAGTTTTATTTGTTTATTTATCTGATAAAATTTAATCCGACGGATATAAATTTATATAGGGAAAATTGGTTAAATTAAAATTTGGAAGATTTGCATACATACCCCTAACCTAATATTCAATTTTTATATACATACGACCTTCCTTATGCATGAAAAAGGTGTGCTTTTCTTTTTGAAAGTTAAAATTGTGGTATTTTTCATGTGATATGAAAGATATATGTGGTAAAAATGTAAAAAGTAAAATTTACGTGTTAGATATTTAAATACAAAGGAATTGAGTGCTATATATGTAATGCCTTAAAATTATGAGAGAGAGAGAGATAGAGAGAGAGAGAGAGAGAGAGAGAGAGAGAGGTGTGTTTAAGCATTATTCTACAAAGGATAACAACAAATGGAATGGTCCAGCAGAGTAAACGCATAAATGAATAAACTATAAAGTTTCTAAACAACAAACAAAAAATTAAGAAAAGCTAATTCAACAAGGTAAAAAAAAAAGGTAATAAATGGAAAATTCCAACTGAGTCCACGCATACATCAATAAAACTGTCAAAGTTTCAAAATCAAATTCATCAGACTTCAGAGAATTGCGGAAAACATTGAATAATATCACATGCATGCTCACATTCATGAAAGGATGTGACACGGGGGCTCACAGCAGTATTGTAGCTGCTAGAGGACCTTGGGAGTCGCACCAAAATAATCTCATTTTACTTTCTTATGCTTTATTTCCTATTATCCTTCATTCCTTTTTAATCATTTCCTATATGTACCGTATTAGGGTTTGATAGTCAGTTTTTAGTGTGAGTTTGTTTAAGATAGCTGTTGGCATCTGTTTTTACATTCAAGGGCTGTATCAGAGAGATTGAGTGGTGCTCAGGCTGCATCTCTCCTGAAGTGGTGGTTTTCATCCCCTAACCCTCCGCATACTACCCGCTTTCCTGCCTCACATCCCCCTCGCTGCAGGTCAACCCGACAGCAGCTCTTTTTTTGTTTTTATGCATTTATCTCATCGTCTAGTCCTTTTCCTCGCTGCCCCTGCCCAGAACTGCCTTCCTTTGGCTGTCTGGCAACCCACCATATCCCCAGCCACCGTTCCAGCCCTCGATCCTTGCTGTTATCGTCCTCCCAGCAACCCACACAGCCCTCCCCAACAACTGCCGCCCCCTTCCCAGCTTTCTTCGCAGCCTCCCCCACCTGCCGACCAGCCACCGGCCAGCTTCTGGCCGCATCCTCGATGCAGCTGCCGCTGTTTCCGCCCTTCCCCCCCTGCTGCCATCAACCCGGACAGACCTCACACGTCATCCTCCGGCTGTCTATAATACCGGAGTTAATCCAAAACACAATAAAAATATAAATATTATTGCTGAAATTCAAAAAAGTAACAACAAAAACTCGTCAAACGGGACATAAACAACAAGCAAACACAGCAGCACCCTAGATCGAAGGCGGTGAACAACGGCAGGACAGTAGGTGAGTGGTGAATTGGAAGGTTGCAGCAGCAGCATGAAGGCTGACTAGGTGTAGGCTGGTGGTCGGTTATAGTAGGTTGTATGGGAGAGTGGGGGCTAAGGCAGCAGGTGGGGCAAGATATGGGATTACGGAGAGCAGGCTGTATGGGGGAGTGGGCCACAGCAGCAGGTGGGGGTAGGACGTGGCTATAACAAGTTGCTGGGAATAGGGAGATACGGGTGGTAAGCCAAAGTGAAGGCAGAGAGGCTTGCAGTTGGGCTGCGGCTGGTTTTGACGGAAAGGAGCAGGGAGGAGTAGGAGGGAACAATGGTAGTGGAATAATGAACCGAGCTGCGGCTTTGACAGGAAAGGTGGTGGTGGTGGCGTAGGAGGAACTTATGGAAGTGGAATAGAGCGGTGGTCTGCGGCTGGTTTGATGGGAAAGGAAAAATTAGAGTGGCCAATAGCTTGCGGCAGGGAGACGGATTTGGCACTGCAAAGACAGCAGCTCTGCTGTCTGTGGACGGTTGCAGCCAATATGGCAGCGGCGGAAGGGAGGTTGTGAAGTATGGTGTGGGTTGAGGATAACTATCCCCTCGGCTCGAGTTACAGTTGGAGCTTATCTCGAATCCTTGGAGAAGATCATCACCTCAAACGAGTTATAGCCGGAGGACCTTCTCGCCCTCAGATACAATCTTAGAAGGAAAAACAGCCGGCCAGCCCGACAAAAAATCTAAAATCTAGAAGGCAAAAACTGAATCCTAAGACAGCAAACAACATATTTATAGCAGGTACTAGTAGTTAGAATAGGAAGGAATTGGAATAGGAAGAAAATACGTAAAGATAAGGAATAGAAATAGGAAAGAAAGGGAGTAAAATAGGAGATTGGGAGAGGAAAGGGGCGGCAATTCCAGCCTCCACGAAGGATAGCCGACTCAGCTGGCCATCCAGCAAGCTCTGCGTCAGTCTACTTGCTATCCTGCCCCGGGGACACCAATAACCTTGTTTTCTGATTTCCAACCATCTTTTCCACCCCTGCGCTCGGGCTCCACCCTCATAGAGTGTTTGTTTCGTGCAGTTGCTATTTTCAATTCAAGTGTATCTGATTATAACCTCTATTAGTTTTTTAGTAATAACATTTGCTTTCCTTATTATTGTTTGGGAAAACTCCAATATCAAAATAAGCTGAAATGCAGATGAACATTGTGTTACACACACACACACACACACACATATTTAGTTATTTTTTATTTTAAAAAAAAAAAACTGATCAAAGAGCGGACCCCCTTCCAGTCCATGTGCAAATTCAAACCTGCCAGTAAGGGCTGGCATTCGAACCCCTGACCCAAGGGTCTTATGCCAAAGTTGCCACCAATAAGCCAAGGCTTGCGCAAATATATATATTGTAAAAGCAAAGGGACTTGTCGACTCTTGTTGTCCTACTTGGACAATAGCTATTTTTAAGCTTTCACTTGAATAAATATAAGCAAATGGCTTTCAAACAAAAACATCAAAATTGTTTATTTTCATCGACCACAGGAAATCTGGCAAGGAGTTTGGTTTCACCTGTCTTCATAATGGCGTCCATAAAAGCAAACCGGGGTTGATAGAGGCTTTTTAGTGCCACAAAAACCTCCAGTTTAACTTTTATAAAATATGAAGACCACAAGCACACCTAACAAGTTTACATTAGTATTCCAATGTAGTCAGGCCAAATTTTATATAATTTAAAACACTCAACCAGCATCAACACCATCTATTATGAATATCACTGATGCATTTGATGCACTTAATGCCTGACTAAGCACAAGCACACCAAACCTTGTCCTCCACCTTTAGATTTACTTTTATAATGAAAATAAATGTGGTCAAACATGAAATTCTCCCCTTCAAGAAAAACAGTTCATTTGTTGGTTGAAACCGTCGCA
Organism: Papilionanthe hookeriana x Papilionanthe teres; assembly: GCA_022702705.1. NCBI lineage: Eukaryota > Viridiplantae > Streptophyta > Magnoliopsida > Asparagales > Orchidaceae > Papilionanthe > Papilionanthe hookeriana x Papilionanthe teres. The sequence goes on along the minus strand of CM040426.1, from coordinate 68,887,833 downwards.
TAAGAAAAATCTTGGTATGAAACAAGAGGAATAATCAAAATGAATGGCATGCAATATCATCCGTAACAATTAGCCTACCCCAACTATTTAGGGCCAACATTCGTTTCTATTGGTTTTTGCATAAAATGTTAGTTTAGGGAATCTTTTTGCAGGAATCTCAACTATGCTATGGTTGGTCTACTACATTTCTTTCAAAATGATTTTAAATCAATTATATCTACTAGTCTCATTTGCATGTTTTCTACCTTCCTTTGTACCTACACAAATGCATATGTTCACTTTTCAATATCTTCTTAAGATGATGCTCTCACTATTCCTTTATAGCCTTAATTAAGGTATTATGGTCACGAAATACTCCTAATGCACATTTGTTTTAACACTTAGTCTTTTTAAACACTTTAATCTAAAATCAATAAGTTGTATTCTCATCAATATCTCCATTCTTTCATATAGTATATCCAAGATATTTAAACCTAATCTTAGCCTCTTATCTTCTAATAAGTTTCACTTGTTCTAGCTTTTCAATAACTTTAGCAGATGATTCACCATTTAAAATATAAGAAAATATCATGTAACAAAGTACCTAACTTTCTAAATACTTTATAAGCATTTTCAACAAATAAAAAATATACAGACTAGTTGTAAGCCTTGATAAAATTTTATTATGAACTTTGGTCACCTACCTACTTCTAATACTCTTCAAATTCCACGATAAACGTCTTTAAGAACTTCAATATACTACTTGTAAATAGAAATGTTATTTTATGCACCCCAAATGAATTTTTACCCGATCATTTGCCATCTCAATATCAACAAATGCATGCAACTAACCGAACAACGACAACAACAACAAGCCTTTATCTCACTAAGTAGGGTCAGCTAGATGAATCATTCTCTCCATTGCGTCCTATTGAGAGTCATATTTTCATTTAATTCAAGTAAATTAAGATATTTTTTTATACCATATGTCAAAATCTTTCTAGGTTTACCTCTGCATTTCTTAACACAAGTCAAATCTAAAGCATCTACTCTCCTAACAGGATTATCAAATGGTCGACGTTTAATGTGACCAAAACCATTAAAGACGGACTCTCTAATTTTGTCCGTCACTGGAGCTACACCAAACCTACGGGGCTCGGGGGAGGATTGGCCAGTCCTCAAGGGAGAGGGGCTGCCACCTCCTCCTTCCTCTTCCATCGTTTCTCTTTTTCCCTTCCTTCATTTCCTTCTTTTCTTATTTTCCTTCCTAAGCCTTTTCCTAAATTAAAACATTTCCTAAAACTGAAATCTGAATTTTATTTTCCTTCCTAATTTAAACAATTTTCTAAAACTAAAACCTGGTTTTTATTCTCCTTCATAATGTAAAACTATTCCTAAAAACTAAAATCTCATTTTTATTCTCCTTACTAATTTAAAACATTTTCTAACAACTGAAATCTGATTTTATTCTCCTTCCTAACTTAAATCATTTCCTCAAATCTGAAATCTGAATTTATTCTCCTTATTTTAGTGTTTCTAATGGGTCAAGTCTCTTTATAAATAAGAGAAGATACGTTTGGAGTTGGGGTCTTGTTTTGATATCTGAATTCAAGTTTTAACGTTAGTATTTTCCCTTCAAAGGTTGTATTCTACTTCGAGATAACACTCTGGTTACCCCTAGTCTGAGGTGGTGATCGTCTTCAAAGGTTCGAGTGGTGTTTTGGCTGTATTTCAACCCTGTCGCGGCATTTATCTTACCATACTTCTATTTTCTTGTTGTCCTACTTCTTCCACAGCAGCTACACCACTTCGACCCTTCCCTAACAACCTCTAGTCCACCTTTTAGCCCCAAGCCTATTGTCCAGCCTCTCCAAACCCGCGGTCCAGCCCCACAGCCCGTTGTTCTGCAGCCAAATCAGCCGCTCAACACTCCATCTTTGTTGCTGCCACCCTCGCTAGCCATCCCGATCCACCTAGCCAACCTCCACCACCCACGGGCTACACTTTTGAGGTGTTTGTCTTTTAATGTTTTAATGATGTTATTTTCAGTTTGTGTGAGTTGTAATCCTATTTCCCCATTAATAAAAGTTATTTTTGTTTTTTAGTTTTTTTCCTCGGGTATCATTTGGTATCAGAGCTAGCTCAAGCCTAGTTCCATCATAAGCATTCCTAGTATATGCCCCCTTCCAAGCCATCCCAGAAAAATTTTTGTTCTTTTTTATCCCCAACCATAGCCAAAAACGTTGACCTAACCCTCAAAATCAGCAAACCTAAGTTAAATTTTTAAACCTCTCTCACCTCCCAACTCTAAACCTTAGCCATGCCACGAATGAAATACATGCCCAAGCCTTCTCAGGGGGAAATATGGGAAGAGATCCGCCGACTTCAGCGGTAGATTAAGGACATTAAGGATGAAATCCAATAAGAGGCTTACCCTCAACCGTGATCAGGAGAGCCGACGAGGAGAACAAAGAGACATGAAAACGAACCGGGAAACACAATGCCAGTTAATACCAACTTACAACCGCCAAAAATGGCAAATTCTAGCTTCCAAAGTGGAGCGAGCGCATTCACCAAGTGACCCCCTTACTACTATCCAGAGAAACCAATCTGTAAGTCTGTCACATCCAAAAAATGTTGCAAGTGCTATAAATCAAACATGTGAAAGCAGAATGCACAACTAGATGAGTAATCTATTTTACGGAGCAAGGTGTTGTTGAAACCTAAGGTAAGGACACTGCAGACACTCAAGTGTAGTTCGAACGAGAACTCTTTTCTGATGAAATTTTCCCCCGTGGACCTCCCTTGTATGTAGATACATCCAATGTCTTTCCTCCATATGATCCAAAAAAACATATAACTTTTGATAAGCTTGTTGTTCCTCCACTCCTAGAAGATGGAGAATTATTTGTTGAGACAAATAAAGATCACACAAACCAGAAGATATCGGAATTTAAAATTTTAGTGGATAATTATAAAAAAAACCAATTGATAACATCACAGGCAGCTACACTTCCAAACCCCACCGCAAGTGTTCCACATGAAGATACGAAAGACCAACGTGAAGCTCTTGTTAATGGAAAACAGCAGGAAGTGTCCATTCTCCAAAACTTCAAGAGTTAGTAGGAAGACCCGGAAGATAATAAAATTCACTCATCAACCAAATTAGTGCAAAACCTCAACCTTGTTGAGGCCCAACTTATCATAGAAGAGAAACATATGGGGTATTTACTTGTTCGAAATTTGGCTTGAGAGAACCTACATAGTGGTGTACCTCCAGCTCGGATTATGCCCAACCATAACGGATTTTCAGAGGGGTATGCTCCCCAAGTGAGAAAAGCTTTTCAGATGCTTGGTAGTCAGCGCAGTCGTCGGTGGAATCTAGAAAAGGCAAGCAAGGACTAGAAGTTCGAAAAGTGAGGTCGAAGCTTCCCCAACCACGGGAGACTGACGCGGGGATTGGAGAAGGACCGACTAATCTTCAAGGGAGGGGGATTGTCACCCCCTCCTTCCTCTTACCTCCTTTCGTTTTTTAAATTCTTTCCTTTTTCATTCCTTTCATTTTTTTCATACTCTCCTTCCTAAGCCTTTTTCTAAATTAAAACCTTTCCTAAAAGTTAAAGATTGATTTTTATGCTCCTTCCTAATTTAAAACCTTTTCTAAAACTGAAATATGATTTTTATTCTTCTTCCTAATTTAAATCATTTTCTCAAATCTGAAAATTGAATTTATTCTCATTCTTATTTATGTTTCCTAGTTGGCTCAAGGCTCTCCATAAATAGGAGATGATATGCTTGGAGTTGGGGGTCTTGCTTTGATATATAAATTCAAATTTTAACCTTGATATTTTCCCTTCGAGGATTGTATACGACTTCAAGGTAATGCTTCGGCCGTCCCTCATCCGAGGTTGTGATTGTCTCCAAAGGTCCGAGTGGTGTTCCGACTGTATCTCAACCCCGCCGAGACATTTATTTTACCATACTTCTGTTTCCCTGTTGTCATACTTCTTCCACAGCAACTCCACCACTCCGACCCATCCCCAAATGCCTCAAGCCCACCTTCTAGCCCCAAACATGTTGTCCAGTCCCTCCAAACCGACCGTCCAGCCCCACAACCCGTTATTCTGCATCCAAATTTGCCAACCAACACCCCATATTTGTTGCCACCACCCCGCTAGCCATCCCGATCCACCTAGCCAACCTCCACCACCCTTTGGCTACACTTTCGAGGTGTTTGTTTTTTCATGTTTTAGTGATGTTATTTTAAGTTTATATGTTGTAATCCTATTTCCCCATTAATAAAAGCTGCTTTTGTGGTTTGGGCTTATTTCTCTTGTATCACTATCGCAGATATATTCATTTCGCATATTGTCTCTAAGTATAAACCCGCTCATCCATCTAGTATCTCCTCTCAACAACACTTAACTTAGTTTTATTCTTCTCTTTTAAAGTTCAACATTCTGTGACAGAACATTGCAGGTGCCCCCACCATCTTATAAAATTTTCCTTTCAATTTAAGCGGTACTTTTCTATCACATAATAGGCCCGAAGCATTCCTCCACTTCAACCAACCAACTTGAGTTCTACTAATAACATCCTCATCCATATCACAATCACTTTGAACAATAGCCACGATATATCTAAAGCGTTCACATCTTTTAATAATTTGATCACCTATAATTACAACTGTCACTAAAACTACTACTACTAAAATTACATTCCATGTATTTAGTTTTAGTTCTACTCAAACAGAGATCTTTAGACTCTAATGTAGAATTCCATAATTCAAGTTTTTCCTGAGCTCTTTCTTTACTCTTATAGACAAGAAGTATATCATCAGCGAAAAGCATACACCAAGGTACATAACTAAAGAAAAAAGATATGGGCTTCAAGCCGATCCTCGAGGTAATCCACCTAAAAGAGAAAAATATTTGGTCAATCCTTTTTTCTGTTCGAACTAAAGTAACAGCTCTAGTATGCATATCTTTAATGACTTGAATATGTCATATCGACATCTCTATTCTCTAGAACTCTCCAAAGGATATCTCTTAGAACCTTATTGTAAACTTTTTCCATATCAATAAAAATCATATGTAGATCCTCATTATCTCTATACTTCTCCATCAAACCTCTCAATAAATGTATAGCTTCTATAGTAGACCTGCCTAGCATAAATCCAAACCGATTATGAGATATCTCTGTAATATGTCTTAACACGTGTTCAATTACCCTTTCCTACAACATTAAAGTATGACCCATCAACGTCATCCTCTATAATTTGCACACTCTTGTGCATCCCCTTTATTCTTAAAAATAGGGACCAAAATACTATTTCCACTCCTCAAAAATCTTTTTAGTTTTTAAAATAGTATTAAAAAGTTTAGTAAGCCAAGAAACTCCTATCTCCTAAATATTTTCAATTCAATTGGGATATCATCAGGTCCTACAGACTTTCCATCCTTGGTTAAAACCTCATCAACTTCATTTTTACTAATAAAACAGTAAAAATGATATATTTTATTATTATTAACAATATTAAAATCACCAAAGTTGATCATATTTTCAAAAAACTTCATTGAAAAATTTATCAAAATAAATCAATTATCTATATGAAATATCTTTTTTTAAGGAAAACACTTTTTGATTTTTATCTTTAATATACTTGAGTAAAAAATTTACTATTATTTTCTCTTTGTTTAGCTAGTTTATATATATATTTTTCATCTTTAGTATACAATATATTATAAAAATCACTAAAAGTAGATTTTTTAGCATCACATATTGTCCTCTTAGTCTCTCTACGGGCCTTTTTATATATTTCTCACTTCTCTAAGTTTTTACTAGGGCTGTCAAAAAGGCTCAATGTTCGCAAACAGCTCGTGTTCGACTCGTTAAGAAGCTCGTATTTGGCTCGTTCGCTAAGTTAACAAGCCACAACGAGCGAACACGAAGAAAGATTTGTTCGTTCATTTTCGGCTCGTTTTGGCTCGAAATACTATTCCTTAATTATATATATATACATATATATATATATATATATATATATATATATATATATATGTATATATATATATATACGTATATATATATATATATATATATGTATATATATATATATATTAATGAGTAGTATTTTTAAATAATTTAAGAGATTTATAATCAATTAAAATTATTAATTAAGTAAATATAATAAAATTTATTAAATTAGATTCAAGTGATGTTTTAATATAAACTATAATTCTTAAGTCTTGCCTCAACCTTTAACATCTTATGGTTACGTGATTAGGATTGTCAATACGACTCTTTGTTCGTGAACAGCTCGTGTTCGGCTCATTAAGCAAACGAGATGAACACGAACACACTTTTTGGGCTCGAAATATAAACGAGCCGAACACGAGCTGAGCCTGGGCTCGCTCGTATTCGGCTCGTTTACACCCCTGGTTTTTACATTTAAAACAATTTTTATAACATAACTTCTCATTTTATCCCTCCCGACACAACATTATTCCACCACCAACTATTTTTATTCATAGAAAATTTTCCTTTTGATTCTTCAAGTACATCATTTACCACTTATTTAATAGTGTTTATAAATTTATCCCTCAAAGAATTTGCTTCTTCATAAACATCCCAAATCTTAAAACCTTTAAGGTATAAAAATAATTTTATTTGTCTTTTACGTGATCACATATAATATTATGACAATAATTCCTATTATTCTTTAATTTACAACTCTCCATCTTAAAATCCAAAACTACTAATCGAAGTTCAACATTTAAATTCTCACTTGAAATAACCTTAAAATCTTTGTGTTCTCGACAATCTCTTCTTCTCATAAAAAAAAATCAATTTGTGTTTTATTATATCAATGCTTATAAGTAATAATATGTTCATCTCTTTTCTTGAATAAAGTATTAGCAATAACAAAATCATACGCTAAAACAAAATTTAATACGGCTCTAACTTCTTCATTAATCACTCAAAAATCGTTACCACCATGAATATTTCTAAAATCTTATACCACTCTACCAGCATGTCCATTTTAACATTCTCCAATAAAAATTATTCTCCAAGAGGTGTCATTTTTACTAATTTTTCTATATCATTCCAGAATTTTTCCTTAGAACCTACATCTAAACATACTTGAGAGCAAAAACACTTATATTAAAAATCAAAGTATCAACAACAATCTTAAAGGCTATAATTTTATCTCCAATTCTATTAATTGTTACAACATCATCTTTCAAACTTTTATTTATAATTACACCTACACTATTTCTAGTGCGACTCTTACTTGAATATCAAAGTATAAGATCTAAGTTATCAATCTCTTAAGCATTTTCTCCAGCCCATTTAGTTTCTTGAATACATAAGATATTTATCTTTATACGAATCATAATATAAATTAATTCCATTAATTTACCTGTGAGAGTACTTAAATTCAAAGATCCTATCCTAATATAAGTTTCATTGACTAACATTTTTACTCACATCTGTCTTTAATGCGAGAACCCTTATTTGCATGCAAATAATTCATAATAGACAGAACCAGAAAAATAGTTTATATGTTTACTATAAGTATTTTCAACTGTAAATACACATATAAAAAAATTATTGCACAACTCCACATATCACTAGTGGGTCCATCAATCGGTATTAGGCAACGTGAACTAGAATTGAATTATCAAAAGATAGCTCAAGTCTACTAGAAGGCCCAAAATAAAAAATTATAATATCAACCCATAAAATAATTAAAATAAATACAACTCCTACCATTAAATTGTTCTACATAATGGTGCAGACCCACACTTTAAGCTGCGTTTGAAACTGAATTTATGCGAGAATGTATAATTGTTCTACAAAACGGCGCCCAAGCTGTTCCAAAATCAGTGTGAAAATTGCTTCAATATCAGCTAACAAAAATGTGGACAAAGACCCAAATCCATTCTGAAAATAGTAGGGAAACCCCCCAAACAACACTCGTATAAGTCCAAACAGCAACTTCAGCGCCAAACAACACTTAACAACTCCAAACAGCAATTTTAAAGCATCACACGGCTCCAAACAGCATTTAACAACACTCCAAACAGTAATTTTAAAGCATCCTACAGCTTTAAACAATATTTAGCAACTCCAAACAGCAATTCCAAAACATCCTACAGCTCCAAACAACACTTAGCAACTCCAAACAACAATTCTAAAGCATCTACAACTCCAAACAGCAATTCTAAAGCATCCTACAGCTCCAAACAGCATTTCACAACACTCCAAACAGCACTTAACAACTTCAAACAGCTATTAACAATTCTAAATAACACTTTTAGACCCTACAACATTTAACAACACTCTAAACAGCACTTAATAGCTCCAAACAACACTTAACAACTCCACACAACACTTTAGAGGCTCCAAAATCAACACTTAATTAACGCACAAAACATATTTTTAGAGGCTCCAAAATAATTGGGAATTTGAGCAAGAAAAGCCCCCCAAAACCCCTCCAAAAAAGCAAATATAGTGCCCAAAGCAGTTAGGAATTTGAGCAAGAACAACCTCCCCGAAACCCCTCCAAAACAGCGAATATAGTGCCCAAAACAGTGAGGAATTTGAGCACAAACAGGCCCCCCCCAAAAAAAAAACTCTCCAAAACAACGAATATAGTGCCCAAAACAGTGAAGAATTTGAGCACAAATCAGCCCCCCAAATCTTAATATGAAATTCGAGATTTAAGTATCAAACACGCAAGTAAACAAAATTTAAGAAGTGTGTATGTAAATGTTGTCTTGTCTTTGTATCTGCATTGCTAATACTAATTTCCACAAATCAAAATATGAAAGTTACAGATTTTCTTTCCCCTCTATCGAAGACATTGGAGGGATGTATACATGTCACATAAATCATATGTATATTCACATACCCAACACCTAAAAACTTTAATATTAATAATAACTAAATCTTCCATTTCACTCCAATAAGAAATACCATCATTTCAGTTTCTAACTGAAATACACATTTTCATGCATCGGTAAGATGTTATGTAGGCAAAGATTGATGCTTCAGGCATTAAGGCATGTAAATATATAAAATTTAAGTGGCATGTATATATATGATTATGCATATATAAAGCCACAAATTAAGCTCCACAACAAAGATAAAATCGAAAATGGTTTCAGATTTTGACAACTTATGATGGAATCTGTAGTGAATTACTTCAACATAAGACTGAAACTACAAGGAATTTTGTAAGAAATACTAGTACACGATCAACACCCACCATGATACTTCATGAAAATAGGCAATGAAAGTAAGAATCGCTTCAAAAGTTATTAGCACAACATTAAGTTTGTGTCTTACTAAGTTATTCAACCTACTAGCATTCCTAACATGCCACATACCGAATTAATCTGAACCAATCAAGCACACCTTAACATATTACAGTTCATAAGTATTGACAGAGATTATGAGTTCAAAGGCTCACGACAGACATTTCATGTTACTTCTATAGTTTCTACATGTCTTGGTTAAAGAAAAAAACAATATTTCCACATTCCGAAATAGAAAGAATGCTAATACTCTTGCATCTCATAACTGTAAGCATTAATAATATTTGCATATTAAAAAAAAAAAAACAAACAAACAAACGACTAATATTCTTGTGCTTTAAAGTTCAGCAACCATAACTCATATACATCCATGATTCACGCGATTAGAAGGGTGGAGGAAGAAATATCTACCATGAAATTAGAAGGGAAAAGGGAAATATATGCTCCTAGCCCGGATGATCAAAAGAAATGAAGATATCTTCTTGAAACAACCAGAAATTCATGGAAGAAAACAACCGAATGAGAGATCGCAAGAGACCAAGGCTTCTCTTCCTTCTCGGACAAGCCAAGAGAAGAAAGGAAGAGGGCTCTAGCTCGGATTTTGGTTCAAGCTCCTGTGAGAGGGGGATTCTGAGAGACGGTATACTACGATGAGTCATAAGCCATTATACTACGATGTTTGTTTGACATTATACTACGATGAGAAGGGGATCAATCTGACATTATACTACGATGAGTCATAAGCTTCGACAAATGAGTTTGAAGCTCCTCCAATGATGCGAGTACCTCATGCACAGTAGCGGAAGCATGTAGTCCTGAACGTGAGCGGGCAAAGTGCAACTTGCCATGATCAGTTCAATCCGGGATTTCTTGTGTTATGGAGTAGTTGGTCGACACTAGGGTCCACACTTATTTATCCCATTATTAAATATGTGACTTGGAAACTCTAGGGTTAGTATATGTCACATTTCTAATCAAAACAACCATTGGCGTCTCGATTTATCCATTCTATGGGTATCTAAAGGCAAGTAGTGTTCTGGCTATAGCTCTTCTAAGGCGGTGATCTTTGTTCAATGGTCGAGTGTTGCATCGGCTGTAACTCGTCCCTAATAGAGCATTTATCCTAGACTTCTCATTCTACGCAACCATCCCCTCGTTGTTATTGCAGCCTTTCCTCACTGTTGGAACCACCGGACAACACTTTTATTGTCTTCCTGCAACTCCAGACGCCAGCCACCACCTCTTCCACCTGTTGTCATCCCATCCAACCATCTTCCACTTTGTTGTCACTCATTTCAGCATCTTCACATTCCAACCATCCCCCTTGCTATTGCACCCTCGGGACAGCCCTCCCTTTTTTGTCCTGCAATTCCACGCATTCCCTGATGCTGCCACCATTATTCCCGCTCATTGTCGCAACTCCAAACAGTTGTTCCTGACTGTTTGTTGTTGTTCTAGTCCTCCAGCTAGCCCCAGCCTGGCAACCTCCAATTTCCCCACCGCATCCTATGACAACTTCCCCTTCCACCTCCTATTGCTACTATTATTTAGATTAGGAAATATGTCAATACATAAACTTTGGTATTCCTGCAAGACCATTCTCAAGATATATAGTTATAGAGTGTGCACTCGATCATTTTGATGAGTTTCATTTGTGACCTAGTTAAAGTGGTCATTTTCAATTCTAAAATGTAAGAAATCAAACCAACCCTATCAAAGAAAAAAAATTCAATTAGCTTAATTTGTCTCGGCAAGAACCAAGGTTTCAATAAAAGAGCAATGATTGAAAATAATAACCCTTGAACCCCCCTCTTGCTATTGATGATCCACGTCTGCATCTGAGATAGTCAATCATCACTCAATTATTGGATTTAATCAAAGACATTATCCTACTTTAAAGCACCTAAACAACGTCGATGACGTGGAGATAAGCAAGGCTAGTGAGGGTCTTATGATGTGAGAATGGCTAAACGTCTTGTTGAGACAGCCACTTCACAAATTGTGAAAATGGAACCACTTACAAGAAACACTAGGAAGAGGTTACTCCAAGTTTGAAGGCGATTTCAAAGCCAAATCAAGAGGCAATCATGGGAGAATCAATTTGGGAAAAGATGTTATGCTCTTGTTGAGGAATAAAGCAGGAAAGCTCGAGTTAATTGATGTTGAAGAGGCAGTCATTAAAGTGACAATGATGAGGCAAATGTTAGTAGTCACAATGTAGAAGATAGAGAGGCCATCGAGCCACCAAACTTAACCAAAAATCAACTGTTATTTGATTTTTAAGTAATTTGAATTTGCTAATATGAAAACTGTATCAAAGATCAAAAGCTATATAAATTAGAATTGAAACCAATAACCAAATGAAAACAAAGTGCACTCCTATATGGAGATCATTCGATGGCGGGCTATAAAAATATTGGCAACTTGCTCTTAAGAAATGCAAGTTAACTTTAGGTTAATACCATCAAAAGTTATTAGTGGATCACTTTTATAGCACTAATCATATGAGGATGCATTATATTCTACTGTGTGTTTATAGTGCACATGTTAAAGATTAAAGAGATCATGAACCAAGTCAACAACATCTTCCATACAGATCAACTTACTAGAATAGGCTTATGGACACAATTTCATGAGAATAGTTCTTGAGCCCTAGAGAAGATGATGCAACATAAGGAGTTATTATTTCCGGATTACTCTAATAGTTCTTCGGCCCAAAAGGAGTTAATGCAACATAAGGAGGTATTATTTTTGGATTACTCTAATAGTTCTTCTGCCCTAAAGGTTGATGTAAGATAAAGAGTTATTATTTATGGATAACTCTAGTAGTTCCTGTTATTTATGCATTATTATTTCATTTTTAAGTGTATTTGCAAGAGAACAATGAAATTATAAAATTTATATCTATAAATAAGTTTGAATTATTATGATTTAAATTTGTAGGCACAATTTCTATAAAAAGAAGAAAGATGCTATTTTGACAAGCAATAATAAATAAAAGTTTAAAACATCCTCTCAAATCTCCATAGATGTCCTCTCATATCCATTCAAATTATTTCAATCTCCGTCAAAAATCACCTGTTCCCAAGCCCTCTCTCCCCGCCTTCTCTTGAAATCCCCCTTTCCCTCACCCTCATAAGAGAACAGAGTTTTTGAACCCCTTTTGCTTTAAGAAAATGATTTCTTGATAGATTATTTAAAAAGGTTCATCTAAAAACTGGCATCTAGACCAACTTTACACCAATTGATGACATGGAAACCTTGAGCTAAATCACCTTGTCAACCCAAATTTCATGAAAAGATCCCAGCAAAAGCAAGCTAAATTAGTTCTGAGAGGCCCCTTAAAAAAACTGCCAAGTATTCAATAAAAATTATGAATTGATGCGTTTACTCATCAGTTCTATTATCCAAAAATTTAAACCATGAAGATAATATCCTCCACTTTTGATATCATGGAAATTATTGAGGCTAGTCATGTTTGTTGCAAATTCCAAATGTAACCTCTATTCAATTGTTACGCTTTTTTTAAGAGAACATATTGATTTTGAGTTAAAATTGCTTAAGCTCAACTTTCCTTAAAGATCTAGCTACTCTCCCCAACTTTAAACCTCACCAGAGCCTCTCTCTCTAAAAAAGGTTAACCATCGCCCTCTCCCTCCCAGCTTCAAATCCCCCAAACTCTCTCGCTCCGTTGCACAGTTCCATCACTATTAGCATCTTAGAAGGGAGACGAAGACAATGAAGACTTGTAAACTTGAGATAAAAAAATTCGGGGTAGCAATTCGAGTCTATGATATATCACTTACAGTAGCAGAAATTGTGAAAGGCATAACCATCTATGAAAAAAAGCAAGTAAATTCTTTGCTTGTAGGTTTCTCTTAGAACCCAGCAATAATCAACCCAACCAATGCACTTGCAGCTCTATTTATGTATCCTATACTATATATTCCATTTCTAGAGCAGTAAGCAAATTTCAGCCATACCAAGTGTAAGCGAAGGTGTTGCAAATAGCGAGGAGCTTCCAATTGCTGGACTAGATGCCAAGGATGGCGTACTAGCTCCAAAGGGCGATGAGCTTCCAAGTGCTGAAATAGATGTCAAGGATGATGTACTAGCTCCAAAGAGAGAGGGAGCCTGACTCGACCCAAAAAGAGAAGCCGTTGGAGTCCCAAAACCTGTTGATTTCTGTGAAACCCCAGTTGAACCAAAAAGGCTAGAAGCTGGAGTAGACATAGAGGGGTTCGAGAAGAGAAACGATGATGTTGTAGCCGCTGGAGTCGAAGATGAAGTACCAAATAGTGAAATTCCTCCACCAGGCGGACCTGAACTCCCTGCAGTTTGCTGAGGAGCACTTGATGCAGGAATCACTGTAGTAGCATACAAACCAGTAGCATGAGTTGATGGCTGTGCAGAAACTGCAGACAAGTGTAATGTTGGATGAACTCTTCTAGCAGCAGCTTCCTGTTTAGCAGTTTCTCGTCTGTCAGCTTCGAGAAATGGATCATTGCCATCCCCACGACGCCGCTGGTCAGCGAGATAAACAGCCTTCATAGACTCAATGTATTGATGGAGGCTTTCTACCTATGCAGATACATTTTGTTGGAGTCATCAAATAATCTTTAGAAAAACCAACAAATTAAACGATTATAAATGCAGAAATTAATCATCATATTCATTAGTTCTATGAGTATGGGTACATGCCATAACAAGTATGCGAGTGAATATAAGGGTTGTAAGGATTACCAAAATTAGCTAGTATTACCTTGGCAGCAACATGAACAAAGAAATCATGAACATTTGACATAATGTTCGGTAGAGACTGTAATGATGATGACCTTGAGTTCAAAGAATTAGTTTCATTATCGAGTAGTAGAAGCTGCTCTAACTCTTCAACCCACTGACGGCACTCAGCAAGATACTTCTCAAATTGAGAAAGTGAAGACTGCATAAATGGAGATGGTCTCTTTGGGAATCCACTATAAAAATCATAGAGAGGTGCCATCGAACTACTTGTCAGTTGATTGCTGGGGTTAAAACTTGCCAGGCCTCCCAAAGAATTACTTGCAGGAGCACTATCTAAATTACTTGAGACATTTGGTCGAACAAATCTTGGCCTAATAATCATATATGAACGCACAGCTACTTCTGTATTCCACATCATGCTTTTTACTTCAGACGTTAGTTCTTGCACTATGAACTTTTCCCTATCCATAGCAGCACTGATTCCTCCGAGTTCCTAAACAGTGAGAGCATACTCAATTTTCAAAGATAGCAAACAAATGGAGAATTAACATAAGAACAGTCATAGCGCAACACAAAGAAAGCAATTAAGAACAAAAAGATGTTGTGCATCTGATAAAGGAATAGATAAAGTAACATGTCAAGGTACACAGAGTGCTCACAGAAAGTAACATGCAATGAATTAATCTTTAACCTGAAGAGACATTAAAAATGGATAAAAAAATTTTGCTAAGTATTGAAATGGCACTAGTAATATCAGGAACCTTAATATTATGATTCACTTACCATTTTATTATCAACTATACAATGTGCGCTACAGCAAGCTAATTGTATGAATTCTTTTTCTAGACAAGCGAAGACATATTAGCAAACAATTACACTGACAATCAAAAGGAATGTCCAAGAAACGTAACTACCAAACAAATTAGAAAGGTTATTCACTAAGAAATTACAATAAAGGATTCTGCAATGCCTTAACCTCAAAATGAAAGCAAAATAATACAGGTCTAAAGGTGTAGAGGGTGTGTATGAATGTGTGTCAAAAGAAGCTACATAATGGGAAAGAAAATTTTAAACCTGTAATATATGGCTAGCATCAAGCTCAAAACTGTCACTTGACATTGAAGAACCATAAAGTCGACTATTCTGTTCCAGCCTTTGGCTCTCATCCTTGTACTCCATAATGCGTTCCCTACAATTATAAATGTCAACCCTAACACCCAATATATATATATATATATGTATAGCAAAGAAGTAAGAGGCAGGCATTATTTGATTCATATAACATTCTAGCCACAGAATCAAAGTAAATGCAACAATTATTGAACAAGGACTACAATAAATTGGAGAGTCGCATCTTTTCTGCAGAACTTATTATCACTAACCACCCATGATAACTCTATCCAAGCAGGCACAATATTAAATGTAGACACAGCAGATTAAGGACAAAAACTGTTGTTCCAAGACATGAGAAAATTGTTAAAATTTTGCAAAACATATTTGGTGAATATATATATGTAATTTGGAGTGATAAAAAATATTCTAATAAAAAAGCATTGCATTTGAATGTTTGCATCAAGGATTAGTATTAAGTCCCAATTTTTTTAGATTTAATATAAAGATGCTGATAGAATATTCAAAGTGAGGCACTTCAATCTATGTCACTTGAAAATTCCAAAACAAGAAAATAAACATGCCAAACCATATCCTCTTAGTTCATTTTGATAGTTCACGGCACTAAAGCAGTTTACAAAACATATCACCATACCATAATATTTCGGAACGAAACATTACTCAGCCGAATCTCCTACAGCATTTATACCAACAACAGAAAATACCAGTTTTGTCAGCAGCACAGCATTATCAAAAACAAATAGATGTGCTATAAGAGTAATATCACCGTCTGTTTCTAAATCAGTAACTTCTACCTGTTGAACATATCAGCTTGGAAAAAAAATATACATCCAGTAATAAATCTACTTAACGATGCAATTTATAAATGAATCCGCACTATCAGAAATAGCACAATCAATTTTATTAGCAAACTGAATAGTTATTCTTCCAAAAGATTTCATTACTCCTATCTTTAAAACATGAAACACCAAATTAGAAGGATATCTTCTTGGGTACTTCAGAGCAAATGTCCAACTAGGTCAATAAACTTTCTCCCCACAATTAATGTGACGTTTATAAAATAGAAAACTAGTACAAAGTAGGATACAAACAATTGGTTTAGTTTCCGTTCAAGAAAAGGAAAACCGGAAACAGAAAACCAGTGCGAGTTCCACGAATCCAATGGAACTAAAAGAAAGTAGATAAAGAAGAAAAGTAACCAAACTCTATTTGAAGGAGGAACTTCTGGGAATCCGAATGGAGATCCTCAAATTTCGTGTTGTAACTGGCGGGTGACCTATCTGTCGTAAAAAGGTACAACTGCTGCTGCTGTTGCTGCTGCTGCTGTTGCTGCTGCTGCGGCTGCAGCTGCAGTTGAGGCTGGGGCTGGGCGAAGGAGGTAAACTGCTGGTTCTGTGCAAATAAGGACGGAGGCTGCTGGCCTGGCGTCAGGTTTAGGTTTAGGGTTGGGGAACTTTGGAATAGTGGTGAAGAAGATGAGAAAGAAAATGCCATTGCTTGCTTTCTTCCCCCTCTTTCCCTTCTGTACTGATCACCCGCGAGGGTTTGAACTCTCTGTACTGTCACCCGCAAACCCTCGCAGTCACAGGCAGGGTTTTTTGTGACTAAAAATATTTGGAAATGTTCATTATTTATTTTATTTTAAATCCCCAAAAAGAATTATTTCAGATTAAGTTAATCCCTATTTTTATTAATTATTGCATTTTTTCTATTTTAATTTGATACAACCAAAATGACCCAATTTGATCAGACTTCCTCTAACTATATTTTTGTTGAATCATTTTAGATTGCATGGTCTCGTATAATTCGTGAATCGATACAATTTTAGAGAGACCTTATAAGACGAGCGAATAAGGATTATCAGGGAAGAGCTACGTTTTTTTTGTTGCCCATTAATCTCCCTTATGTAGCTCTCAGCGATCATGTCCTTGTAAGAATACAGAAAAAGAGAAAACGAGTAAAAAACAAAGTGATAAATTATAGGTCATATTGTACGAAACTTGTTAAGAGTTTCATTTATAAGAGATCGTTGTGAGTAGGGTTGTCAAAACATCGTTGTTCGCGAACAGTTCGTGTTCGGTTCTCTAGGAAGTTCGTGTTCACATTGTTCGATAAGCAAACGAGACGAACACGAACATTTTTTTTTTGTTCGATTTGTTAAACGAACCAAACACGAACAGTGATGTGTTCAAACATTTCAAACACGAACACTACTCTGTTCATTCGTGTTTGGTTCGTTTACACCCCTAGTCGCGAGTGTCAAGCTGCTCGTGAATGGTTATGGCTAATGATGGGTAGGTGTTCTCTTCTTTCTGTCGCCTGGACAATTTCAAATGATCATTTAACGGGCCTAATGACTATCTTGATAAGCGCAGGTGAGCTCAATAAGAGAACTCGATGATACATACGAACTCGATACGGGAGCTCTATGAATGCAGGCGAACTCGACGGATGGGCTCTCATGAATACCGATGAGCTCATCGGAGGGACCCGCTAAGCCCTCTGAGAGGCAAGTTATGTAGTTGTGACTATGATAGATGTGGTTGGTGAATACAGTTTGCTCGTAACCAATTTTAAATTGTGCGTACATGACTATAAAGATATCAAATGATCAAGCTACAATAAAAAATAAATAAATAAGCTACGAGACAAAAATATATTTCTACTACTATTTCTTCAAGTCTTATTGAATATACTTCATATATAGAGACTATTAAGATAACCAACACAAATACATGAGAGTTCAAATAAAAATATAATTTAATTATTAATTAATTAATTTTAATTTTAATAAATTTTACTATGTGATACATATTATATTATAAGACTTGTCATAATTAGAATTTTGAAAATCAAATTAATTTACATTAATTAGTAAAAAATTTAAACTTATTTATACTATATGCTTAACTTTATTTTAATAAGTTTAACAACTTAATATAATTGATCCTCTATACAAAATAGATCATATCATATGATATTTCATTACTCCATTAATTTTTATATATAAATTTTTTGACTCAATGCACCAAATATACACGCGCACACACACCAACCCATTAATAAAACAGCTTTGAAAAGAGCTTTAGAATCATTAAAAGAAGATTTTTCTCGTGAGAGAAATATTTAACATTTCATTTGAGAAGTAGATTTAGGGTATGTTTGGGGCAGTTGCAATTTTTTAATAAGCTGTTGAATAATAATCTGTTGTTCAAAACACAATGGTGGAACGGTATGAAAATACTGATTTCAGTGGTTTGAAAATGCTGCCACTGCATCTAACAATGAATGGTATGAAAATACTGATTTCAATGATTTGAAAATGCTGACAAAGCACAATTTACTCAAACAGTACTGAGTGAGTTTTTAAAACGCACCACACAAAATAAGCTGCTCGAAACAGGACCTTAATTATTAGTGCCAAACCACAATAAATAGAGTTGCTTTTCTTGGCTTCCACTACACTTTTTATTTTATATATTTTTACTCCATTTGCTATTGGCAAATTTAATATAATGGAAATTACTATAATATTTATAATAGTTGATTTTGATGATGATTGAATGATACCTTGAACTTCTCTTGATCTATAAATAATACTATAATATAACTAGTTAAATATAAACAAACAAAAAAAATCAAATTAATTTTTATCTTTACTTTAGGTTACTTTATCATATTAAATTTTTATTTGTTAGAAATAAAATTTATTATTTAAAGTGTCCCCATTGATTTTCATAATTATGTTGTGGTCCTCTTTTGCAAATTTATTAACTTTTAGTTATTTTCAGTCATGTGTAAATATTTTATTTTGCATTTTTTGCAAGCTAATCCATTTTTTGTAATTCATATAATTGTGTATTGTAAATTATACACGGCTGCATAAATATATATATATATATATATATATATATATATATATATATATATATATATATATATATATATATATTTTTGGAAAGCTTATTATATTTTTGTAATCTACATAAATATGCATAATCCCTTAAAATTAAGTTAAAGGTTATCTGTATAAAATGGAGAGGTATTTTACATTGATGCGTGATAGAAAATTCGTGGCGTTAGAGTAATGAATTATCGTCTTAGCATTGAACGAAATTCAGCGCACACTAAGATGAAAGAAAAACGATTAACAGTGATGTTAGATGTTTTTACATGGAAAACCTGTAAAGGGAAAAAACACGTGGTCTGACCTAGTTGTAAAAGTTCACTATTATTATATTACCAAGATCCTTTATCCCACAGACGAGAAAGGGCAACGACATTTTCCAAACTAAAGAGTCGACCGACGGTGTCTGGTTGGTGGTGATTGACGGTGACAGTCGACAGTGGTTGATGGCGATCGGCGAGTGTCGACATGGTCGGCGGTGGACGATGAAGGCCGGTGGTGACCGATGGAGCCCAGCTATTTCGATGGCAATCAGCGGGTGTCACGACAATCAATGGTGGCCAACGATAATCGTTTGGCTAGTGGCAGTTGACAATGGTTGACGGCAATCGATGGGCGTCGACGGCGACCAACGGTGGTCGACGGCGATCAACGATGGTTGCTGATTATCGGGATGGTTTTGGACTTCAGCTCCTTCTCAGAGCTTTCAGTTCTATCTGAAAACTTCAGGTCTCCCCCCTCATGTGAGGGGTGAAGATTTATTTATAGTGTTATGTGCACAATTAATGCAAGATTATGAAAACATTTGATCAGAAGGTCCAAAGAGTTTCCTCTGATCAGACGGTGTTTAATGAACATTTGAGTGCTTTAAAAATTTCAGAATTGAGCAATCTTGGGCTCGATGGATTCTTTTTGTTGAGACGCTCAATTCGACTATGAACTCGTCAGATTCAACATCTATTTGACCTTCCAAATGTGTCTGAGAATATTTCAAAAGCAGTTAAATGACTTGATCAAGGCTTACTTTGACTCGGATTTGTTTAACTTTGATATCATTAGGTTCCTCCCATTGAGCGAGTCAGTTTGACAATAAGTTCGTTGAAATCAGAGTTTGGGATGACTATTTATCAAAATTTAAACGTTTCTTGCTCAAAATATTATCTCAAAATTCATATTATATATCGAAATTCTTACCAGATAAAAATTTATTGGTAGTGTATCATTCATAATATTTTTTTTCCAAATTCATCAAATTTTCTATGTATGCAAACATGTATATGCAACCCTTTAAAATCAAATTAATTCTGTGCAAATATTTTGGAAAGCCAATAGAGTTATTTAATTGCATGTGTTTAACTATCAATTAATGAAATTATAATATTTTCTACAATTACAAATTTAATCAATTTACCACTTTTAACTTTTAAAGCGAGAGCATATTTTCATATATAGATAAAGTGGTAAAAATTAAAATTTTCATATTATATATAGAGCTGTAAACGAGCTCAGGGTTGGCTCGTGTTCGGCTCGTTCGATACTGTTTCGAGCTTGAAATCGGTTCGTATTCGAAATGGCTCGTGAAATGTATGTTCGTTTTCGGCTCGAATTAAATATTCGTGTTCCGCTCGTGTTCCGCTTGAAATTGACTCGTTAAAATTAATTGGAAAAAAACATATGCATAGTGTCGGATTCGAACGTGGACCAAATGAATGGAAACAAGACACATAACCACGTTACCACACAAGCAATTATGATTTAAACTTAAATATAAATATCTATAATATATTAATATATAAATAATTATATGATTATTTTTTTATTTCGAGCTAAAACGAGCCGAACACGAGTGAACAAAGAGTTGTTTGTGTTCGGCTCATTTGTAATATAAGCTTAAAAAACTTGTTTGTGTTCGGCTCGTTTACTTAACGAACGAGCTGAACACGAGCTACTTCACGAGACAAACACGAGCTGTTCGCGAATAACGAGCTTTTTTGCAGCCCTAATTATATATGCAAATACATATGAATTTAGTTGTATGTTAACCATTTTTTTAAAATAATATATATTATTAACCTACATAATTATAATCCTTTTGAAGTTCCTATAAAAATATGAATTTATTAAGGTTGGATTTATAATTATTTTAACATACTTGGGTTTCAAATGCAATAATTATAAAATGTGTAGGATTATGTTATTTTTATTAATTAAAAAAATATGACTTTATTTCCATGATAATAAAAGGCTAATCATAATAAAAATTATTCTTTAGTTTAATTGAGGAAAGCATACATCTAACTATATAATTCTACTAATTTCAAATTTTAAAATATTTAATTACATATTTTACCTAAATTATTTTGGAGTAAAACGCAAAAAACAATCCTCAACTTTTTACATGAGACCATTTTAATCATGGAGTTTATAGAGAAAAAATATTAGAGAAAAAATATTGCATCAGGACTCCACATGCATGCGGAGGTTAATGGCAGGGCGCCACGTGGCAAGTGGGCCCCGCCACATCATACACTGACCAATAACAGTGTATAGTAGCAGGGCCCACTTGCCACCTAGCGCCCCACCATTAACCTACGCACATACAGAGTCCCGATGCAATATTTTTTCGTTTACAGAAGTATCGCATATATATAGTCTCATCGAAGATTATTAGAGCTCAATTTTAAAATACTCAGAGATTATTTTAACACTTCTATAAACTTTAAGAGTAAAACGCCCTTATAGTCAAGTATAAAAGGACGAAAAAGCTGAAAAAAAATCATTCTAATTGTATAAATAGTAATAAAAGCCAAAACTCCTTTACACATTGTTGTAATATCTCATACACAATCAAGTAATCATGATTTTATTTAGGTATATTTGCACACAAAACACACAATTCTTATATATTTACATGTCTAAAACAAAAATTTTCATATTTATATTCAAAGCACTAAAACTTTTAACATAATTTAAAAACTATCACTATTATTTACATATCCATGAAAAAGTAAAAAAAATCTCTTATATATATATATATATATATATATATTTAAAAAAAGAAACCGATAGTTGGAAGATGCTCAAATATCAATTTTCTATACGCTAGGCCCTATGATGAGAGCCCACGCCATGTGCCTAAACAGACCAAATCCCCCCGCACCATGGGTGTGATTCGAACCCCTGACCTTTGGGGTCTTACAGAAGCCACGCCCCACCAGGCCAAGAATCCTGACTTCGGGGTCATTAGCATACAAAGCACACAATTCTTATGAATTTACATATCTCAGACCGAAATTTTTATATTTACACAAATAACACATCTTACATATCATATAAAAGATAGCACTATTATCATTTTAAAAAAGTGAAATATATGTTCTCAGGCAAAGAGTGTAATGCACCAAAGTGATATATCTATAAATATGAAAGTTTTGATGTGAGATAATGTAAATACATAAGAATTGTGTGCAATGTGAGCGCTCTAAACTGAACCCATTAGAATTTCTCACATTGTTTACAACTAATAAGCACCATGTTCAAGAATAAAACTTTACATATTTACTCTAAGTAGTGTGACATAAATTTTAGTATCACTGCACCAGAATGTAAATCAGAGATGAAATCTTTATGACAAAATTTGATTTTGATTATTGCGGCTCGACGGGTTCATGTGATATTCACGAGTCTAAAAAGAGTAACAGAGGGCGCCGCAGAGACCCCAACAACAAGCCAGAGAAGCCTCATGCGAGCCCAATGGCAGAAGGTTACAGATAAAGAAGTTAAGAGTCTATTATAACATACAATAACTAACAATAAATAGAAAAAAACAGCAAAAAGATCAAAAAAACCTAAGCTATGGCTAATCCTAACCTGGTTATGTAGCAGAAGTTCAGTTCTGATACAAAAAGCTGCAGATGTCCTCTATTTAATCTTTCAGCCTCTAAAGTAAGCTTTTGCATGGAGGGACTCCAAAGGTTTTGGTGCAACATTTTACCACCAGCACATTTCCTCCATTAACTGCAAGTAAAAGGGATAAATGTTAGGAAGCAAAGGTAATGTACTGCCTCAAATTCTCAACCATCGAGATATTGTCCGTTTAGATTTAAGGCCTCACAGTTTTGTCTCATTGTTGTAACTTTTTAGGAGGAGAACGCTCATTCTGACTCTTGACTTTTAGAGTTTCTTATGAAATTCCAATATGTTATATCAAAAGACAACTCCATATTTAACTCGATATCTAAAGAGTTCAGCTTTATTCTAATTTGGGGCATTTACATGCATACCAACAAATTCCTATGTTTTATACATATCTAACACCTAAACTTTGCTTTGTTTACATTTATATCACACAAATATTTCATATCACACCACAAAGACCATCATTTTAACTTTTAAAAAGTGAAAAACAGTTTTTCATACATAGGTAAGGTAGTATGCATGTAATAATTGAAGTTTAGCTGTTAGATATGTAAACAGATAGGAATTGAGTGATATGCATATAGATCTTCCTTCTAATTAAAGGGGTTTCATAGATAAAACCAATCAATATACATATGTACATATCATTTTACATCATTCAAAACAACATATAAAGACTAACACGACGAGAAAATTGAATAAGGTTTTGTGAGATCAAAAACTGATTAGAAACTTTATTATATGAAAGATAAGGAGGAATAATCATGATGATTTCTAACCTTGGTAGTCATTCCACTCATATTCGATGCGGAACTAACCATAAACACCTCTACAGTTAGGCGAGCAGCACAAACATTTCGTCGGCCCCTTAATTCCAGCAAGAGAGCTCAATTTATCATCCCCGCTCACACCATAGTCAAATGTGAGTTCTGTCATAGGAGGAATGTGCTTAATGGCAAAGAACATTATATGTGGATATCCTTCCTCCCCATGATCATACAAAACAGGTTGCCAAAAAACATTTGGTGAACAACTATGGTTCATAAAACGTGCTACATTGCCCACATTCTTCGCATCAATGATTACGGGAAGCGGCTTAAAAATCTCATTTTGATTTATACTCGGTTCACCTATCAACTCAGGACTATGATTCCACTTTTTCGTCTTCTCGTCGAGGTAAGTTGCACGGAAATTGTATTGCGGCTCTTCGCCATCATCATCAACTTCTATCTTTTGAACGACTTCGCCGGCATACTCACATATGAAGGTGCCCGCTCGTATCGCGTCCCAGGACCGAAGTCCCCACCCCCGGTCCCTCGTCCTGAAAACTTCAAAGTGAAGTTTTACACCCTTTTGGGCCACTCTATTTCGACAATTAATCGTGCAAGAACACGAATTGTTGCACTCGTAAATGATGGATTTTCGGCTGGCGAGTAATCCACTAGAGCTATAAGGTAGAATGCCGTCATTCAGCTGTGAGCACGAGCAATTTGCATCGCCCGGAAGGCAGACGCTAAGGCAACGACAACTCTCCAAAGGTCTCATGGAGCTAATAGGCCTCATATGCTTCAAACTAGTTGAATAAGTGAAATGGTTGGGCCCTTTGGCATCATCAACCTCATTCACAAGGCAAACCGGTAAATTTTCGATGCCGGACGATATGTCGGGAAGTATAACTTTGCCTCTAGACGACGGATTCGATCTCCATCCCGCTGTTCGCTTCCACACACCGAGTCCTTCGGGTTGCCCGGGTTCTCTTAAGAGCTTATATTTGAAGATATTGAAACCAGACTTCCCTTTATCAATCCATGATTCATGAATCTTATAAAGCCCATCATAGATGTAAATCTTACCGGAAATTAAGTTCATGTCTTTGGCGCTACGAATCACCCTCACGGAATTGCCTCTGTGCATGCTTTTCTCAAGAGCAAGATTACCCCTTTCAAGCTTCTGATCATCAAGTTGTATTTTTTCAGCATGTCTGTTACCTACTCCACCCCCCTGACCGGTGTAAATCAGCACATCGGCATCACCCTCATCGTTTTCGTAGCCGCCAGAGGAGACGATGCTGATTGCCGCCGGTTCATCGGCTCCAGCGTACTTAGTTATCATGTAATCAATGCCTCCCATGCTTGGAGCATGCATTCCAACCAAACACAGCTCGATTCTGAAGAAAAAGATGTCTCCCACATCTACACCAGGAACAGATCCAATCCTCTTTCCAATGTTAGCACGAAGATCATTGGCCGTCATTATGGCCCCGGCCTTCAGGTCAGCGCGTTTGTTTGCATCTGTTGTCTCATCCAGTTGTAAGAGTCTCCGCCGGAGGGCATCGAATGTCATTAGAACCACCTCAACGGACTCCCTGGGATCAAGAGATGAGGGACAGATTAAAGACAAATCTGTGATTTTCCGAGGTCTCTTTCGTCGCTTTGATTTGAACCTTCCGCTGCCTCCTTCTTCTGTCTCAGAATCATCCCCCCCATTGTAGGAACTCCTGATCATCTTCCCAGAGGGCTTAACCTTCCTTCCATAACTGGAGGTACGGATGGCTTGCTCAGAATTTTCATGGAGGTTAATGGGAACTCGTGATTGGGGATAGGGACCATTGGCGGCAGGAGGTTGAGCTTTGGCTGGAGGAGAAGATGGAGCTGGAGAAGTGAAGAAGGAATGAAAGCTGTTCTCAGAAGAAGATGGGGCGCCGAAGGGGCTAACGCAGACGAAGGGAGGAGATGAGCCAGAAGAGCTGAATGTGGTGTTGAATCCATAAGGAGCAGGAAACATCGGGGCAAGTGATCTCAAAGGCTTCACATCCAAGACAGCATCTTCCTGTGTTTTTCGAGCTTCCATCTCCGAACCCTATCAGGATCACAACTCACACGCCTACACAATAGCAACAACAACAGTGAAAACAGAAATAAAGATTCACATAAACAAAAAGAAACTTCAGAGCTTGATCCCATTCAAAGAACAAAGATGGAGTTTTTAACAACAGACAGAACAAATTATTAGGAAGATTAGCTTACTCGCAGATCCTTCAGAACAAAGATTGGACTTTTGCAGGAGCTTTTGATTGATCTGAGCGAGGGAAGATAGTTGGAACCGATAGGATTGAAGAAAGAAGAAGAAAGAAGGTTGCTTTTTAGGGCTGCTGCATAAAGCTCCAATTTTTTCCTTCAATAAAACTAAATGGATCCTTCCCTTTTACAAAAATATACTCAAAGGAAAACTCCAATTTCTCTTTTTTTTGTATATGTTTGTGGATTGCTCAGCTCGAGAAGAGTCCCATTTGTTTGGTCGATCTGCGAGTCAAAAACAAGAAATGGAGATTTCAGCCGTTGGATATATTCCACAAAAGTCGAATTTTGCAAAAATGTTTTAATTAAATATTATTTGACTGTACTATTTCAGCTAATCAATATTGACTAATTTGGAGCTCTTTCATAATTTTATCTATTATTTCTCTTCATTTAATATTTATTTACTATCATTCAAAGTTTTTCCTTTTAAGAGAAAAATAAAATATAATAATTTAAAAATAAGTTATAATTAATTTAACTTATTTTCATAAGCTCCTCTTATTCTGTGCGCAAATTCTCTACCTTTCATAATTTAGTTGATTTTTTATTTATAATAAGAGTTTAAGTGAAGTGATGTGTTAAATTATTATTAACAATTATAATTATACAATATATTAAATTATTTTATGCATATGTTCTATCATGTATATTGTTTAAAAATACTATCAAATTAACATTTTATTTTTAGTAAACTTTTAAGGAAAATTTATATGTGAAGCACGTAAAAATTTTATGTATTTATATATCTAACACCTAAATTTTTATATTTGTGTACATAACATCTCATACTTTGTATCAACCAAGATTAATTGAAATCGGGCAAAATTAAGAGTTTTCTTATTTAAATTGTTGTACTGATTTCTGTATATTAATTTTGCATATTCTTTTCTTATAGATGAATGGTTAGATTTAGAATATATATTATTACAAAATATTATGTATTATTAGGATATCTAAATTAGATTGTGTGGACTATTATTTATTGGAATGAAATTAAAGGAAGAGGCAAGTAGCCTATTTGTTTAAAATCATTAACATGGTATCAGAGTCAAGTTTTTGACCTAATCACTAATAGATATTGGAAGACGGTCAAGACTCCCTTCCTGCCGGCCTTCTCGCGGGAAGGGAGGAAGTTTTTTCTTGCCTTTGTGAATCATTCGCCTTCATCTTCAACTCGAGCTCATTCCATCTCGCTGGCTACTTCCTACATCTTCCGCTTCAGCTTTGTCCGCTTCGACTTCAGCTTCTTCGTCACACTCAAGGATTGAAGGATTCAACATTCCTTCTAAATTCGACGTTTCAACTTTGGAAAATCCTAGAATTCTCTCCTTCGACACTCGGATTCAGCACTCTCGGCTTCGGCGCTCCCGGCTTTGGCACTCCCCGCTTCAGCACTCCCGGCACTCCCCGCTTCGGCACTCCCGGCTTCGGCACTCCTACTTCGGCACTCCTCGCTTCGGCACTACCCGTCTTCGGCACTCCCGACTTCGGCACTCCCGGCTTCGACACTCCCGGCTTCGGCACTACCCGGCTCCGGCACTCCTGGATCCGGCACTCTCAGCTTCGACACTCAGGGTTCGGCACTCCCGGCTTCGGCACTCTCCGCTTTTGCACTTCAGGCTTCAACATTCACGGCTTCGGCATTCACGGCTTCGACAGTCAAGGCTCGAAAACTTTATTGTTTCAACTTCAGATTCCTCTCCCTAATCTCGTCTCCAGGCAGCAAGTCTACCTGCTTTTACTGGTTCCCTGGTCTTCGACTGCTCGTCTGGTTCGCTCGACCATGTTGTTCATTCTTCTGGACAGCTTCATCTGTTCGTCTGTGCAACTATTCAGCGGCTTGGATTCAGGAGCACAATTCTTCTCTGTTCACACCAATATCAGTCTTCTCGTCGACAATCTTATTTAAAATGTCTTACAATTTTCAAACTACTGATATATTTACTAAGGTAGTTTCTCGGTAGCATCAACAATTTCTTGTTGGCAAATTGAAACTTCTTGATCAGCCAACATCAATTTGAGGGGGGATATCAATCAAGATTAACTGAAATCAGGCAAAATTAAGAGTTTCCTTATTTAAATTGTTGTGCTGAATTCTGTATATTAATTTTATATATTCTTTCCATATAATTGAATGGTTAGATTTGTAATATGTACTATTACAATTTATTATGTATTATTAGGATACCTAAATTGGATTGTATGAACTATTATTTATTAGAATGAAATCAAAGAAACAAGACAAGTAGCCTATTTGTTCAAAATCATTAACACTTTGGATCTAGAAGATAGTATATCTAATGTGAAATTATTTTATATTCACAAAATAAAATATTGTATACAAACAAAAACTAAAAAAAATAAAAAATTAATTTTATTTTATTTCAAAAATAAGAGTCAAATAATTGTTAAAACTGAAAAAAAAGAGAAACAAATTTAAAAGAACTGAAATTACAATAGGAGAATCATCTACCTAAAACTCAAGAAGAAAAAAGTATAATAAATAATAAAAATACTAAAAAATAACACAAAGAAAGCTATCAGTGCAATGTCAGCTTTTGTGGATGATCGTATAAGTGGTGAGCTTGATAAATCACACTCAGTAGATAATTATTATTTATTAAAGCATATGTTTCGTTCTCTTTGTAAGAATTTTTTGGAGTCAACATCTTGTCTTATCGTCGTCATATAATTCTTTTTTCTAAATATGTCTCTCTTTTGGGAGAAACTGGAAAGAAAGAAAATACGATAAAAATAGACAAACAATTTAAAAAGAATGTTGAGAAATTTTTTAAGACAGTCTTTATGCAATAGCCCAAACCCCTTAGAAAGCAGATCCACTAAGAAATCTCTATGAAAGCAACCCACAAGTAGATGTTCAAGTTTTTGTGCTTATTTTAGGTCAAGAGCAGCTCACAAAGAAACGTATCCATTTAGTTAATTACATCTTGGGGTTTGCTCAAGAATGCTCTCGATAAGAATGATTTTGCTTACATAATTTTTGATTCGATTACTTATGAAACCGAAGGATTTTTATCGTCAAAAGTGGGAGAATCACAATGTTTTTGATACATACTATGCCATAAGGTAGACAATGAATCACCGTAACCACTATGAGCGACACACCTAGGCACGGAGGGCCCACATAACGATATCAATGAAATTTTCAAATGATAGGGCCCAAAAAGAGGTGTCAACAGGAAAGGGGAGGAATCCCTAAGCAGATAGAGGTAGCCAGGTCAGAATACCACGAATCCATCATCCCGAGCTCTAAGTAGCCTAGGTCTACCTAGCCGAGAAGGTAGTTGGCACATTAACAACAATTCGTGAATTGTGTAATCCAAGGAAATCTCGATAGCCCTAAGGTCAGAGGAAAGAAACCTCTGATTTCCTATCACTTTTCTAATGGGTGGAATAGGTAAAGATGGGGCTTATACTTGTCAATTTGATAACGAATATGCCACTAGAAAGGAGAAGAGAAGAGGACTTCTACTACATAGTTGCAACTGCCTCACAAAGGACTTACACCCCACTTGGTCGGGGGAGCCTCTAATTCCCAAGTTGTACCAGACAACCTCCAATATAGAAATCATATCCTTAGTTTAGTCGATTGAAAGAGCACAGAGACTTCTCTTCAGAACATACAAAATGATGCAGTTATATTGTACAAATTAATTTAAATGTGAAGGCCCTATTTGAGATGATGAGATATTATCATATTATGCATCACATTTTAAAACTGACCCGACGACCATAGAGAAAAGTAAGTGCATAAAGTAAATTGTTGATTTTAAACTTGGAATATTTAATATTAAATTTTAAATTTTACCTCGAATCTCTTATTATTGGGATTTCGAAAAAGATATCTTTGGTCCTTAAAGAGCCTACGTTACATTTCTGTATGAGCCCAGACAATCCACGATCAAAGAAAGCATGTAAAAGGCAAGTACATTGTACATTGTAAATAAAAGCAAGCCAAGCAAAATATACCGCATGCCGTGCCACTAGGTTGGTAACATATCCCAGGAAAAGCATAAAAAAAGGTCGGACTCCGCATATACATGTCTGATCCTAATTTCATACATGAATATGAGTTCGAAATTAAGGTACGAGGCAAGAGCAACTACTCTTAGTCTATGTCACATGGTTTAGTGTATCATGCACGTCAAAACTTGTGCCCATACTTTATTTTCGATACAAAATCTGTCCTAAGTACTCTATCAAATACATGATAAAATAGTTAGCACGAGTTATATTCATGCTACACATATGAAACACGCCTGATGAGAGGAGGTTTTAGCAACTCTTGCAAAAAATGTTGGCTTTCAAATCATTACTTGCTCATCCTTTCTTTTATGTGTTGTGTGTTTAGACATGACACCTTACAATAAGATTGCCCTTTATATGCTATTGTTCATGTCTCAAACTCAATAAACATGCAAAAGCATCATATAAAATGAAGCCTTATTAGAGCAAATAATCCAACAGAGAACTATAGCCATATATCAATAATACAACCTAACATTCTAGCCCTAACCTAGCACACCATCTAATGAAAAGTGTCATAACCGACATCTAAGTGAATGGGTGATGGCTGCTCGTTATGACTTTGACAGGGTGACCGATTTTGGCCCCGTCCTAAAGATCTAAGAAATATAGTATTCGTCATCAAAAGTTTTAAAAGAATTGGCCTTACATAGGGCCTAGCTTTGCTAATTGCATAATTTTAAAATGTAACAGACTAAATGCGAGTTCGTACATGCAAGGTGACATATGCTAGATCCCTTAGAACCTTAGCACAGTCATATTTGTGTTGATCCCGATTCAATAACTCGTATTGCTTATCAAGATTTACTCTACAAGGAATACATTTAAGCATTACAATCAACACATGAGTCACTTTCTATCAAGACACATTGCGGGATGTTTATGACATTCAAGTGTACGTTCTCTTGATTGCGTTATATTTGCATGATTGCATGTGCATCACCTTCATATATGAGATATGGTCGGGGAAAGAACAGAAAAGACGATTTCACTATATTTATGATCGGAAACATGACCTATCACAAGAATATTTCTTTTATTAGGATGATAAAAAGAAAGATTACCCATCTTTTCTTTCATTTTGGGAGAAATATGATCAGTAGCATTACTAGCCACCTCTTATCCAAGGATTGCATGTATTGAGCCACACACAGATGGTGACATGTGTGCGGTAATACCACAAGTGTTGGTGTTCATTGGATACTACATGCAAACAGATGATAAAGGCAAAGATTTGATTTTCATGTAATGGTATTTGACATATTCATATCATTAAAAAATTCATTTTTCCATGCACATAAAAGTATGCAAAGAAAGCTTAAGCAATTGGCATGACATACAAGAAATGCAAAGGCAAGTGCAACATGCAATTGTTTGTTTGATCGGACCTTCGTGACCGATCAAACTAAAGTTTGGTCTGGTGATCATCCTTGGTAGCCGATCAGACCCATATGGGTTATTTTGAGATCAACCTTGGTGGCTGATTGAACCAAACTAATGGTTGATCGGACCTTCATGGTCGATCAAACCAAATTGTGGTTTTATGATTGGCTTTAGTGATCGATTGAACCAAAGTGTGCTTTCATGGCCAATCAAACCAAATTGTGGTTTTATGATTGGTCATAGTGAACAATCAAACAAAAGTGTGTGGTTGTTTAGACCTTCATGATCAATCAAACCAAAATGTGATTTTTGTGATCAACCTTGGTGGTCTATCGAACCAAAGTGTATGGCTGATCAGAACTTCATGGCGATCAAAATAAAATGTGGTTTTGCGATCAACCTTGATGGTCAATCAAACCAAAGTGTGTGTTTGATCGGAACTTCTTAGTTGATCAAACCAAATTGTGGTTTTATGATCAGCCTCAGTGGTCAATCGAACCAAAGTATGTGGTTGATCGGACCTTCATGGCTGATCAAACCAAAATTTTGATTTTTGTGATCGTCCTTGGTGGCCGATCGAACCAAAGTGTGTGGTTTATTAGACCTCCATGATCGAGCAAACCAAATGTGGTTGTGTGATCAGCGTTGGTGGCCGTTCGAACCAAAGTGTGTGGTTGATCAGACCTTCATGGTCGATCAAACTGAAGTGTGATTTTATGATATGTCTTGGTAGTCGATCGAACCTAGGTGATTGGTTGATCTGACCTTCGCGACCAATCAAACTGAATTAAGGTTTTTTGATCGTCCTTGGTGGCCGATAGGACGATCGAACCAAAGTGATTGTTTTTACTGATCAAGCCTTCGTGATTGGTCGAACTAAAGTGATTGGTTTTATTGATCGGGTCTTCATGGTTGATTGAACCAAAGTGTGTTCATATGCAAAGTGTAGTGTGAGACATGCAAACAATGTGAAAAATATATACAAGAGAAGTGCCATATAAGTGAGGTTGGCCAATTGACCCTTTAAACTGACCGGGACATTCACTGGGTTTTATGGACAAGTGGGATTAGTCAGACCGGAGTGACTAACTGGACTAACGTGTAGGTCAATCGAACTTTGGTGGTCGATTGAACCAATTTGATTGGTGGATCGGGCTAGGGTGACCAAACAAACTAAAGTAGACGGTTGATCGGACCTTGTGGCCGATCAAAACAAATTTAAATGATCAATCAAGCTGGGGCAGCTGATCGAACCAATGTGGATGGTTGATCAGACCTTTATGACCGATCAAAAATAATCTAAACGTTCGATCGAGCTGGGGTGGCCATTCAAACCTAATTTAATTAGTTGATAAGACCTTCATGGTCTATCAAACCACATTGATCGGTCGATCGAGCCAGGTGGCCGATCTCACCGAAGTGGACGGTTGATCGGACCTTACTGGCGGATCCAACCAAATTGATTGTTTGATTGAGCTGGGGCCGTCGATTAAACCAATACGATCATACGATCGAGGTGCCATGTGCAAAGTGTCATGCACAACACAAGCAAATGAAAACCATATGCATTTGATAACAAATTTGATTCTCCCCAACGTCATCACATATGATCCTAGGCTTTAATTTGATAGA
The DNA here is from genome assembly GCA_022702705.1 of Papilionanthe hookeriana x Papilionanthe teres. Classification (NCBI taxonomy): domain Eukaryota; kingdom Viridiplantae; phylum Streptophyta; class Magnoliopsida; order Asparagales; family Orchidaceae; genus Papilionanthe; species Papilionanthe hookeriana x Papilionanthe teres. The sequence goes on along the minus strand of CM040426.1, from coordinate 68,854,690 downwards.
GAGGCGTACCAACACATTATTACGTGAGGCAACAAAACGTCCACCTCAGTTTGTCCGACATCAAGTGGAGGTTTCTCGTAAGGAGAACTCTCTGTAACTGAGAGAATGAAGAATAAAGGAAAATCTTCATCTTCTCGATAGGTTGCCTTTAAATGTCCATCCAAATGAAGTCATCAAGACAAATGGCAAGATCAGAATAACCTGTCTTGGGATTTTTGGATCTAATGCTAGGGTTAGGAAAATTGCTCCAAATTTTGTAGGATTTAACAGAACGCCCTTAACTTAAGGGGCTTTTCTTCTAGCAAAAAACCTAGACACTTAGATCTCTAACATCTAGTCTTACGGGCTCTGAATAAAAAAATGTGAGAGTTTTTGATTTTTCACATTTGTGGTGGTTGCTGATATGTTCTCTTTGCTTGCTCCTTGCTCCTCCCATGTTTAGATGAAGCTCTCCTCTTCCAAAGGAGATTTGAAGCCCGTTTTTCCTCCTCCAAGCAAGATGAAGCTCTATTTTTCACAAAGAGAATAAGTTTTTCCTTGAAGAAGCTCCTTCAAGGCTTCCCTCAAACTCTCCTTTAAAGATTGATGGAGAAAAGAAAAGAAGAAAATATGGAGAAAATTTCTTACAAAGAAGAAGAAGGGACGAAGATGAAGAACATTGCTCTAGAACTCTCCAGCAAGCTCCTCTCCATTCCAAGAACTCACATCCTCACTCTTTTTTAGCCCTTGTTGCAAATGGGACAACTTTACAAATTCAAATGGCTGGTTGGCTCTAAATGGTATGGAGGGAAAAACCTTTATATGGGTTCAAGCTCTTTGACCCACGCTTAGCCCCAAATGGCCTCTTCCTGAGGCATATGCTTGGTTCAAAATTTTAGTAGGAGGCTAAGCACTTTCAATAAAACCATTTCCCCCTTTTCAAATATCAAACTTTGGCTTTAGTGGGTCAAGATGGTCAAAATAATCCAAAAAATCGGAACATGGCTGGGTGGGCGCTTAGGCACCAGAACTGGGTGCCTAGGTGCTAGAACTGGGTGCCTAGGCACCACTATCTCTGTCTTAGGATGCCTAGACGTCAGTACTGAGTGCCAAGGTGCCATTCTGGACCTCCGGGCACCAAGGTTTGGTGCGTAGGCGTCCAAACAGGTGCTTAAAAACCGGTAGACCCCAAATTGAGCGAAAAGTCTACGGAAGGATTTTTTTTTATCCGTAAGCTATGGGAGACTAAATATCATTGAAATATGATCATATAACATAAAAAATGAATATTCTCATAGATATTTTATCAGAGAAATCCATGACAACGGGTGCTCGAAACCTTTGCGTGTGTGCGACTCTCTAAGCTCTAATTTTCCCAAACAAGCGTGTGGAAGGGTTTTATGAGTTCCTGGAAATTTGGAGGATATGTAGGGAAAAATTAAAGCTTACCCACATCTGGGTGGATAGCAGGGGTGCGCCATATTGGATGAAAATTGCCGCCTGGGGCCGAGTACTACTTGAACGGTTCGAAATCAATTTTGCTGATTTCAGACGTTTTAATTTGGGGATTTGAGTACCAACGAGCATCCCGAACCCCCGTGCAGATGAGTTGGCATAAAATTGGATTTTCTTGGAATGTGTGTGGGAGAGTTTTATTACTTCCCTTGGCCACGGAAGGCTTTAAATGGGTGGGGAACGACCTTTATGACTCCCTTGGCCACCCAACGACGAGCACTCCCAGGTAGGGTTAATCGACATGAACCCTAGTTTGGTGCTTAAAATACGTATTGGGAGGTTCTCATGGATGTTTGGGACTATGGGAGTTAACTCATACATTAAGCAATGTTCCATAGTATCCAAGCTGACATCCTATAAATATGACATCTAAAATTATGCCAGCAAAAATAAACAACAAGAATCCTTTATTGTTGGCATGAAAATAAAGACTGCAGTGCAATAAATACGTAAAGGTCACTCGGAGCCAATCAATCCTCACAACACACCACTCTTCTCACCGTACAAGACAAGTTGTTCAAAGCTCCCCTCTCAATCTCTTTTAAAACTCACACAAAAACCAAATCTTGCACTCTTCCCCAAGGAAAATCATGGAAGAAAATTCTAGGGTCCACAAGACTCCCATAATACCTCAAGAGTGGCAGCCTCCAATAGACCATAATTCCCCCCAAGATGTGCCCAAGCCTCATCCTTTATAGCCATTGTACAAATCTAGTACTAGAGCTATTTCCAAGTTAAGAAGAAAATATAAAATTAAGCACAAAAAAATACTTAAAAATGACTCATTTCAGGGAGGCTCAACATTGGTAGGCTACAGACGAAAAGGCTTTCAAGTTGCTGCCCTAACACACACTCCTTTTAAATATAGAAAGTGGCAATGAGATTGAGCAAATTAGGAAAGAGACAATCGAAGAAGATACAAGCATGAAGAAAATAAATAAAAAATTGAAGAATTGGGATGTCAGTTTGGCAACAAAAGCGGGAGAACTTCTGAATTGTGCAATCCAAAAGAGAGAGGTGACAATGGAGTGAAGGAAGGAAAAGAGAAATGTTATTCGTGACTCAATAGTGAGAGAAAAAAACAAGAAGAAAAGTTCAATTCTTACATAACACTTTGGCGCTTTAAACCTATGCATGAAAATATGTATTCCACTTCTAAAAAATGCTAACAATGTTATTTATGATGCATGTGATATTAAAAATTTAGGTACTATGTGTGTAACTATGAAAGTTAAGGTGCGAGATAAGTAAATATATAAGAATAGTGTGTTTTTGTAAGTAAATGCTCCAACTTTTAAATATTCACATTCCATTTTACCATTGTATAAATAAAAAAAATTCATTTTCGTTTCTTTTTTCTAAGTTTTTTTTTTCATTTTTACATGTGCAATTATAATGTCACCCCCAGCCAGTGCCATAAGAGATAAGAGACTCACTTTTTTATTTACTTATACATTTATTTCATTTTGTTATTATTAAATTTATTTCAATCATTTGAAATACATACTAAACTTTCAATATAAATACAATGTACGGGACATTTTCAAGGCATTAGAATTCTCATAGTATTTCAGTAAATTAAATGTTTAATTAATTTTATCAATAATCTTCAATATTTCAAACATGAATGCATCCAAATTTAAAAGAACTAAAATTTGAATAAGTAAATGGAAATTACTCACTCCACTTTTATATCATTAACTTAACATTTGATGAAATTTATTGACTCCCCTTTCCTTCTTCCCAACAAATTCAAATATTAACTTCAATTAGTTCACCTAACCATGTGAAGATGTTATTTTTAAAATTATAACTCTCTTAAATTATTGCAGGCCTCAATGCTTTTCTTTCTTTATTTTCTCGATCAATGATTCTTTTACCAAATTTATCACAGCACTCTACCCAAATCTTAAAATATTCCTTAAAAAGTAAATTATTATAGGGTTTGCATATTCATACCACCATAAAAAAACATATAAATAGAAACTTGCGACGATTTCTTAAATTTGCTCCCCCGTTGTAGCGCATTGGTGGTCATCTTCTGGTCGTACCCGACCAATGGGTGGCAATTTTCATCTAATACGGCATACCCCCGGTGTCCACACGTCCCTACATATACTCCAAATATCTAGGAACTCAAAAAACCCTCCCACATTTGTGTTTGAGGAAATTAGGGTTTAGCGAATCGCACCCGCGTAGCTATTTTGGACGCCCGTTGGCACAAAGTTCTCCGATAAGAAAGAAAAAAAAAACATATATTCTTCAATGTTCAATACTCCACATTAATTCATAAAATATAATATTAAATCATTATAAATAAAAATAACATTTTTATGAAATTAATAAACTCTAAACTTAAAGTTTTATACCCATTGACATTATGCTGAGCTTCACTTTCTGCGCACAATACATTCAACTCGTTCGCCATTCACTCTGTTTCAAATCTCTTTGTTTCACACATTATGAATTGCTTTGTCCTCTTTGACTTCTAACTAATTGAAGTTGGCTCGTGGACTGACTCAAATCAAAGCAGCCAAATTTAGGGTTTTATATATTTTTATTTTTTTTCTTATTTTTATAAAAAAATAGTATTGTATGGATAGAACATGGAAATTGTAAGAACTAGAAATATAAATATACTCCAAATGTAGTTGAACTGATGAATTTTCTCAACTGTAAATCTGAACGTTACTCTTCTAAAAAATAACACATACAAGTAAAACAAGAATAAGCAATCACAGCTTAATAAACTGCTCAAAATATACTAGAAATTTCAATATAAAAAACAGACATAATATGACAAAATATAATGTGTAGTATATATTGTAATGACAATACAAAAAAATTATAGCTATAGTCAGCATATGCCAAATAGCATTGTAAGCAATATAACATTAGAAATATAATAATAATAAAAAAAATCAATATTTATTTCATTGAGTTCAGAAGGGCTTTGTCATTTATCAGCACTTCTGATGGGCACAAATGACATTAATATTTATTTTTAGATGTCCACTTGCAAATTAGACATTTTTTCTGATGATTCTCAATCTGTGCCAACAAGGAATGATGATTTGACTGATTTATTAATATCTATCATATTTATGTCAAGCTGTTATGATGAATTAGGTTTTCATAACAACATTAATGTGTTGGTAGCACATCAATAGATTGATGCTATAAATGACCAACATTGCAAGCATATTGGTGGCTATGCATCATAGTCAAATGGCATTAAATTATAACAAATTGAAAGAAAAAAAAAAAAACCTTGTCTATTAACACAAATATAGGGAAACAGAGTTATAATTTGCAAAAATTATATAGAATCATTCCTCTCCACAAGACAATTAGAGATGATTATAATTCATATTTTTAGTAAGAGATCATGCTTATTAAATATTATGTAATAATTTTCAACATCCAAAAAAGTCGCCCATCTTTGGACAATTAACAGTGACTTGACAACAGTATGTTCATGATGCAGAAAAGATGCACAGTTCCATTTTAGACAAACAATATTACTGATAATCTTTGTCAAAACTTCCACAATAGAAAACAGTCCTAAGAGTAAGCGTTCTCCGCAAAATAACCAGCGAATAACCTCTGAAGTTTTGTATTTCAGAATTATTAAGAGGTTATTATAGCATTAATTTAAAAAATCTCCCAATAATCTCCTAATAACGCCCGAAACCCCCGCAGTTTCACTTTGGGGTTTGGTGAGGTTATTATGAGGTTATTTGGGCATTAACTCAAATAACGCTACAATAACTTCTCAATAATCTTCCAATAACCTTCGAAGTACCATTTTGATATTATTCATAGGATTATTACGGGTTATTACTGGTTATTCGCGGAGAACGCACACAGCGCTGCGTACGTTCTCCGTATGGAATAATTTTCCCAAAAGTAGAGGTCCCTTCAGTACTATAACTTGGGTGATTTTATTTTTTTTGGTCATAATCATGACAATTTTGTTGAATACTTAATTTTCAATAGAACTATGTCAAAATTTAAATGTAAATTTTCATAATTGCATAGGTTAGGAGGAAGTGAATCAGAGTAAATTTGAATGGATTTAGCATCATTCAGCCTTTCAGACAATTGTGTCAAGGAAAATGTTGAAGAAAGGCTTCTGCAGCAAACCATTTAGATCAAATCAGATCATTTTCTAAATTTTCTCAATCTTTCCGACTATTTTCTATGAGATTTATGATATATATTTTTTAAAGATTTCATGAAATTCTCCATCTTTTATGGAGCTTAGATTATTGGAATTCTGTGTCAAACAAATTTCACTAATTATTAAACGTGACATCCAAACACAATAGTCAGAGAAAAATCAACCAAATTTTAGGATATTAAAAAGCAATTTGTTAAGAGAAGGGCTCAAAATTGCATTTGAAAATCAACGGAGGAATATAAATATAATTGAGTAGTAATCAGTATTACAAGAATCGTATGATGACCTATACATAAATAACAGCTTATTACAGATATAAGAAGATAAATGCAATATAAAAAAATGATTACAAATAGAAATGATATTCCGCTTAACTGTTTGAAGATTAGTTAACCCAACAAACTAGTTCCAAGCCTTGTCAAGCAAATATAGTATGCCTATGTAACCTGGCGACTTGAAACTTCAGCAGCTCCCCACCAAGCCTCCAGAAAAATGTTATCTGATTAAAAATAAAGCTCAGATTAAAAGAGCGATCAAATATGATATCAAATAAATCAGAAACAGAAATTTACACACCCCCCGCCTAAAAAAAAAAAAAAAACACATCTTGAATATATATATATATATATATATATATATATATATATATATGAAATAAACAAATAAAATTACATTCCACTGTCGGCACTCCATTAAAATTTTTAGTCAAATCCGTTCAACTGCCATCAACTTAGGATCACACACTTCAAAATTTGTTTATTTTTATTTATTTTTTTTTTTTTGGAAGTTGAGGCTTAGTAGTAACTAGATTAGAAATTAATGCTTCATATTTAATTTGTGTTTCGAACTTGAGTCAGCTAATTTGAGAGAGAACTCTCTACCACCTCCTCTCCACACACATTGCACTTTAGAAGTTCACGAGTTCATTATGATTCCAGAAATCTAATGACGCTGGCGCTAGGCAGCGCTCGATATGGGTGCTTCATTTCCAAGAGACAGAAGGCCCGGAAGCTTCGCGGGATAGCGAGGACGGGATCGCGATCCCACACATGCGAACAGGAAGCAGATCACAAAACCTTCACGATCTAGGGCTGCTTCACACAACATCCACACCTGCCTTATTCAGGAAAGGTCTTTCTTGTGGATTCTTTTTACCTTCCTACTCCCATTCCTTTTGTGTAGAAGTTGAATGCTATAAATAGCTGTCCCATGTGCGTAGGAGACAGTTCTAGTGGAGTTGTCTTCTGATTTCTTGTGAGGAGTTTATTTCCCTTTTGTGGGCTGTATCCGAGAAGGTGATAGTGCTTCAGTGGTATCCTCTCCGACGTGGTGATTGTATCATCCTTTCTTACCCTTCACAAACCTTCTTCTCCCCACTCCTCAACCATCAAACTCTCCTCCATCACCCTGACAACCAGCCATTTTCCCTTCCTGCAGCTAATTACTGCTGTCTCGCCTCCCGAACTCCTTTCAAGCTTCTCCCAACCACCACACTACTGCTGTCGACCACCTACAACCCTTCCCGTTTGTTGTCTCTACAGTTCCGCAACTTCCCTTTACTACCATCCGCCTCCTGTGGCTGTCGTCATCCCTCTCAATCAACTCTATCCCTCTATTTACCCTAGGTTTGAGTTATCCGAAAGAGACTCTTCAAGAACCTCATAGACTTGTGATCCATGAAGAAAGTGAACTCACTCGTCAAGTAGGTAAGAGCTCTCACAATAGCGTGGCACTCTTTGTCGAATGTGAAATATTTTATCATAAACTCATTCAACTGTTCACTGATGAAGACTATGGAATGTCATCCTTGACTTAGTACTGCTCCAATCCCCGCATTAGAAAGCATCCAATTCCACCTCAAAAACTTTCTCAAATCCGACAAAGCCAACACTGGGGTCTACGTCACCTTTTCCTTCAATGAGTCAAAAGCTAGATCGAGCCACCTCTGTCCATTGGAACTTCTACCCTTTCAAAAGCTCTGTTAGGGGCACTGTAATGGCACCGAAGCTCTTGATGAACCTCCTGTAATGAATGTAAGCCACAAAAACTATCTCAGCTCAGTAAAGGGTTGTTGGGTTATCCATCTCACGATGACTTCAATCTTCGTAGGGTCTATGTAAATGCCTACAATGGACACAATGTAACCCAAAAAGTAAAACCGAGTTGTCATGAAGTGACACATCTTCGGATGGGCATATAACATCTCCAACCACAGAACCTCGAAAAACCCACATCAGATGCTGCAAGTGCTCCGTCTCTGAACTGTTGTAGACAAGTATATCATCAATGTAAACAACTATAAACTTCTCAATGTAAGCTCAAAATACCTTATTCGTTAGCCTCATGAAGGTGCTAGGTGCATTGGACAGTCCAAATGGCATGACAGTCACTCATACAATTAATCTCTGGTCTTGAAGGCACACTCTGATCTTGAAGGTAGCCTTCCATTCATCCTCTGGCCTCATTCTGATTTGATGATATTCACCGCACATATCAATATTGAAAAAGATAACGAATCCATCCAATTAATCCTATGGAACGTCTAAGTGAGGTATAGAGAACCGATACTTGATGATGATCTTGTTGATAGCTCGACTATCAATGCAAATCTACCACGAACCATCCTTTTTAAGCACCATCAAGGCGAGAAAAGCGTACCGGCTGATACTCTCTTTCACAAAACCCTCGCAATGATATACTATACCTACCACTTTAATTCATCATACTCAGCTAGCCACAATCTATAGGTAGGCCTATTTGGCAACATCGATCCTGGGATAAGTTCTATGGCATGCCATATGTCTCTAAGCAGTGGTAAACCCTCTGGGAAACTGTTGGCCATCACATCTTGAAAAACAACTAGCATTAGTTGGATCACCTTTGGAGGATCTACCTCCTCCTCACTTCCATCCAGGATAACTAAAGCCATTACCACTAGGGGTTGTCATACAGACTGTAGAAAGGTTGGGCGGGGAAGCACAGGATGCTCCGCGATGTGCATATCTACTCCTCCAAACTTGTTGATGGGCAAGAGAACAATGCACTTCTCCTTCGAGAACAAATAAATGTTCTTGAATCCATCATACCGAGTCCTGTAATCGAACTGCTACAGTCTTCTCCATAGGACGTGACAGTGTCCATGGGTACCACTTCACACAATAGCTGATCCTATAGATAGTCTCTAATGAAGAATCCTACCAGGCACAACCAATCCACTAGTATCTCGTTAACCTTCTTCAACCAAGTCAAAGTAGGGTCGAGAATGCTTCAGCATAGCCAAGTCAACTTCTTCACCATAGCATCGAAGACCACATTGTCATAGTTCCCTCCATCGATAATGAGGCAGCACACCTTCCCCCTCACAATGCACTTGGTGCGAAATATATCGTGCCTCAGCAGTGAGTGCTCCTTCTAAGGTTCAATTGGCAAAACCCTCCTCACAACTAGCATCTCACCCTCATCTCCTTGGAGCTGATACTCATATGGTGTAACAATTTTGTTACGCAAGGGAGAGGGGGTTGGGGGGGGATAATCGAGGAAGAGGAAGGAAGGGTTCAAGGACATGAACATAAAGGAGATGAATTGAGAAATCAGGCAATTAAATGAGGGAAATGAATCAAACAGTTGGGAGCTTAAAGGTTACTTGCATCCTACAAAACGATGCATAGAGGGAATACAAGGCAAGTCCAAAAAAAAGAAAAAAGAGGAGAGGGAGAAAGGAAGGGTGTGACTCACATGCATGAGAGGCTCAAGCAAAGCAGATGAGCAAAGAATCGTCGTTCAACAGGAAGCAGAAGGAGGCGATGTCTCTGTCGTGTTGAGGAGGAAGAGGCAACAAGTTCATATGATCTCGCGTGTAGAGGAGCAGCAGAAGAAAGGGCGTCGACGGCTCTGATGTGGAGTCACGAGCAGTTGAGGCCTTCGACTAGGTTATGGCTCTACCGATGTAAGTCATCAAATTTTTATTAAATTGATAACAAATTTTAATAATATATATATATATATATATATATATATATATATATATATATATATAATAAAATAAGATTAAATAAAGTAAATATAATATTAAATAATGAAAAGATGATAGTTTATTAAAAAATTAAATTAAATAAATTTATAATGAAAAGATGATAGTTTATTAGAAAAATAAATTAAATTAATTTTATACCATATTAGGTTTTTAATTATTAGAAGAGTCGACATCAAGATAAATTAAATATTAAATTACACACCATAGAAGTGAGTACTCATATTCTCATACTATTGTGATATTTTGCTTCTTCTAGACCAAATGCATTTATTGATATCATCATTAGTTATATTGAAATTACTGCAAAATCATGATTTTGAATTTTAATAAATTTTATTTATATTGTATGATGAACTTTGTGCTCTGCTTTGCTAGATATTGAATGCTATAAAAATGAAAAGAAATATTTCATTATTAAAAAAATTAATTTTTTTATACTCTTCTTACATAATGCATGTTTGACTTTGATAGAGTCATCACTTGATGGTACTAGTAGATGAACATTAAGGTACTCATTCACGTATATGAAAATATATATTGATATTGATGTCTTAATTGACACAATTTTTACATGGTGCTTCTGTGACTGTTGTACAGAAATAAAATGATATTGATATGCTATTAATATAGTAAGGTTCTTTGAATAATATGAAATATTGTTATTGATTTATTAAAAAACTTAACAGACAAGCATATTTTTTTTCTTTTCCCTTGCATTGTTGTAGTTTAGGAGTATGGGTATTTTATGGCTTGTTTAGCTTATTATTATTTTTTAAACCAACATTTTAGATTAATTTAAATGATTAAAAGAAGAACGATTAAAGAAAGTGCAAAGAGGACGCAGATAACCAGTAATTAGGTAAATTTAAATACTGCTTTAATTTAAATGATTTAGCGGACGTTCATTTTATTAATGTTAGTTAGAGAAAATAAATATGAAAAAAATTCAATTCTCACTGTTCGTCCGTTCGTCCCTGGGCTGGATCGTAACACTTTGTTCTTCAGTTGCCCCTTCCTCACTCACTTCCTCCATGACGCCCTGCTCGATGAAGAATACAACCCGACTTGTTAGGCAATTGGAAGCATTACGTCGAAAACCATGGCATCTTAAACATTTTTTGGCTGGAATTGTACTGAGTGTGTTATTTTTCTCAAGCCTCTTCCCACCTTGATCTGCCTTATCATTCCCTTAACCTATCTCCCAACTCCTCCAAGCATGTTTCTACTAACACTTCTAGTTGCAGGGGCCTATCTGAATGTGAGCAGGTATATGCATTGCTTCTGTTATCACTCCATATTTAGTGCTAAATTCTGCACGTCCCTCAATATCCAATAGGTTTGTTGGTAGACTACATTACTGATGGTAGATTTCATAACCCCCCAAATACCTGACCAAAATAATTTATGATAAATCATAAAATTGTAAGATCTACACCCATGTTGGCATTAGAAGTTTGGGCACACTTATAGTTAAATCCTTGAGAAAAAACCACACAGGGTGACATCAATACAATACTACTAAGGCGATTAAAAAGATGATGGTGGTGACGATGATGTCAGTAACACTAGTCACAACATACATGTAAGCTCCAACCAGATAGATGTAAGTAATGGCAAGGTGAACAATATCTCCAACAGTATTATCATGAACATATACATTTACAGACGGAATCAATAAGAGAAGCTACATCGCTAATAAAACTTATTGACATAGTATTAGGATGAATCCTTTTTATAATTAATTGATTAATGGAGGGCTTGGTTTCTTTTCATAAAGTTAATTTAATAAAGAAGGTGGACATAGGCACCATTTGAAGTGGTTAATCATAATCTAACTATCCCCACTAACTGGTGGCATCTACAAAGCCAACGAGAGCCTATATCAAGCATGCCACTTGCCAAACCCAAGGAGGTGAGCAGATTAGGTCTGGCTAATCCAATCTAGACCCCACAAAATAGTGGCCAATTTCGACTGGTTTGAGCAATTAAAAACTCGACTTGACATTCAAAAATTTATCTAGGGTTTCTTAAGTAGATCAGTACTCATGACACCAATTCAATTAAGCTAGGACAAATTGAGTTTCTTAATCCTTCAAAGACTCTTCAAGATTGACAGTTCACACCAAAAATGAGTCTGATCAAATAATTATAATGATCCCAAAAATAACAATTGAATTCCTTCAAGTAAATAAAAATATGAACAGCAAAAAAAAAAAAATAAATAAAATCCTGATGTCTGGAGGAACGCTCAAAAGAATCTTTCCATAAAAAACAAGAGTTATATTGCGTTCCAATATCTATGAGCATCAAGATTCCCTACGTAGTCAAGTGTTGGTGATTATATGAGTTCTAAATTGTGCGGATTATGATGAATTTCTTCAAGAAATGAAATATGATGCCTTTTTCTACAGATTGGAACCTACTTCCTTTTCATTAAACCCCCTAATATCCATTAGATTTGATAACAATACAAAAAGTTCAATAAGATGGTAAATAAAACATTTAAACAGAAAAAGATAGACATAACAAGCGCTAGCTTTGTGAAACCTTCATTGACTAGGACAAAAAAGTTGCCAAGAAGGGTATAGCATGGCCTTGCGAAAGGGAATAAAAACCATTAAATAGATTAAACTCAACTACTTATCATTTAAAATACCAATATTATTAAAATGATTTTTACATTTTGCCTAACCTTACCAGCCATGGAAATCATTCGTCACTTAATACAAAAAGTATAAATGATTACCCAATAGTTGGAAAAAAAAAAGAAAAAAAGAAAAAAGGTTCGAGTTTCTGCCAATACATTCAATGGACGAACACATCCAGCTATTAACCAACAGTTCAAAGCTTAAATTTATTCGCAAATCAAAACTCCAGAAACCAAATTCGCTATAGAAAAGCCTATGATTAACTACGTCAAAAACAAAAAATCACTGCATTATATTAAATTTGTCACGTACCATGGCAATTTTCTGAAATAAAGTTGTAGTCATTTGAAATTAGATAACTTTGCAGCCAACCTTCCCCTTACTGTGCTTAGATCACTGCGTTTTCGCTTTGATTTCATTGTTTTAGTTGTCCTACTCTTCCTTTTCCTCGTCCTCGTTTTTCTTGCCTTGCATTTCCTTCCTTCAAGACGCTGGCGTCTAATTTCAGGATCAGCCCAACCTTTCCCCCACTCAGAGAAGCTAGAATATGGCTTTTCATTTTTAGATGATAATAACATGTCTGCATAAGGATGAGCATAAAAAGCGCCTTCTGCATCCAAGTTCAGAAACTTCATCCCCAACATAGTCAGCTGTGGAAATTTGATTGAGACACGAACCTGAAAAAATAGAATTATTTGTTGGAGATAATTGCATATATAGCAACACAATGACTGCCTAACTGTCAGCAAATAATCAAATAATACACAAAAAAAGTTCAAAAGTAGACCTCCAACGAGTGTATGAAGGCTGATTACTAGAGACTAGAGGCCGTTTAGGATCACTTTTGTTTTATGTTTTCTATTTTTTTATTTTACTTTGTTTTTATTATCTTTTGATTTGAAACAAAAAATGCTTGATTGCATTTAAAAATACTCAAAACACTTAAAAAGTTATTTTTAGTATTTTTGATAACATAATTTTTTTAGAAATAAAAAATAAAAACACGTAAAAAACACAATAAAGATGCATGTTAAAAAAAAAAAAGAAAACAAAAGAAAAAAAAATCAAAATTGAAAAAAAAAATCCTTGTTCCAACTTTCCAAAATTTTCTTTTTACCGATGGACCTCAATGGCCACTGATTATATGGAATCACATCGTTAGTATGCAATTTGTTCTAAAGTGTCATGACAACAATCAAGCTATATTATAGGCATTTAAGTGTTGAACAATAGAAGTTATTGATAGATAAATTGAGCATGATAAACTAAGAAAATCAAGAAGGTTGTGTAGTAAAACTAGAGATGATAAATTAAGTAATGAATAAAGTAAAGGAATGGTAAAATTATTAACTATTTAAGGCAAGGTAATAAATAAGAACTCAAATTACCTGGATAGGTGCAACAAAGAGTAGAAAAATTAGCCATATAAAATATAAATAAAACTAGCGTCCAAGAATTTGGAAGGAAAATGGGTACATCTCTAGTAAAATAGATAGAGGTTTCATAAAGGTATCTGCACAAAATAGATTTAATGTTTCAAGTAGCATGGACGAATGAAAAAAAAAAGATTTCGTAAAATAAACATAAATAATTGGGATAAAGTTAATGATAATGCTAAGTAAAACTGCAATAAGATCTCTCTTATTTTGTTGGGATCGAAACTCGAGATTTGATCGATTCACCACAACACAAAAAAAAAGCACACAAATTCGAGAAATCCAAAACAATAAACTGAAGAGAAGCGCACAACAATTAAATCCAGAAAAAACACACAAAAAGATTTAACATGGAAAAACCCAAGAAGGGGAAAAAATCACGAAGTTACACCGCACCAAAAATTTCACTATGAAAGGAGAATAGTACAAAATTACACCATTTGGATCCACTCTCTACACCACTGGAACTTACAACAATTCACGCTCAAGAGAGAAAACACTAGTCGAAATCCACCCACTTGACACAGGCCCCGCTCCTGTTAAGCACCATCGAGAATACACTGTAAGAGTTAAGAAAAAAACAACCCTCTGAAATTGAGGACGCAAATTCTATAACTAGAGAGCAACCACTCCTGGTGCTACGACGCCACTCCCGGGCGTGTACATCCACGTACTCTGTTCCAAAGCCTGCAATGAAACGAACTGTGGAGCAGATTCCCTGCACTAAGCGCCTACCTGGCACCTTGGCATCACTTTAGGGCACAGAACACCCAGTTCTCTGAACTGGAGGGCTGGGTAGCCCTCCTTGGTGTCGTGACACCCCATTGAGGCGCTGAAATGCCTGTGTAAGCGTCAGAAGCCCTGCGGCTGTGACTGTTATGAAAATAAGCTTTACACTCAATAATCTCTCACTTAGAGATTAATTATACCTCAAAACCTCTCTTTGAGATTTGCACCTCCATCTGTATCATCTTCATAGTTTTGTACCGTAGTGTTGCTCACCTCCAATCTCAACCTTCATGGACTTCAATTGAAGCCAAACATAGATTTAGTTTTTCAATAGTCACCAATTTAGGTAACATATATGTAGGATTCTGAGTTGTATTAATCTTCTCTAAGAATAATTGTTTATCTTCTAAGAGAGAACACATAAAGTGAAACTTCAGCAGAATATACTGTTATAACATGAAAACAACATTTTTTGCAAGATTAATGACACTCATGTTGTCACTATGAAGCTTTTCAATCCCCTACTCATTGCACAGTTCTGCCATAAAGCTTTGCAGCCAAATCATCTCATTACTAGCCTTATTGATTGCAATTTATTCGGCTTTCATAGTTAAAAATACAACAATCTTTTGCAGCCTGAAAACCACACTCACAGTTGTGTTCCTCAAAGAAAATATATAAACTGTTGTACTTCTTCTACCATCTATATACCCCGTCACATTCGAATTAACATATCTCTGTAGATCAATCCTTGCACTTTTAAATCAAAGTGTCATGTTGACTATTCCCCTCAAATATCTGAGAATTCACTTTATCACCACCCAATGATACTTTTCAAGATTCCACTGCATGTGCAATATCTTGTCTTGTATATATCATAGCATATATTAGACTTTCAATCGACGAAACATACAGATTTCTCTCCATCTGTGCTTGCTCTGCTTCAAACTTAGGAGTTAGTTCCTTAGATAGCTTGAAGTGACTACCTAAGGGGGTGCAAATTTATTTTGCCTCACTCACATTCAACCTATGTAAAACTTTCTTAACATACACTATCTGAGACAACTTCAGTGTACCTGCATTCCTATCCCTGTTGATTTCATCCCAAAAATCTTCTTGGTTGAAATCTTTATTCTCAAACTCCCTTGATAATTCTCATTCTAGTCCCTGATTTTCTCCAAATCTGTCCTTGTAATCAGTATGTTATCCACATAAAAAACAAGCAAAATATTATATTTATCAAAATTTTTGATAAAACAACAGTGGTATTCCTAACACTTCATGTACCCATTGTCTGACATGAACCTATCAAACCTCCTGTACCACTATCTCAATGACTGTTTTAAGCCATCGAGACTCTTCTTCAACCTGCAAACTAAGATTTATTTCCCTGGAACCTTGAACCATATACAGTTCCTCTTCCATATCTCCATGTAAGAAAGCTATCTTTGCATCAATTTGCTCTAGATATAGAACTTCCCCTGCTACTAAACTCTGCACAATTCTAACAGTTGTTATCTTCACCACTAAAGATAAAATCTCACTAGAGTCCACTCCTTCCTTCTGCTGAAACTCCTTTCACAACAAGTCTTGCTTAAGTCAGCTTGATGCCCACAAAAAACAGCTGGTTAGTCACATTGTTGAAATTGTTTAAGTGTTCAGCCACCGATCTATCATATGTCATCTTCATGTTGAATAAGTTCTTAAAAAAAAACTTTATTTGGTGTTAAACATTTCTCATACATCCTTATTAGTGTCGCTGTAAGATCCACGGTAGTTTTTCTATTTGCTATGTTGAAAGCAACACTTAAGAAAAGTGGAAAATGGATCAAGCCTAAGCTTGTTCGATTCAATACTTCTCATTCCTTCAAAGTTATCGATGCAGGCTTTTTGGTAATTTCTTTAAGTGGCAAAAATTGTTTTTTTTGATACAAAAAATCTTTCACTTGTATTTTTCAGAGCGCAAAATTTAATCCATTGAACTTCTCCATCGTGTACCTCACTTTGTCAGCCATTGCTCTCACTCGAATCAATGATCTTCAACAAAAAAAAAAAGCTTTGATATCAAATGGATGAAAATTCGGGATTTGATCGGTTCATATCAAAACAAAAACACTCAACAAAGAAATTCAGAGAAAATACAAAAAAAAATTAATGTTGAAAAATCATGAAGTCATACAGTTGACCTCACTTTTGTCGAGGTTTAGTTTTCCTCCTAGGATTTAGGGTTCTAGCTTTAGGAGCTTCCCCGACGATCTTAGACTCCTAGCAATGGGCCTACCTCGTTTTAGATTGTCTGAAACCACCTCGTCACTCTTTTGGAATCCCGGACGAAATTCCGCACCTCTAGCTCATAGCAGGTTGGAATTGATGTTAGGAGTCTAAATTGAGTTCCTATAGGACCGCCGGACCTAAGGACAGCTTTGTGCATGTTTCCTGCATCACTGAGCACAAATTCCTCGAACCACGGCCTCGACGCTTTCAACCACCTCCGCGACGGATCAAGACCGAAGTCAGAGTGCCAGGACGAGCGACGTCGAGTCAGAATTTCAGAAAACGCCGGATTTGACGCACTTTCGATGTGACAGTCGACGAGGTTGCCCGAACGACCTCGGATGACGAAACGGACTGTGCCGTTGCGTCCGAAACGTCGTTTCTGCCTAAAATTGATATTTGATTTGCGACGTTCACTTGCTCGGAGCGGAAATTGCGATTTTGGGCGTGTTTTTAATAAAATTAATAATATATATATATATATATATATATATATATTAAAACCTATTTAATCTATCCTAAGCCCTAATCCTACCCGTTCGATCGGTTGGTCGTCTCTCGCTCGTTCGATAGGGGCTCCCGTCCCCTGCTTCTCCCGCGCTCGAGCGTGCCTCCTCCTTGTAGCCGTTGCCCTCTCGAGCCACGCGTGGTTCTCCCCATACCTTCTCGAGTGTTATCCCTGCGCGAGAGTCACCTCGCGTGATCTCCCGCGCGTCTTTGTCCCCTGCTCGACTCTCGCCCTTGCTGCCGAGCCTCGGCTCTTACCTGCGACACTTTGTCGCCATCTCTCTGACTCTTCCCCACTTGCGTCCAGCTCTGGAGGTAAGGAGCGGCCTTCCTTTCCCTCTGCCTATAAAAACCCCGTTTTTGGATGAATTTAAGGTTGGTTGATTGGTTGTCTGCTTTCTCTTGAGAAATTGGTGTTGGATTGGAGCTTAGTCTTCTTTGCTCTTTCTTGCGTGCTCTACATTACCTGGTATGCCTTCCTCCCTTCTCCTTTTCGGTGGGCACTGGCATGTTATGGAATCATTTCCAACCTAATTAGCTGGAATATTTGCTGCTTTTCTCTTCTTGCTAGCAGCCTATAACTTGCTGTTATGGTTTATTTTGGGCTTGAAGCATGTTGGGATTGAAAATGTGAGCCTATTCTAAAATATAGGTTTGGTTATTTGCTTGAAAAGGTGGAAATAGGGCATGGCATTGGCTCCTCCCTCTCTCTTTTATATTATCTAAGGCATGAAAAATATGTTTTGAGGCAAAGTATTAGCCTTCTTTTAGCATGTTGGAGTATGCATTCTAAGCCCCTATTCTCACTTGCTTTCTAGCGTGAACCATGGAGGAACTTGTTTAGCTTGTGATATACATGTTTGGAGCTCACCCTTTTGCTCCTTATGGCTCTCCTTCATCAAAGTTATATGCTAGGGAAAAGTTCTACTTTACTTTGGAAAGCCCCATGCTTGTTCTCATGCTAAATATATTGTGGCTTTATACATTGTCATGGTGAATGTATGGAGGAGTTTTGTTTCAGCTTTACACTTAATTTGGTAGCCCGGATTTATTTTTACACGGGGGTGGATTTTGGGGGTTTCGTGAAATCTCATTTGGCCTCATTTGAGGGGCTCAGTTTTGTGGTTTTGCTGCTCTTGCAGCTGCTCCCTTTGCACTTGATATGGGGGCTCAGTTTTGTGTCTTGCTGTTCTTGTAGCTGCTCCCTTTGCACTTGATATGGGGGCTCGGTTTTTGTGTCTTCGTCGCTCCTGCGGCTAGCCCGTGCACTTGAAAGGGGCTCGGTTTTGTGTCCGGGCTGCCCTGCGGTTGCCCCTTGGCATCCGAATTTGGGGACCGCTTTTGTCTTTGTGTTCTCGCTGCTCTGCGGCCGTTCCCCTCTATGGCATTTGAATTTGGGAGGGGCCTTCTTTTCTCTTCTTCGCTTCGTTTTGTTGTTCCCGTCCTCCTATGGCATTTGGATTGGGGCCCTTTTGTTGCTTGGTTTTGTTGCTTGCCTAGCAGCTATCCCCATGATATGTTGGGGCTCGGTTTTGGTTCCTGTCGTTCCTGCGGCCTCCCCGTACTGACCTTTGAACGGCTCGGGTATAGGTCTCTCCTGGGCTCGGGTTTGTGCTTCTTTTAAGCTGTAGGTGGGCTGAATTGCTTGGTTACCCTACGGATTCATTCCTATGCATTTGTGATGAACTTGAATTAGTGTGGAAGGATTGTCAGGGCCTTCCCTCATGCTGCCCCTTTGTTGTAGCTTAGGCCGTGAGCCTTTGCTCCTGTTTTTTTAGCCCTGGCCGAGAGCCTTATTGGGGTGATTATTGTGATGGTGGCTTTGCTTCTTGCTACACTTGTCTATGGAATTGATTTAATGAATTTGGAAGAGCCTCCTGATTCACTTGTGAGAAATAAATTGAGCACAATACTCGAAATACTTTTTGGAGATTTTATTTGGTGGAATTGATGCTAGTTTGGTGGTTTATGGCTTGTCCATTCTCTTTCTTATGCATTGGATGTTTACTGATTCTTCTATTGCTATAGCTTGAGTCCCGAGCCCGTAGGTGAGCCTACCGGGGGAGTCTGTATTTCAGGAATTGAAAATTAATGCGAGTACTTGGAGTTTGGAGGAATCCCTAGCAGTGGTCCAGAGTCCAAGGCTTGGTCAGTATCTTTATGTATGTTTTCATGCTTTTACGAGCTGTCGTTTGGGGAAAGGGGTGTGTTCCTGCAGGGATCTAGTCCTCAGCCTCTCCGAGAGCGCCGATGTGCCTTTAGGTCTTTTTTTTTATAGGATGTGTGAGGACGGTCAGGGAGTCCGGGATGACTTGTTTTGACCGTTATTGGAAATCGGTTCACATTTTTTTACGAAAATTGTGTTAGGTGGATCGCTTTCCCTCTTTCTTTCCTTGCTCCCTCGTCCCTAGTTTTCTCCTTGTTTCTTAGCTCAACGCCCACACTTACAGGGGACGTGTAAGTGTGCACATATAACCCCTTTAGGCTATATGTGGGGCCATGAAGCAAGGCTGTAAGTGCGGTGGGGACACTGATAATACTGCATAAGAGAAGGTTACGAGAAAATTATAGAATGGTGTCGTTCGACTCGGAGACTCGTAGAGAGTAGAGTAGGAATCACGACATTATTCGCCCGTCACTGGGGTTTCTACGTCTACATTTGTCTAAAGATGTTAGTAGTCACAGTCACATTAGGGTAATCGACGCTGTAGATTAAAATATTTCAAAACAAAATATATACATTTGAAAAATACAAAATTACCTCCACCGAGACACTGGCCTCTTACTCTACGAACTTTTCTTGCATGCAAACCTAAAATGAAATGTGTGAAAATTCCTGAGGTCCACGGTCGGTTACTCGAGTCGGGTTAGGAGCATCTTCCGGAAAGTCGGTCCAGTAGTCGGCATGCAGAGTGGGACATCAAGCACGGCTTCTAAGTCACTACTCACCGCGTCTTACGAGTCTTTTCCAGATGCTTCATGAGCTTCCTTACGGTTCGTCGTGAGTTTAGCGGGACATTTGTGTGTTTCTTTTCCGGTGTTTTGCGGTTTTCACTACGACTTTGTTTTGCTTTCGTTCGTGATTTTCTTCGAGGTTTTCTACTGACGCTCTTTTCTTTCTTTCTCAATTTTCTTGGTTTTCTTTTACAATTTTCTTTGCTCCCTTGTCGTCTTTCTTTTGTTTTATCGTCGGGTTTTCGCACTTTGTTTGCGTGCACGTACGATAATACCCCTACTCAGCTTGGGTCTTTCCTCTTACGTTCTACTCTTGTTACTTTCTTTGCACTAATGCTTTTTTGCGGGAAAATAATAAAATGAAAACAATAAGCGAGTGACGATACTGCGCGGGTAATCATCGCTACGGTACAGGTTGCGGCATTTTTCTACTTGCTTTCGCTCTTTGCGTAAGCATGTTTACTTTTCTAAGTACGTGCTCCTGCTAGTATAGCGTGTTTTACTTTTTCGGCGTATATACTGCGTAGCGTGCTTACTTTTCTTCGTGCCTACTCACGTTTAAGCATAGCATGTTCACTATAGCATATTCCTGCTTGTTTTGCATGCTTCCTTTTAGTGTTACCCATGTCACTGTTGCACACACTCACTCTTGCAATAAAAGTGATAATAAAAATGAAATAAAACAATTTGCATGTTCACTTTAACCTAAACTTTAAATTTAAGCTGTGATCTTGCTACGACTTGGAGTTTGGAGCACGGAGAGCAACACGGCCATCTTCAATAATAAACTCAGTGTCGACATCAACGAAAACCATTCTTGAGTCTAAACAATAGCCATGGGACTCGAGGTAGTCCGCCTCAGTGCGACATAAATCCTTACACGTTCCTTTAGAGCTTTTGCATAGCACTTCTTGTGCAATATAAGCCCTAACTCGCTTAGGATTCCGAGGTCGTCGTCCGATACGGCGTAAATCCTCTTATCTTCCAGGTCATTTGCATAATTAGGTGATCATGTAAATGTAATCCCTATAACTAATTAGCAGGATCGAAACTAAATAAATTCTTTTTTTTCTAAAATTTAAAGCCCAACCTTAGGATAGTCTAGGAAGTCATCGAGTTTCTCCTCGAGATCCGTGACGTCCTCTACCTCTCTTTTCTTCGACTCTGGAAGTAATTGTTCCACATTGCACCTTTCATCTATTGGATCTCCTACTATCACACTTCTTTGAAAACCCTACCCATTGAACTCATGAAGATATAAACCCCTGATCTAAATCGAGAGTTCTCTCAGGTGACTTCGGTCATTTGAGAGGTAATTGATTATGAGGACTTGCACTATAGAGGAGCTTTAAAGACCGCGGATAATATAAACACTATTTAATTCTTTTTGTATTAAATAGGGAATTTGTCGGTCCACATAAAGGTTCGCGAGCCAAAACGGATGTCATGAATTACGTAGTTTATTTGATCGAGCGATATCGTCAAATAAGGTGTCTATTCTTCGGAATAGATGCGTTACTTGCGATATTACGCTCGTTCATTCAAACTGCTAAACGAATGAGATCCGTCCATTCTCATTCTCATATTTTCAAATTTAAAATTTTACTTTAAAAAATCAATACATATACATTAAATTAAACCTCAAAGACGCGCGCTTTCAGCGGCCGACACATACCATAACAAAAAATGCCACTTAGATCCACCCTTTAAACCACTCGAACTTACAAAAATTCATGCTCATCCTCTCTAGATCTCATGAGAGAAAATACTCGCTAAAATCCACCCTCTCAACATAGACGCCACTCTGCAAATGTTATGCATAGTTGATAATACAACATAAAAGTAAAAAAAATACCACTTCGAAGTCAAGGGGGCTTAAGTCCCATAATGAGAGAGCAACTACTCTTGGTGCCACTGCACCAATCCTAAACATGTACATTCCACGTGCATTGTTATAAACTTGGAATGAAATGAAACGCATTGTAAAGTACCAGCATGGGGCGCCTAAGCACCCTATCTAGCACCTGGACATCACTTTGGGGCGCAGGGACGCCCCCCTTGGCACCTTGGGCTCCCCATTGGGGGCATTGAAATGCCTGTGTAGGCGCTGGAAAGTCTTGTGGGCTGTGACTGCTATAGAGGAGAAAGCTCTCGTACTCCAATTTGTTGGGTTAGAGTGGGGTAGAAGGAAAAAGATGGAGTTTCGGGGGTCTTTGTACACCACATTCCCGTCGCTATCTTCTCAACAACTATTTCGAATAAGTCATTTTGATTTAACGGAGAAATGTTAGTTTTGTGTTTATTTTACTATTTTGAAAGTTATAAATGTAAATAGTAAAGTTTAAGCGTGAAATATATAAAATATCAAGTTTTGAGTGCTATGAGTGCAAATCCCCTGAATTAAAAATATGTGCGATGATTACTTTGTCTCGAGTGTTTTATGGGGCTTCTAAGTTAAGATTCATAAAATCAATCTTTCAAAAAATGCAGGTGTTTCGGAACTCTGTGCCTCAAGGCATGCTCATTTTTTCACATGATGTTTCCAAAATAATTTGGTGAAGTGATGATTTAATGTAAACCATTAATTTATTCTATGAAGACTACAAAATAGAGACCTACCTTGAGATTATTTTACTCAAAAAAAAAAGTTGACTAATTCATCACAAGAAATGTCAGATTCCAGAATGTAATGGAAAAATATATGAAAATTTTCAATTTGATTTTGATTTTCATGCAAAATGACCTCCGGTGGCCTAATTATTATTAAAAAAAATGTAATAAATACCAGAAAATCAGTAAACAAAAACATTCATCTCTTTTCCCAATCTGTTGGAATTAGTACTGAAATGAAAATCTCAATATCTAACAAATAGTTAGTTCAAATTTTCCCAGCCAAATAAATTACTCGTACAATCACAACCTCGCAAACAACTAACAAGCATGCACAACCAAACTGCCATCCTACCGGTCTAAATTTGGCCATTTCACTAGTCAGCGTTAAAAGTTTAGTTAAGTCGCCAATGCTCAAAGATATTTAGAGATAAAAAAAAGAATAAAACTTATAAAGAAGGATACCTGATCATCAGCCTCTTTAATAAATCCCATATCTTCAAGTATACGTGAAAGACCCCTCCACCATAACCTATCACTTGCAACAAATTTTGGATGCTGTTTTAAAAATTGTTCAAAAAATTGTTAACGAACAATTTATGAAAAGAAACTCAGAAAAATATAGACTACTAATAACATGACTAAAGAAGGCAAACTAAAATTAAACTAAATAATTGTTTTCATAAATTGCCAATTTTACTTCATCTTGTACAAGCAATTAGCCAAATGCTCACAGTACTACTTATTAAAAAAAAATTGCTTTTTAATGAGAATTAAATGAAATTCAAAGAAAATATCATAAGAAATGTTGAGGTAATAGCAAGCTTCCTAAATTAGGTTCACTTTGAATGATTGATACTGTGGTTTAATCAAACACCAATAGAAAACAAATATTATTGTTAAATTCAAATAAGAAATTACAATAAAACAAGGTAGAAATTTGAAATTGCAACAAACACAACGCAATCTAGAATAAGCGACAGATCGATGGCGTTGGTGGTGCCGCTAGGGGTTTGGAAGGTGGCAACAAAAAAATGAAAGAGAAGACAACTTGTCTGCAGATTTTCTGAGAATCAGCAGAAATGAGAAAGTGACGGAAAGGGCGGTTCAGGGTGACAGCAGCGAGGAGGAAGGAGAGGGATGGCTGAGAAGGTTTGGTTGGGGCTGACGGGCAGTTAGGATGAAGAAAAACAGCAGCTGGGCGGTTATTCCTGGGGCGGAAGCAAGGTGGAGACGCAAGGGGAAGGAAACCAACGAGGGAAAGGGATGGGGAGGGTATCAAAAGGATAACATCAACTCAGAAACGAGATACAGTCGGAGCACCACTCAAAACCTCGGAGATATTCCTAGACAGGAAAAAAGAGACGCCGACAGCTGTCCCGAAACAAACACAACAAAAAACTGAGAACCTAAACACGAAAAAGGCAACATATATATGTCCAAGATAACTACGAGCGGTCTCACTCCCTCGGGTGGCAATCCCTATGCTTAGGAAGGTTGACCAATCCTGACTCCTGGACCAAACTGGTCCAGGTGTGCCCCACATCAATAATGGTCTAGACTCCTAGAGGTGGAAAAAATCTTCTAATAAGGGGTGTTACATTACATGAATGAGGAGTGTTCGTACTGTCTTAAATCTATTAAGTCAAGGGGATAAAATTTAAAAGTTGGCTAAGTTTGGTGCAAAGTCATTTAGAAGCCTTTATATATATTAAATGAATATTAAAATGGCAGCCTTTACAAATTTGTTAAAAGAAAGGATCTAAGAATGAATTATCAACCCCAAAAACTCTTTCAACAAAGTCAATAAATAAAAAAAGGTGGCACATTATAAAAAATGGTAAAGACCATATATTATGAACATAATTTACCAAAAATTTTGGGCAAATGCAGTAAGTATCTATTATTACATTTGAATTGTGTTTCAATCAGAGATATTTTGAAGAAAATACATTTTAAATTTTTGCATGCTCAAAAACTAATCATTTAATATACTGAAGATTTTGTATATGAATGTTATATTTTGAATAAAGTGTCAAAATAGTCCCCTGAACATTTACACGGAGATATTTTAGTCCCAAAATCGATAGAAGTGCCAAATTAATCTCCAAATTCTTTAAATTGGGGGGGGGGGTCTAATAGTTCTCCAAGGGGACTAATCTCCAAGGGGACTATTTCCTTCCCAATTTAGAAAGTCTAGGGACTAGTTTGACATTTTTATAGACTTTCATTTTGAATATTAAAGACAACTTGACCAAATTTGAATTAAAAAAAATGCTTTCTTTCTTGGTTATTAATATGGCAGAAAAACTTATAGACTATATGAAATTTAGATATATTTCTACTCGTCACTTTAAAATTTGGAGAAAAGAACAGCACATGCTTTTAAAACTATCAAGGATGTTAAATCCATCAACTTCTACACTTTATCTGAAGCTTATGTTTGGATGAAGATTTATTATAGAAGAAAGCATTTAAATAGTCACCATAAATAGTTGAACCATTTTAGAGCTTCAATTTGACCTTTTAATTATATAATGTTGTAAATTATGCTGTGGATTGGTGGTTGAAGTTTGGGATTGATACCGGAGTAAACTAAAAATCTGATAGGAAAACAAATTTTATTACTCAAAATAACAAGATTACAATGAAGACACAAAAAAAGAAAAGGAAACAAAACAAAATATCAATGTCCCGCTAGGGCCAGATGAAACAACCCATGGACATTGATGAAAGAAAATCGGGAAAAGTATTAAACGGTGAGAGGGGTATAGGACGGGTCCTCATTGGTGGTAGGAAAGGGGTAGCAGGTGGTGGCTGCAACTGGATGAGGGTAGAAGGGTTTTGCGGCCCACCTGGACAGCAGCACAGGGGGTTTGCGGCATGGTAAGGAAGCAGAGAGATTTTAGTGGTAAGCAGGAAGGGACTGATTGAATTTGCAGCAGCAACATATAAAGGGATCTGAGAAACGACGACTGAAATCTGGATGATGGGTGTAGGCTGAAGGACCGCGAGAAAGGGAGAAGAATACATAGGGAATTAGCTAGAGATGGTCACCACCTTGGAGCAGGATACAACTAGAGCACCATCTGTCTTCAGATACAACCCTAACAAGAAAGAAATGCCGACGACAAAAAAAATCTGAAATCAAGAAAAACTAAACCCTAAAGAACAAAACAACATAATTATAGTAGAGATAACTAAGAGAGGGTTCGGCGGCAACCCTTAACACAAAGTAGAGACGGCCAGTTCAACCTCCCTGCTCGACTGGCCACATCTTTGCTGAACCTTCTAAGCTGGTTCGGTCCTAGCCCTCGCATCAGGGAAATTTGTGATTATATGCATGCGGATTGAATGGGATGGAAGGTTAGCCAAATCACGATCCTATGATTACATAATCTAGATTCAACTTAGAGAAACCAGTCCACCAATGATGGTAGACTGAAACGCCGCATAATTTGGAGAGCCTAATTAGCATCCATAGTAGGGGTTTCACATGGCACGCCAACTTGACTCGAACTCGATTCAAAATATCAAGTTGACCTGAAAAATTTTCAAGATGGGTTCAGGTTAAAGAACCTAACAAGTTTAACCTTTTTTTGGTTCGGATTTTGGTTGATCTGCCAACTCAAAACTGATTAGAAATCGATCCGCCAACCCGGGCCCAAAATTGGCCCAAAATAACAGTTTTCCTTATGTTAAACGGTTTGCATGGGTTGGGTTCGTGTTAGGGTTTTCAAATTGTATAATATTCGGGTCGACCAAACCCACTTACCCAAATTGACACCCCTAATCCATAGTTTGCTCTTATTAGATATCTTTCATAAACCAATCTTCCCGAGTAGATTGGGGTGTACGTATGTTGAAGAACGTATTATTTGTACATGAAGCCCAATATGTTGTATACACAAGTTATTTTGAGTAGACAGCTCTGAGTGAAACCAAACTTGCTCACTTCAAAGAATTGCCTAAAGCTAACAGTTAAGTGATATATAATTTGGTGAGTATAGGATTCACCTTGGAAAAATAGTTTTCGGTATTAGAAAGGTTGGGGCTTACTTTTGTTGATATATAGTGGCACAAAACTAAAACATAGGGATTTATGGCCCAACTCAATGATGTAAGTGGGAATTCTGGGATGACGGCACAACCTAAGGATATCTATGGGACTAATAGGATTATGAATCGATCTAAGATACAATAATAAGCATGTTAACGAAGTCAAGTAAGTTGTTATAAAGGTGAGGCAACTTGGCTTCACATATTCATCATTAAAGACTTGAATGTAGTATGCAAATATGAAGTAAGAAACTTAGTGGTGGAAAGATTGGATACAATGTGGTGCCATAGGTCAAACTAAAATGGGCAACCCTTTCTTTCCAAGGTAGATACCAACAATATCTTGGTAAGTATCGGCTTAACAAATTTATAGAAATACACATTGTATCCCTAGCTATGTCTATTAACATTACACAAGCAGATCCAAATGCAAATCACTATAAGCAAGTCTATCCTCATCATTTCTCAATGAAAGTATGCTGTAAATCTCTTAAGAGAAATATGTAAAATTGAAATCAAACTCATCACCACTCCAACGAATCTTATCATGAAATTGAGTGATCTTAGCACTACCCTAGACAATAAAAAAAGATATCAAATACTGGTGGAAAAACTCATGCCAAGCCTGACATAACCTTTGATGCCATCATGATAAGTCAGTTCATGTGTGCCCCTCAGGAAAAAATACTAGAATAATGATACAAAGATATGCAAATACTGCTGTTGGTCAAGCTATAGTTGATTAATGATGTACATCAAGGGCTTGCACCTGTATATGGGATAATCATATAACCAAAAAAAAGTAAATAAAACTGTTGTCACAATGAGTAGTACAGAAGCAAAACATAAATAAATGGCTAGCAAAATTAGTGATTTAATCTAACTTAAACTATCCTAGAGAATTTCAAGTAATTATCAAGAATTTATAATAGTACATTGAAGCAAAAAAACTGCTATTTGTATATTAACCCAATCCAAGCCATCAAGATCGAACCAAATGATATAGACCGACGCTTCATTAAATAATAAATTCAAAATAGAATTTGTGTTTTAAATATCCATCTTTCAATCAAACTGCTAGCATCCTAACTTAGGGATTGATAAAACCCCTATTCAAGAATAAGTATGACAAGCATAGCTTGTCTGAAGTTTACAAATTAGCTTGCAAAGTGTTATAATGAGGGTTGTAACCCGTCTCAAAAGGAGTTAAGAGAAAAAGTGATTAACCATCCACTATATTTAGCTCGGCACAAACAAGGAAATATTCCTGACATGTGCTTGGGAAAAGAGATCCCCCCTAAAATATTTTTTCTGCGTGGTAAGAGCCAGTGGTTTTTTCCTCCTTTGGTATTCCAGCTAGACGGAGCAAGGACAGCGGGCAGCCCATCGCAATAGTAATTCTTGCAGTCATTCATGTATTGCCACTTCTCACCTTCTGCCTGTATGGAAGGCTGCGGTTGTACAATATAATACGTGAATTCTATGAACTATAGAAATTATATTTGGTAATTTTTAAATCATAAATCTGGTGTAATATTCAAATTTATTATTTTTACTAGGTTATTGATACTAAGATTTTTAATACTATAAGTGCTTATGCTCCTCAAGTTGGTTTAGACATAGGCTCTAAAGATAAATTCTGGAATGATTTAGAAGACTTAATGTGACTTCGATACCCTGAAGAAAAAATTTTATTGGAGGAGAGTTAAATGGACATGTTCGGTAGAGTGGTAGAAGATTTCGAAATATTCACTGGTAGGCTACGGTTATGGAGCGATTAATGAAGAAGATAGAACCATTTGAGATTTTCTTTAAGCATATGATATGATTATTACTAATACTTTATTCGAAAAGAGATGAGCGATCTTATTACTTATAAGAATGGATCTAATAAAACACAAATTGATTATTTTCATATGAGAAGAAGAGATCGTCGAGATTGTAAGGATTGTAAGGTCGTTCAAGTGAGGAATTAAGTACCGGCATCGATTATTGGTTTCAGATTTTAAGATGAAGAGTTGTAAAATAAAGAATACTAGGATTCAACATCGTAGAATAAGATGAAGGCACACTAAAAGACACAAATAAAATTATTTTTATGAGTAAAATTCGAGATTTAAATATTTGGGATGTCTACGAAGACGCGAATGCTTATGTATGAAAAATTAACTCAATACTTGTTAAACAAGTGGTAAAGATGTCTTGGAGAATCAAAAGAAAAGTTTACATAAATAAAAATAGTTGGTGGTGGAATAAAAATGTACGAAAAGATAAAATATAAGAAATTATGTTATAAAAATTGGTTTAATTGTAAAAGCGTAGAGAGCTGGGAAAAATATAAAATGGCCGTAGGGAAGTCTAAAAGAATAATACGTGACGCTAAAATTCGCTTTTAGTGATCTTTATAACATGTTAGATACTAAGGACGGTGAAAAATATATGTATAAACTAGCAAACAAAGAGAAAAGAAAAGTAAAGATTTAACTCCAAGTAAAGTGTATTAAAGATGAAAATCGAAAAGTGTTTTTCTTAGAAAAAGATATTCAACATAGGTGGGTGAGTTATTTTGATAAACTTTTTAATAAAGATGCTGAAAGTACGATCGACCTTAGTGATCTTACTATCGTTAAAAATAATAAAACATTTCATTTTTACCGTCGCATTAGTTAAAAAGAATTTGATGAGGCCTTAAAGAAAACCAAGGGGGGAAACTGTAGGACCTGATGATATCCCAATTGAAGTGTGGAAATGTTTAGGTGATTTCAGGGTTTCCTGGCTTACTAAACTTTTTAATATTATTTTAAAAACTAAAAAGATGCCTGAGGAGTGGAGAAAAAGCATTTTGGTCCACATTTTTAAGAATAAAGGAGATGCACGAGAGTGTGCAAATTATAGAGGAATTAAATTGATGTGTACATACTTTAAAATTATGGGAGAGGGTAATTGAACATAGGTTAAGATGTATTACGAAGGTTTCTCATAATCAATTTGGTTTTATGCCTAGGCAGTGTCTACCATGGAAGCTATACATTTATTGAGAGGTTTGATGGAGAAGTACAGAGATAATAAGGATGATCTACATTTGAATTTTATTTATTTAGAAAAAGCTTACGATAAGTTTCCTAGAGATGTTCTTTGGAGAGTCCTTGAGAAGAAAGGTGTTGATATGACTTATATTCAAGTCATTAAAGATATGTATGCTAGAGCTGTTACATGTGTTCGAACTGGAGGATTGACCAAATATTTTACTATTTCTGTTAGTTTACATCAAGGGTCAGCTTTAAGCCCATATCCTTTTGCTTTATTTATGGATGGTCTTACTGGGCATTTACAAGAGGATGTACCTTGGTGTATGCTTTTTGCCGATGATATCCTCCTTGTGGATAAGACAAGAGAAAAAGTCCAGGAAAAACTTGAATTATGAAGGTCTGTTTTAGAGTCTAAAGGTCTTCATTTTAGTATAACTAAAACCGAATACATGGAATGTAATTTTAGTAATAGTAGATATAGTGACAGAAGTGTAACTTTGGGTGATCAAATTATTAAAAGGTGTGAACGATTTAGATATCTCGGGTCCATTGTTAAAAGCGATGGTGATATAGATGGGGATGTTAATAATAGAATTCAGGTTGGTTGGTTGAAGTGGAGGAATGCGTCCGACCTATTGTGTGATAGAAAAGTACCGCTTAGGTCGAAAGGAAAATTTTATAAGATGGTGGTGAGACCTTCGATGCTCTATGGTGCTTGAATGTTGGCCTTTAAAAGAGAAGCATAATGTTAAGTTAAGTGTTGCCGAGATGAGATGATTAGGTGGATGAGTGGCTTTACACTTAGAGACAAAATGTGAAATGAATATATCCATAATAGGGTTGGTGTTGCACCAGTGACGGATAAAATTAGAGAGAGTCGCCTTAGATGGTTTGGTCACATTAAACGTCGAACACTTGATGATCCGATTAGGAGGGTAAATGTTTTAAATACAACTTATGTTAAGAAAGGCAGAGGTAGACCTAGGAAAACTTGGGCTTATTGCATAGAAAATGATCATAATTTATTATAATTAAACAAAAATTTGACACTAAATAGGACGCAATGGAGAAAAAGGATTCATGTACCGACCCCACTTAGTGGGATTAAGGCTTTGTTGTTGTTGTATGTTTATTTCTTTTCAGCTTTATAACTTCGTAAACCCCTACTTACAGGGTCTATTTTTGGTTACTACAGCATAATAGAGTATTCCACCATTCTTTTTTCTACACTTATACTACATTCTTTCAAAATCAAGGCAAATAACCTTGAATTTTATCAGAACAAAAAGAAAAATAAAGTATATTAGGTCACTTTCAAGCATCAAAAATAAAATATTCGCAAGCTAACTTTTATTTTCCAAGATAGTATCATTATATGGACAACAAAACATATTGAATCAAACTAAACAATGTTATATGAAACAAAGAAGATACGGCCAAATATATCTTTCACATTTTAAATTAATACTGAAAATAGACAGTTAAAGCATAAACCTGTTCCCTTAGTCTATTGATCACATCCCTGAAATTGGGTCTCTCTAAGATCTTCTTTCTACTGAATTCACCATATACCGCATCAAAATGAGAAGCAAATCCAAAACTTGTTTCATCCTGAAATGTTGAAAGGTAGGTTCAAGTACCACACTAATGGAACAAAGCGCAATCAGCTGCGTTATAGCATACACATTATACTTTAGTCATACAGTTCACTATGGGACAAAACCAACTAAATCTAAAAAATAATTTATCATTTTACAGTAAATTTATAAAAAGCACAATGAACATAAATATGGAAAGGCACCATTGATAATAATTTGGCAAAATTTCACTAAAAATGCAATAGGAACTTGGTAATTTTATAGTGAAATATTCAATAAAAGCCCATATTTTCTTGAAGTTTGGATGCGGGGCTTTGAATAATGAAAAATAAAAGTATATGATCATGCCCAAAAGTATAGTAGAATGGTCAAAGCATGCAGAGTCAACCAAGGCTGGAAACCTGAGCATAAAATTGAAACACGCCACATTTTCTATAAACAGCATTATGATAAATTGGTATGAAGTGCAAAAACAGGATGTACCAAGACAGATGCTAGAATGCTTGTAGAAACGATGGTTTCTGTGACTTTTACAGGGACATGGCATGCTACTATACATGTTGATGGTGATTTTAATATCAACTCAATAAAACGAAAGAATCAGAAGGCTTAGTTGCTTCGAGAGCAAAACAGTATGTCTAGTGCAATGGGAGGGGGAGAGAGGGGGGGGGGGGGGGGGAGAGAGAGAGAGAGAGAGAGAGAGAGAGAGAAGGATCTGTTGCAAGAGGAGAATCCTACTTCCACAGTGGAAGACATGCATATAAATCATCTGAGGCAGCCACTTTATCTACTATGAGCTTTAGCTGGGCTTCGTTCTCTCACTTGAGTCAGGTGTTTGGAAAAAGATCATCTTGCTAGATCTTGTAGAAATATTATGGTTTGTCATTCGTGCAACAAGTTCGGACATACTTCCAAATCATGTTTATCCACACTAGAAATTTAAGGGTCTCAATCCAAATGTCTTTTCCTCAAGCAATATAAGGAAAATAAAATAAAATTTTGCAATCCAATGCATTTCTCTCTCTCTGTCAAAAGAATTAAAAATATAATCCCATTGAGCCGTATCATTGAACTCGAACAAAAATTTGATTACTTCTTAGGCGTATCATTGTATTAGAACAAAAAGTTAATTATTTTATCACATTTGATAAACTGAGTTTATTCTTTGGCAAATTCAAATCCAATGAAATGCATAAATCCCATATGTAAAAGCCTCAATGCTATTATAATAAAAAAAAGAGATGTATTGAAAACTGTAGTTCCAAGATGGGTATTCCTGGTTTGCCTTTTATTTTTGGAACTGGGATTTGCTCGATTTTACTCTACAAAGTTTGGAAGGCTCATTTGTATGGATAAGCACACCATTTAAAAAAAATCCCTTCACGATGCTTTAACACACAGAATTTAATTATTTATAAGGTATTCCACAATGTCTAATGACTGATTCC
Organism: Papilionanthe hookeriana x Papilionanthe teres; assembly: GCA_022702705.1. NCBI lineage: Eukaryota > Viridiplantae > Streptophyta > Magnoliopsida > Asparagales > Orchidaceae > Papilionanthe > Papilionanthe hookeriana x Papilionanthe teres. The sequence continues at coordinate 68,821,687 of CM040426.1, read as the reverse complement.
AAGACATTTTATTATATCGCTCATATTAATTTTAAGAATTCTTCTTCGAGAATTCAAACTTTATTCTCCTCTACAACCTACTACTAATTCTTCCTCCAAGATTGGTGTCCCTCTGAATATCAATTCTATGGCTGATTATGGTGTCTTTTTATGAGAAACCTTTTCTAGAATTTCTCCATATCCAAAAACTGAAATAAACATTACTTCAAACTTAGCTGTCAGTCAATTTCAAAGTCAAATGTTGGATTCGATTTGGCTTCTTCAGACATCAAAATTAACAACCAAGTAGCCAAATGATACTTTCGGATTTGAATTCTTTTAAATTTAAATCATTTTTACAAATGATTTTCGTTCCTGGAACTTTCCAGTTGTTGCCTCAATCCATCTCATATACGCAGTTCCAATCTGACTACCGGTACTGCTGGCTCAAAGATGAAATGACCTTTGATAATTATTTCTCCTGTATTTCATCCATTACTTGGGTTTTCTTCTCCTGTCTCTGCGTTGGAGCTTTGTATTTTATTTGCGCTGAACTTCTAGGGCACACTTATTGGAAAAAAAAAAAACTAGAAACACAATCAAAATTTTGTCTTAAATTAACTGTTGTACTCAAAATTTCCTGTCCCCTTTCTTCATTACCTTCCACAATTTCCAACAATGAGATTCTCAAACAATTTATGAGAGAAATTATCATTCAACCTATGAGCAGAGCAACCTTAGGAAAACAAAGCTCTATAGTGCTCAACTCTATTGAGCCTCATTTAGAAGTTGTAGCCTATGTGATACCGGAATTTATCAAACACCCAAGAGTAAATAAATGTTATTACTGATTCAAAAATCTGAAATTACAACACCAACAATGAAGAAATTAAAAATTGCAACAAAACAACAACATTCGTGCAGGTGTTGTAGGCCAGGGAATTGGACTCCGGGGAGGTGGCAAGTGGGTCGGCCAGCAAGCTGGAAGGTGACGGCAGCAATGGGGAAGGCAGCAAGAATAGGGGAGAAACGGAGAGCAGCAAGAACAACTGTAGGAGTGTCCTTCTAAGCGGTGGCAACAAGAAAAATGATAAAGGGGATGTACAGGCAAGAAAGGTTTGGAAAAAGGACTAAGAAAGATGAATACCACTTGGAAACAAAGATACAATCGGAGCACAACTTGAATTCCTAAGATACAACCCTAAAAGAAAAAAGGTAGCGTCAGCGGCTATCCCAAATCAAACCACACCAATTGGGCGACAACCTTAGGCGAAGAGAGGGCCGATTGCCCGCCCTCAACCTGTAATGAACCGGTCCAAAGTCTGCCTAGCTTCAGTGTCACTGTGTAGCACCGGCACTTTTAAAAATGTGTTGTACCTTTGTCAACACGTATTGGATATTGAAACTTGTCTGACATGCTTCGATACTTGTTAGACACTACAAAATATGTCTAAATTTTTTTCAAGCCCTAAAACATCCATGATACGTCTAGGCACCGCATCGGACATGAGCTCAACAAAATTTGAGGAAAAATGAGATATGAGAAGTAGAAAATTATAAATATACACATAGCCCTTACTGTACCTCAAAGTTGAAGTTGTTTGCTCCCTCATCATGTCAAAGCTCCCTATAACATTCGTCAAAATCGGGCATCGAATGTGCATCTAATATTCGTCAAAGCTAAGAATCAGTACTTCCCGTTTTGTTCGTCGAAACTAAGCGTCAAAGGTCCATCTTACATTCGCCTAAGATGAGAATTGTAGTTCTCTTTTGTTCATCAAATCGGAACTTGCACACACTAAAGTAGAAGAGGTAAGTTTCTTTGACGAAACCCGAGCAAACATATTCGGTGAAGCCGATCCAAATACCCAATGAACTTTTGCAACGCTTGCAATGAAGCTTTTATCGTTGAAGACATGGAGTCAAAGCCGCTCTAATTTTCTAAGTGAATATTTATATATATTTTTACTAGTTGAAAAGTTAATAGCTTTAAATCTATATTTATTATAATTCAAAAGTTAATGTTTAACTTAATTAATTAAATAAGTATGATATTTTAAAATTTATTAGATAAGTTAGAGGAGTTCATTTGTAATATAATATATCTTATTTAAAAAATTAATTTTCATAAGCATGAGCTTTCATAATATAAGTTAAATTTATAAAATTAAATTTTATACTTGTATAGTTTATTTTGTAATGTATTTAATAAAGAATAATGAAAAAATAAATATTTTATATCAATAATTAATTAAATATTAAAACATATCCATAATGTATCGTGTCATTATTTCTTCAATTACGTCGTGCCCCCGTATTATATCGTGTCGAGTCCATGTCTACGTGTTCAAGTTCGTGCCTCATAGGTGGTAGCTCTCCAATTCAAGGTTACCTCTCCATTACTAGAGCAGTTCTTTTATCCATAAATTAGATGGTTATTTTTCTTGGTTAGGTGTTTGATTTAATTTCAAAATAATTTTTTATGAGTTTGACTCTTTGTTGTGATGGAAACTCAAGATTTGATCGATTCACAATCAAAACCACACCATAGAAAAAACAACACCAATTCGAGAGATCCGAAATAATAAATTGAACAAAAGCACATAGTAAGGAAATCTAGAACCACAGATTTAACGTGGAAAACCCGAGAACATAAAAAAAAAAATCAATGAGCCACAACACACCAAAATTTTCACTATGAAAGTGGAATAGTATAGAATTATACCACTTAATCTACTCTCTACACCACTGAAACTTACAATAATTCACGCTCCTTCCCCTCTAGATCTCACAAGAGAAAACACTCGCCGAAATCACCGACTTGATAGAGAAGCTATGCACCATTGAGAAAACATTGTAAGAGAATGATATCATCATTCATGAAACAAGCGTTTAAATCCCTAACCACGTACAAACCACTATTGATGCAGAAGCATCGCTCTCGAGCGCTGCCTTTCCGCTTGCTTGTGTTGAGGAGACGAATCTGAAAGCTCTCACTCCCCGAATGGGAGCTGGGGCACCGTCCCCACTGAACTTAGGCACAAGGGTGTCATGCACTAGGCATCTGGGTACCCTACCTGGGGCCTGGGCACCACTTTGGGGAGCAAGGGTGCCTAGTCCTCTAGACTAGAGTGTTGGGCGCCCCTCTGGGGCGCTGAAGTATCGTATAGAAGGTGGAAAGCCCTGTGGGCTGCGACTGCTATGCAAACATGCTCCAAACTCAACAATCTCCCACTTGAAGGGTGATTGCACCTCAACTCCTCTCCTCCAAATTTGCATCTTCATCTACACCGCCTACATAGTTCTGTATAGTAGTGTGGCTCACATTTGGTCTTTATCATCCCTAGACTCCCACTAAAGCTAAGCATAGCTTCAATTTTTCAATAATCACCACCTTAGTTAATATATATGCAAGATTCTGAGTTGTATACATATTCTCTAAGAATAATTATCTATCTTCTAGGAGAGAATAAATAAAATGATACATCAGATGAATATGCTTTGCCTTAGCATGAAAAAAAAATATTTTTTACAAATGAATAATACTCATACTGTCACTATGAAACTTTCTAACCTCTTCCTCTTTGCCTAATTCTGCCATAAAGCTATGCAACCAAATCGTCTCCTTGTTAGCCTCAGGCATAACAATGTATTCAACTTTCGTAGTAAAAAGAATAATCTTCTGCAGGTTGGAAACCTAATTCACCGCTGCGTACCCCAAAGTGAAGATATATCTCGTTGAACTTCTTCTATCATCTATATCCCCTGTCAAATTTGAATCTACATATCCTTGTATATCAACCTTGCACTTTCAAAACAAAGTGCCCTATTGATTATTCCCCTCAAATATTGAGAATCCACTCGCCGCATATATCTGCTGACCACTCCCGCTCTCGTACATATTATATCATACATTAGACTTCTAACTACTGAAGCATATGGAGTTTAATCCATCTGTGCTTGTTTTGTTTCAAACGTAGGCGATGGTTACTTAGATAGCTTGAAGTGATTACCTAAGGGGGTGTAAACTGGTTTCCCTCACTCATACTGAGATATTGAATCTGTGCAAGACTTTCTCAATATTCACATGAGACCACTTCAGCGTAACTAAACTGTTGTTGCTACTGATTCTCATCTGAATGATTTCTAAGTTGGACCTAAATTATTCATATCAAATTCCCTTAATAATAGATACTTCAAATCCTTGATTTTTCATATCTGCCCTCGCAATCAGCATGCCATCCATATACTAAAAAGCGAAATATAATAATTACCAAAATTTATGATGAAGCATCGTTGTTTTGTCTGGCATTTCATATACCCAATATCATACATGAACATGTAAAATCTCTAGTATCACTATCTCAAAATCTACTTCAAGTCATAGAGACTCTTCTTCAACTTGCAGACCAAATCTTCAATTGTTGCACCATATATAGTTTCTCTTTCAAATCTCCATGAAAGAAGACTGTCTTTACATTCATTTACTCCATATGTAGAGCCTTCTCTGCTACTAAGCTCAACACATTTCTTCTGCTGAAACTCATTCACAACCGTCTTATTTTGTAGCGTCTGCTACCATCAGACTAGGGCTGTCAAAACAGCTCGTTGTTTGCGAACAACTCGTGTTTGGCTCGTTAAGAAGCTCGTGTTTGGCTTGTTCGCTAAGTTAATAAGGCTTAACGAGCCGAACACAAACAAAGATTTGTTCGTTCGTGTTTGGCTCGAAATACTATTCCTCAATTATATATATATATATATATATATATATATATATATTAATCAGTAGTTTTTTTTTTAAATTTAAAAGATTTATAATCAATTAAAATTATTAATTAAGTAAATATAATAAAAAGTATTAAATTAGATTCAAATGATGTTTTAATATAAACTATAATTTTTAAATATTGCCTCAACCCTTAACATCGTATGGTTACGTGATTAGGATTGTCAAAACGACTCTTTGTTCGTCAACAGCTCGTGTTCGACTCGTTAAGCAAACGAGCCGAACATGAACACACTTATTGGGCTCGAAATATAAACGAGCCGAACACGAGCTGAGCCTAGCTCGCTCGTGTTCGGCTCATTTACACCCCTACATCCGACTCTTCTTTAGGCTGTAGACCGACTTGTTTTGCAATGCCCTTTTGCCACCTGATAATTCTGTCAAAACCTAAGTCTGATTTGATCTAGATGATTGCATTCCATCATCCATGACAAACTCCCAATCTTCTGAATTTTCAATTTGAGTGATCTTTTCGTAGCACTAAGGTTAACACTATCAGTTAGCAAAAGATAGTATAATGAAGGAGAATATCTATGTATCAGTTTTGTGATTATGGTGGACCTCCTGACTTGAATGATAGGGTGTCGAGAAACTTCCCATGCATCATCAGGTTAAACACTTCTCTTTACTTTATCTTTCTAATACCACTGTCTTCTATCTCAACATATTTGGACTTTTTAAAAGTAGTTGACAGACAATCCCGAGTTCTGCTCTTGTCTTTATACATCTCTATTTTATTAAAAGTAACATTCATGCTCCTGATAAACTTCTGATTCTGATAATCCTAGAATTTGTATCAAAATTTATCAGTCATACCAAATGAAAAAGCACATGACAGATTTCAAATCAAACTTAATCTTGGACCCTGCATCAATATGAACATATGTAAAAAAACCAAATACCTTCATGTGAGATAGATTTACCACTTTGGCCCTCCAGGTTTTTCAAATAAGCTTTCCTTTAAAGGACTAGCGGACCATGATTGATCAGATAAACAATAATGTTCACTTCTTTTACCTGGAATTGTTTTAGCAAGCCTGCATGCAATCACATATTATTGGCATGCCCTGCGATAGTTCTATTCATGCGCTCAGTCACACCATTATGTTATGGTATCCTTAGAGCAGTGCACTCATGCATGATCCACTCTGATGCACAACTCCTATCATTTAATCATGAAACTCACCACTATTATTTGATCTGAGAAACTTCAACCTCAAGCCTGTCTCATTATCTTCCATAGTCTTCCACTTCTTAAAAAACCCAATTACATTTACTTTATGCTTTAAGAAGTAAACTCATACCTATATGGTGTGATCATCTCTATGAAAATGACAAATAATGGGAATCTCCTGCGGACGGATCCGATGTAGGACCCCATACGTCAATATGCACTAACTCAAGCTTCTTGGACTTCACCATTAACCCATATTTGCAGAAAAATATTCGTCCTGTCATATACATAATATTCACAGAAATCTAACTCTATGGACTTCAAACCCTACAGGTTATCTTTAGAAGGTAGAAACTTCAAACCTTTCTCGCTTATATGGCCAAGGCTGCGATGTCAAAGTTCTGCATTAATCTTAGTTCCAGCTACATGTCGGCCGCATTTTTTTGTTTTAAAAGAATATAAAAATTTAGTGATTTAGTTTAGTATAAAAGACATATGATTTTTTAAAGTAGCTTGAAAGTAGTGTATTTTAATTTTGAAAGATGAGACCGCCTGGATCTCATTTGTTCAGTAATTTGCATAATCGTGCCTGATGTCACAAATGATACACGTTCTCGAAAGAGTAATGTATCTTGCGACGGTAGACCCAATCATACAAATTAAAGAACTCGTGACATCCGTTTGATCTGCGAACCTTTATACGCGACCGACAAGCTCCCCTACCTAATAGTAAAGATTGCAGTAGAGTTTATTTTACCCTGGTTTCAAGCTTCCCCATGTAGGCAAGTCCTCATAGCTAATTACATCTCAAATGACCGGTGTCACTCGAGAAAACTCTCGATAATGATCGGTGGTTCGTCTTCAAGATTCGAGGTTTAGTGTTTTCACGTAGAGACATTTAAAAGTTAAGCTGAGAGCGCTCAAATGAGAACAGGTTATTTTCGTGAGTCCAAGCGAAAGAAAAGGTAGAGGATGTCACGTATCCGAGGCGAACCCCAACGACTTCCCAACTATCCTACCGTGCTTGCCGCGTTTTGGAGATCGACGTTAATTAAACGTTTAATCCCGTCAATTTTATTATTTCGGACTTACACTCGCATAATACCCAATTACGCAAATAAATTGCAGAGATATGAGGATTTATGTCATACCGTACGACAACCTCGAACCTAAAACGTGTTAGGACTTACGCTGTGCAACATGGTTACACAGAAGCCTAAAAAGGAGAGTGAGGGTTTACGCCGCGCGGGGCGAACTACCTCGAAGTCCTATGTGTTGTCATTTAAACTAGGAAAGAGTTTTCATTGAAGAAGATCCTCTTGTTGCTCAATCCAAGCTCCTCGCTGTGCTGCCCACGGAGTCAGTTCCAAGCTTCTTCGTTAAGAATGCTCTAATCGTCTAAAGTTCAAATCGTTTGTCGATGTGTGTTCCAATGTTTCGGGTTGTGTTGTTGTTTGATTTTGTTTTGTTCTTTTTGTTTTGTTTCAGCTCAGTTCAAATTCGACATGCGAATAGTACAATTGCGTGTATATGAAAAATACTTGAAAAGTAAATTGCAGATGAGGTAGACTTCAAGAAAGCAAATCGCAAAGAATAAACCGTAAAAGCGTACTCGGCATCGCTACATCGCCATGATTTGTATTGCAAGCATGATATCATTCGCAGGAATTTTAAATAAACTCGCAGGAAAAGTAAACGGAGCGAGAAAACCGGACACGAAAGTCGAAAATATAAGAAAACGAGTCGTAGAAATCGCAAACAAAACTCGTAGTCACATATGGAAGATCAAGATCGAGTATAAGACATTGGAAAGCGCGAGGGCTCGGAGACTTGACCATGTGCTTCCGACCTCGGACAAGAGTTACCGACCCGACGATCTAAGGAGGTAGTCCTAACCCAATCCAAGTGATTAACTACTGGACCTTTATATATTTTATAAGGAAAAATTCTTTTATTTTCATGCAAAGGTCGTTGTTTAAGTTTTCATGTAGAGTTTTTTTTTTTTTAAAAAACAAAAGAGATTTTTATTTTTGTTTTGTAAATATTTTGTAAAACAAGATAGTCATCGTATGCTAGCTCACCTAATCGTCTTGCAGACTACCGACGACCCAAGATCGTCGTGAAACACTCTAACCAAGAGTCGGTGAATAATATCATCGGCCCTTTCCTCTCCCCTTATGGAGGATCCTCGAGGTAGAGATACTTATTCTAATTATCCCTCGTATCCCTCGTATAGACACACATAAGCATTATCATCATCGCCCTCGCCACCTAGACCTCGACTTACACCCGATCCGATGATCCATATGTGCAGAACAAATGTCCCCTAATCGCGGGAGGATTTGAGTGTATGTTCGAGCTCAAATCCCGATGCATCGGGTTTTAATATCGGTTAAGCTCAATTTAGCGAATTCCACGACTGATTTAATTAAGCAAGGCTGAACCAAGCCTCGCGTGCATTCTCCGGCTCCAGTGTCTTGATCGCCTTGTGAACTAGGGTCGGTGCCTAGTTTCATCGTGCATTTGAAGGTTAGGTAGATGTGCTCTCACCCAGGTGTGATCCCGAAGTCTCGTAAGCCTTCGTCGAGGACTAAGTGGGTGACTCTCACCTAGTGTGTGCTTCTAAAGTCTAGGAAGCATACGCCGAGGATCAGGCGGTGACTCTCACCTGGGTGTGCTCCTAAAGCCTAGGAAGCATGTGCCGAGGATTAGGTGGGTGACTCTCACCTAAGGGGTGTATTAGAGAGGGGCTTCACCTGAGCGTACCATGGAGCCTACACTCTAACTCAGTACGTGAAGTGACTAAGAGTGTTTTACCCTTCCTCAAGTTAAATCAGAAATTCTCTTTTTTGTGACTTAACCGTTTTTAAAAGAAAATAAAATAAAAGGCCAAAAGAGGTCGGTACACTCTCAAAAACTAGTAAAGCCAAAAGGGGAAAGACGAGTGAACCGGCCTAAAAAAAAACGGCGGTAAACACGACTCCAAAACGGTGCATGAAATCGACCCAAATCAATCAACGAAAACACCTCAAAGCAATGGGCAAAAGGGCTCCTACAACTCCGAGCAACGACTAGCCAAGTCCAAACAAGCAATTCTAAGGCCTCATACAACACCTCCAAACCACTAGTAAGCTCCAAATAGCCCATTACTAAGCCTCCAAACAGCAATCTTACACTCCCAAATAACAATCTTACACTCCCAAACATCATCCTACAAAGATCCAAAGGTTCCAAACAAGCATATCTAAGCTTCTTACGACTCCCCTAAAGTTCTCAAATGATCCAAACAGCAATCACAAGCCACTAGACAGCACATAATTGGCCCAAACAGCACTCACAACAGCCTTCTCACAAGCAGCTTCTCAGCTCAAACAAGCAGCTTTTGGATCCAAACAAGCAGCTTTGGAGCTTAACAGACTATTCCAAACAATCAAACAGCACTTCCAAGGGCCAACAACAACTTTCTAACCCTCCTACAAGCAAGCTAACAGCTCTTATCGGCTTCTGTACAGACTTTCTACAAGCAATTCAGCGGCTAAAAGCATTTTTAAACCTCCAACAGCTGCTCATACAACACTCCCAACAGCTTTCTGCAACTCCTAACAGCCACCCAAACACTAGACAACACCTCTAAACACCGGTTCGCCTCAAACAACACCTAAAACGGCATATGAATGACTCCAAAACAATAATTTTAAAGGCTCAAACAACGACTTTTGGAAGCCCGAAAGAATAAATTTAAATGCTCCGAACAATAGAAAATTAGCCAAGAGATCAGCCCAAAATTTCTTCGAAATAACACGTACAAAGATCGCACATCGCAAAAAAATGCACTTAAAGCTGTCATAAATCAGTCTTAAAACCGCTCCCAAATCGACACCCACAATTACTCTAAAAACTGTTGAAATACTGGGTGGTAGATATGTAATTCCATTAAATAAACATCAATCAAATTATGCCAAACACATGCGAATGGAAGTTTAATAGCAGTTCGCAAATAATAAATCCAGTTTTGAACATGCCTATTTTAAAATATTCATCCAATAACTCTCATACAAGTTGGAATTCAGAACACTCCTGATGATCTTTAATGTATAAGAGTCACGTGGCATGTATGTAAATTCCAGAAGTCAAAAAAAAAAAACATCAAGAATGAAAACCAAATAACCATCAGAATATCCTTTTGGCATGAATTATAACATCTCGTGTCAACATAGGGTTTAAATTTAGGTGCTAGATGTATAAGGATTGAGTGGTATATATGTAAATTCTCTAAGCAAGAATGTTGCACAACCAGATAAGAAAATCGGCGGCAAAATAAGTAGCAAGTTTTCGAATGTCATACATGTAATCATCTGCGAAATAATGAAAGCTGAGCAACATCCAAGAATCGAATTACAAAGCAGAAAAGGAATCCATAACAGAGCCTCAAGTTGGCCTTCGACTAGCCGTAGAAAAGGGTTTCCGTACAAGACTTACCAATAAGGACACAAACTTACCTTAGGACCGGCAGCGAGACGGTGTCGGAGGAGCAAGGCGAACTCGAACGGAACAAGCAGGGCGAGCGGCTCGTCGAGCAGTGCGGGATTCGGACGTGGGATCGAGCGCGAGAGTCGAGGGAGAGAAGGTAGCGAGGCGAGCGGGATCGATCGAGGGAACCGGAGTCGAGCGGCGTCGAGTGCGGAGGCGGAACGAGAGAAAGATGGCGAGCTGGGGGCTTCAGGTCGCGCGAGAGAGGAAAGGTGAGGCCGAATGCGGTGCAGGGAGGCGAGCTCGCAAAAGGAGGAGTCTTCGGTCTCGAGGAGGAAAGCGAGGGCTGTGATGCAGAGGAGGTGTCGAGCGAACCGAGCGGGTGACCTTCGGTCTCGTGCGCAGGGAAGAAGGCGAGATGGGCTTCGATCGCGCGAGGAGCAGGCGAGGGAGGTGATTCGGTGCAGGGAGACGGCGTGCGCGAGGAAGACGGGGCGATCGATCGAGAGCTCGCGGGTGAGAGGAACAGGAGAGGAAGATGAAGGCCGAGAGTTCCAATTCCTCCTGGCGGAAAGGAGTCAGCGGGATTTGTATCCCGTAAATCCTGAAATTGTCGTTACGCGAAGCATTGGCGGGGAATTGAATGGTTTCCAAACGAGCAGCCGACTTAATTAGAATATAATAATGACTATTAAATTTAATTAAGGAGAATTTAAGTGGGGTAATTTGAAATTTGAAATTTGAAATTTGAAATTTTAAATTACAAATTAAATTGTCAGCCCAACCCGACCTAATTGGGCTATGTTTAGCCCGAATTGAATCGGGCGAAGCCTAAACTCACATCCTTTAATTAAATTTAATATGCATCATTTTCGTGCTAACGGCTCGCGTGCGGAACCATAATAATATGAGTGTCCTTTCTAGCTAAAGTCGACGTCCCGGACGCATCTGTGTGGTCCGTTTCGTCATCCGGGGTCGTCCGGACAAGTTCGGCGATGGTCAAGCCAAAAAGTGTCAAGTCGTGGTGCGCGCGATTCGAGTCATTGAGGGTTCACCCGAGGCCGTTCGATCCTACGTGGAACTCATTTTCGGGCCCTCTACATGGTAGTCCTTAGCCCTTGCAACCAGGAGTCGAGTGCTTGGGACTACTCATGCGAGGTCTTACAAAAATGGGTCTAGAAGCGGTTCGAAGCTCTATGTGAGGTGGGCTCCGTTACTAGTCCGCTAGGATGGTCAATAAGGAATTCCTAAAGCTAGATCCTAGGGTCTAACGTGAAGAATGCTAAGACCTCACTAAAATGAGGTCAACAAAAGGACCCCCAATAGGTGTGGTGTGCCGAACAAGCACACCGCGCATATCGGTGCCGACCGAGCGATCAACCAAACCAAAAGAACCGTCCAAGCAACCATACTCGAACGACGAAACGTCGAACCGGGTTCGATAATCGAATTTGAGTCGAGGTTCCCACTCGGGAAAGCCCGACTCAAAAGAAGCTTCAGTGGAGAATTTACGAGTATCCGCCGGGATTAGCGGTGTGTTTTCAAATTGTGATTGTGAGTTCGACTTTTCAAGATTTGAATGTCAGCTTGGTTCGCTTTGATTTTAGTGGAGTCATGTCATGGAGGAAGGCACAAGGATGCATATCCGGCCCGAGGATCAATGTCAAAAATAATTGTTAGTATTGGGAAGGAAGACACTGGGACTCACATCCAACCCAAGTGGGTGTCAAAGGAATGTCTGCTACGCATGGGGCGAAAACACGGGGTCTCACATCCGGCCCTAGCAGTAGCGAAGGTATTGGAAAAGATGATGTGGAAATTTGTGAAGTATTTGTGGAAAATATTTGTAGAAATCAGGTTGAGCGAGAAAGCACAGGGTGCACATCCAACCTGAGAGCTGATCGAGAAATGTCTGCTACGCTGGGGAAGAAAGCACTGGGACTTATATCCAACCCAACAGTAGCGAAAATGTCCATCACGATAGGAAGGAATGCATCGAGGCTAACATCCAACCTAAGCAAGTGACGAAAAGATCAGGATGAGTAGGAAAGCACTGGGACTGATATCCAACTCAAGAACTGAAGGTGTCTGCTACATTGGGGAGGAATGCGCTGGGACTAATATCCAACCCTACAAGTAGCGAAAATGTCTATCACGTTAGGAAGGAATGCACTGGGACTAACATCCAACCTAAGCAGTGACGAAAAGAAAATCAGGATGAGTAGGAATGCACTGGGACTGATATCCAACTCAAGAACTGAAGGTGTATGCTACATTGGGGAGGAATGCGCTGGGACTAATATCCAACCCTACAAGTAGCGAAAATGTCTATCACGTTAGGAAGGAATGCACTCGGGACTAACATCCAACCTAAGCAAATGACGAAAAGAAAATCGGGATGAGTAAGAATGCACCTGGGACCGATATCCAACTCAAGAACCGAAGGTGTATGCTACATCAGGAGGAATGCGCCGGGACTAATATCCAACCCCGGAAGTAGCGAAAATGTCTCATCACGATAGGAAGGAATGCACCGGGACTAACATCCAACCTATGCAGATGACGAAAACGATCGTGGATGAGTAGAGAAATGCACCGGGACCGACATCCAACTCAATGAACTCGAAGGTGTCCGCTACATTGGGGAGGAATGCGCTGGGACTAATATCCAACCCTACAAGTAGTGAAAATGTCTATCACGATAGGAAGGAATGCACTGGGACTAACATCCAACCTAAGCAGTGACAAAATGATCAGTATGAGGGAATGCACTGGGACTGACTTCCAACTCATAGACTGATCAAGAGAAGATTTCTACTATTCCGGGGAGGAATGCGCTGGGACTAATATCCAACCCTGGAAGTAGCGAAAATATCACATTAGAAGGAATGCACCGAGACTAACATCCAACCTAAACAAGTGACAAAATGATCGACATGAGGGAATGCACCGGACCGACTTCCGACTCATAAGCCGATCGAGAGAAGAAAATATTCATATTGTAAGAAGTTTATGGATAGAAAGTGAAAAATCGTGGAAGATAGGAATGTAAATGCAGTAGATTTGCGAAGGTTTGTGAGTGCGAGACTCAATGCTTCTATGGAAGAAGACTTTGTGCCGAGGAGATGACACTAGTGATGGGTCGAGGAGACTCAACCTAACCGAGTCGAAATTGGAACGTGGTTCCGGATTCGAAATGTTTCGATTTGATTTGTATTGTGTTCGATCTTGTGTTGTGGAATTTGAAGGAGTCGGAATCCCCGCACCGACCCTCGAAATTTAAATTTGAAGGATTCGTAAGCCTTAACATCCATCGAAGGGGTCTCATACCGATCCAAGAGGAAGATTTGAATTTATGAATTTGTGAGAAATTTGTGTAAATCTTATGAAACTTGTGGAAATTAGGAGAATTGTGTAAAAATGTCAACAGAAAGAAATCAGATTGAGAAGGAATGCCAAGGGACTCACATCCAACTCAATGGCTGATCGAAGAAATGTCCGTGTGAAAAGAGATGCAGTTCCAATAGAACCAGCCAAATCTCATGCATACCAGACAAAAAGGCATAGAAGAGCGCGGTTCTATGTAGATAGAGCCACCTAACCTCTTTTGTACGGAAAATAGGACCCGCAGTTCTTGTGGAAGGAAACTTCGGGCCGAGAGAAGCGACGCTAGGGATGGGTCGAGGAAACTCAACATATCCAGGTCGGAATTTGAAGTTTGAAAATTTTGATTTTAAATTTTGAATTTTTGATCGTTTTGGTTTGATGCTGAGTTTATTTCTTTTGTTTAGTTATGGTGGGATGTGATTTTCATTCAAGTTTTGTGATTTTTCTTTTGTTGCACTGTTGTTAGGATTTGGACCCAGTTCTAGACAAGCATGACATTGATGCTCTTAGGAACAAGACTGTCTTTAGAACACCATGATGTGTAGTACTTCGAGAGTACTATCCATCGATCGAAGACATGTGCAAAAATAACCCATTCTTTAAGCGTACTATCGAATTGTATTCTTTCAAGTACACATAAAGATGTGCTTATTTATAGAGACATCACAACCGAAAGGTCGAAGCTTTCGTAGATCCGTTGTGGCGTACGCCTTTTCTTTATCACCGATTTTGTAAAGATGTTCACACTATCTTCGGCAGTGAGACATGTGTAAAAACAACCCATTCTTTATGGTACTATCAGAATTGTATTCTTTCAAGTACACATAAAGATGTGCTATTTCGAAGGACATCATAGCTTGAAAGGCTGCACTTTGTAGCTTTCGTTCATAAGCAATCGTCGCTTCTTTATCACGCATTTTTTTAAAGATGTTCACAGTGTTTGAGAAACCATTTTGATACTCTTCGAATTGAAGCTTGGAGTAGAATCTTCTGAGCATTGAAAGATATGACTTCAGGGTAGAATTTCCATTAATTTGCTAATAACATAAGCCTTTCTTTAGTCCTTTCTTTCTGGGCTTAAGCAGATTCAGAATTTAGTTCATGTGATTTAAATATTTTTCATCTCCCAAGGATATTTCTGAGACAATTAATAGTCGACCAAAAGATACAAGATCACTTAACTCTTTCCCGAGTATAATATCAAGAGAATTTCCTTAAGAGACCTTTCAAGTTTTGATAATTCAGGGAGAATTCAAACACCAATTTTTGATTGCTCACCTCAAGCTTCTTCCCAGGGAGCCTCTTTTTTCTTTTTTTTTTCGCTTCTTCTTTATCGAGAATTACTATATCTCGATGAAGCATGATGTTAAAGATTTTGAATGTCCGAATCGAGACACCAATTTTCGATTTCATGCCCACCTCAAGACTTCTTCTCAGTAGTATTTTTCGACCATTTTCTTTTTTCTTTTTCTTTTGCTCCTTTTATTTTCTCGAGAATTACTATATCCGGTAAAGCATAATTTAAAGATTTTGAATGTCCGAACTCCCCGATTAACAATTCTCAAATATTTCTTAAGACAAATCCCGAGATATTATAACTCGTTCGAAGGTCGAGACCCGACTACTTGCGCAGGATTAAAAGTCTCGTGATATCCTCAATCGATTACTCGTATTATAATCGCACCGACTTATTTTGAATTTTACTTATGACCCCGTCCGAAATTTTTAAAGTGAAGGACCTACGTCATTAGGGCATTAATTTTATTTTTCCTCGAAATCATAATTTCATCACAATGCTGAAAATTTTTAGCTTTCGATTACCCTTTCTCGCTTGTCTTCCCGTTGAGTTTTGGACATTTTGTCAACCGTGCTTTTCAAACATTAAACAGCTTCGAAAAACAACAAATTCTCTATTTATTTTATTGCGTGTGAGGGAAGGGACATACAAAACATTGATACCATTAACATTCATTTCAAAAACAAAGTAGTACAATAAGTAATCAAAAGATGTTTCATCCTTTGTCACCGCATCGAATCAATCGAACACTAGGATCAACCGAAATCATATCGATGGAACCTTATTCGAGTTCTTTCAAATATTCTTTCGGATCGTTATGTTCCCATTCTTGAAATTTTTCTCAAGCCATTCTTCGAAGACGAAGCAACCTCTATGGTATGACCAAGCAATCCGTGGTATGGGCAATAATCGGGTCGGTCCTTCTTGTCGACTTCTTCCCGTCTTCTGGCTCGGTAGCACGAACTCGTGCTTTCGACTAAATTCCGAACATCTTTCCTATTGCCTCATTCTTGAAAGAGTATGTTCTGTTCACCCGCTCAGCCATAGACGGACCCTGTCTTCCATTATCCTGGTACGACCGCTGCTGGAATGACTGTTGCCCGTATTGTTGTGGATGTTGATAGCCTTGTCGAGGCTTCTCGACTCGAATCAGTATCGGTCGTTTTCCTTTATCGACCGCCGCCACCGTTCCGTACTTCTTATCAGAATGTCTTTGCGGGCTTCGACTTATCGACTTCCAGAATCCGAGCTGCTTAGCTTCCTCTCGCAGGCTCGCAGCCTTAGCGAGTAGCTTTTCGAAGGTTTTGATTGTGAATCCCTTGAGTAGGAAAGCTACTCGGGCCATGGATGCTCTTAAGTAAGATCTCAATCGCATGTCGCTCCCGCAATCGTGGCTCACACTTCATACTTAGATTCCTCCACCGCGAATGTATTCCACTAGAGTTTCGTCGGCTTCGTCTTTCTACCACAAGATCACCCACGGTGATATGATGCCGAGCTCCAAAGAAACCTCTTAACGAACATGTTCTCCAGCTTCGCGAATGTCTTTATCGACCCATTCGGTAATTCCCGCATACCAATCGAATGCAATCCCGAGAGACCGCTCACAACCGGCGAAATAATAGTGCTTCACTACCCCCGCGTTGCAAAGAACCTCGCCCGAAGTGTGCAACATGCCGACGGGGATTTCCCGTTCCATCAAATGTTTTGAAGGTAGGTGGCACGAAGCCCTTCGGTAGGGCATCGCATCGAATTCCTCCGGATATGGTCTACCCTTTGGAATCAACGCTCCTCCTTTCGATCGGGCTAACGCCTCCTTTACTTGTTGTTCAACTATCCGTTTGATATCCTTTTCCGTATAGTGTTCTCGGGGCCGAATCATTCATTTCATCTCGCGACATGAATGTTCTCTCGGCCGGTTTATTTCCGGAGAGGTCGCTCTCTGAGATCGAGGTTGATCTCGAAATGAGGCTATAACGGCCGCCATCTCCTCCATCCTTTTCTCCATGCGAATGATAAGCTCATCCCTCCGTCGGATGGCCCTTCGCGACTCATCCCCGGCGTTCTCCTCGGTAGGCAAAGGAGCACCGCGCGATGACGCGAGGCTCTAGTCTCAACCATAAAGATCTCTCGCAAAATCTTCATCCATATGAAATGACAAATCGTGTTCTTCATCACTCGATGTTTCCACTTTGTTCTTTTGACATTTCAGCCGATGTCCGCCTCGAGCTTCTCTAATCTTTCCTCGATCGACTTCCCTTTAATGATCTCGAGATCGACCGGGACCGTTGTTGTACACCTTCCATCGACATTGGTTCCGGCGTGGCCGAACACTAATGATTGGAGCATCGGACTTAGAATCCTTTCGCGGGAGACGTCTTTTCGATCTCCGTCGAGGCACTCGGCCCGACGAACCTTAGGACTCCGCAACTTCTCCTTCGGAACCAAGGTCCGGAGACTAGACGTCCCTTCGAGGGCCTCGGCTCTCCCGGATAAATCGCGGTCCCTAATGCGCGGTCCGGATGTAGTAACTAGTGATCTTTTGTCATTGTTCATCTTGTGGGGATCTTCCCTCGTGGTGGCAAGCCGTGTTCTCGGACCTGTGCAAGACCGAATCGGCTCGGCGGTATGTAGGTTTTCGAGAGGCAAGAATAATCTTATGAATACTCTCCTCTCCGAGAGCGGCAACCAATGGGTGAAACCCGCTTCCTCCAAGGAAAGGTGCGGTCTCGCACCATCCAATTTCATCCCGCCGAGGAATTTCGCGGCCGTAATCAGTCTCCAAAGCTTTTGCCCTTTTGGCTTTTAAAATCTTTCGGTTCTTATTTCTGTGTTGTATTCTGGTAAGTTGACCGAACTTTGAGCTAGATCCAATCTCGATGACAGACAACAGTGGGGTAAAGGCATCAACTGATTCTTCCTCATTAAAAATCCGTTTTCCTTTGATCGATGGTGCAACCGGTGCAGTGATCGTGAACCCGTAGCCGTGGCAGCTGACAACCCTCTATTCCACGGGGCCGACAGCTCGACGGGATCGAAGCAACGGTCTTAGCAAAAGTCTTCCCGTCCTCGGACTTCCCGAGTACGGGAACTCTTGCTCGCAACCGAGGTCGAACTTGCGCTGGCTCTTTTATTGTCGAGGCGCCTGTCTCGAAGAAGACATAAGGCGCCTTGCCGAGAATGACTTCGACCTCGTCGAAGCCGGTTCCAAACTCGATCAATGATCCTTGGTAGCGAGCGACCTTCGTCGTAGGCGGGTTTCCGTCGAACGAGAAGATCAACTTCGGTGACGACATCATCTCTCGTCATTCGAAGAATTTTCAGAAGTCAGTAATGTCTCGTGTCTTGTAGTTTCAGTGGAGGTACTCAAGTTGACACACTTGTCTTATGAACTGGGCATCCTGTGAATTTATTCATGTGAATTTTGTCTTAAACCTTTGTGTTTTGTTTGGAGTTTAAAAGGAGGATTGTGATAGAGAAGTTTCAGTTTTAACTTGTTAAGAACAAGTCAAACTCAAAGAGGAATGAAACATAGGACCCGGTCCGACATTGGAAGGAGTTTAACATCGCATCAAACTCGCTTCGGTAAACCGCTCCTAACCTACCACACCTATCGGGGGTCCACCCCACTAAACCCTAAGGATTCCTGAACCACTCTGTTTAATGGTGGTTAAACAGATGGCTCCAGAATCCAAAAAGAGTTGGCAATACTGGCTCAAGGAAGAAATGAGCACGATGTTCAACGGAAGAACAATGAGCCCGGCCCACGAGGGACATGGGCACACTGCCGATGTATGAAGACAAAACCTCCTGATCAAAATGGAGAGAGGAACTAGTCCCCAGCGGAGTCGCCAGAATTTGTCGGCCGCATTTTTTTGTTTTAAAAGAATATAAAAATTTGGTGATTTAGTTTAGTATAAAAGGCATATGATTTTTGAAAGTAGTTTTGAAAGTAGTGTATTTTAATTTTGAAAGATGAGACCGCCTGGATCTCATTTGTTCGCAACTTGCATAATCGTGCCTGATGTCACAAATGATACACGTTCTCGAAAGAGTAATGTATCTTGCGACGGTAGACCCAATCATACAAATTAAAGAACTCGTGACATCCGTTTGATCTGCGAACCTTTATATGTGACCGACAAGTTCCCCTACCTAATAGAAAGACTAGGTAGAGTTTATTTTACCCAGGTTTCAAGTTCTCTATGGAGGCAAGCTCTCATAGTTAATTACATCTCAAATGACCGGTGTCACTCGAGAAAACTCTCGATAATGATCGGTGGTTCCGTCTTCAAGAATTCAAGCGTTTAGGTTTTCACGTAGGACATGGAAAAGCAAGTGGGAGTGACTCAAATGGGAACAACTATTTTCAGGAGTCCAAAGGAAAGAAAAGGTAGGGGATGTCACAGATCTGAGGCGAACCCCAATGACTTCCCAACTATCCTACTGTGCGGCTGCGTTTTGGAGACGATGTTAATTAAATGTTTAATCCTGTCAATTTTATTATTTGGGACTTACACTTGCATAATACCCAATTATGCAAATAGCCCGCAGAGATATGAGGATTTATGTCATACCGTACGACAACCTCGGAACCTAAAACGTGTTAGGACTTACGCTGTGCAACATGGTTACACAGAAGCCTAAAAAGGAGAGTGAGGGTTTACGCCGCGCGGGGCGAACTACCTCGAAGTCCTATGTGTTGTCATTTAAACTAGGAAAGAGTTTTGCTGAAGAAGATCCTCTTGTTGCTCAATCCAAGCTCCTCGCTGTGCTGCCCACGGAGTCAGCTCCAAGCTTCTTGCTGAAGTAACAGCCCTAATGTCTAAAGTTCAAATGGTTTTGTCAAGTGTGTTCCAATGTTTCGGGTTGTGTTGTTGTTTGATTTTGTTTTGTTCTTTTTGTTTTGCGTTTAGTCGAGTTCGATTCAGTTGAATACGACAATCGATGCGTATATGAAAAATACTCGAAAAGTAAATTGCGATGAAGTAGACTTCAAGAAAGAAATCGCAAAGAATAAACGTAAAAGCGTACGCAGGTATCTGCTACTCGTCGTGATTTGTATTGCAAGCATGATATCATTCGCAGGAATTTTAAATAAACTTGCAGGAAAAGTAAACAGAGCGAGAAAACCGGACACGAAAGTCAGAAAATAAAGAAAACGAGTCGTAGAAATCGCAAACAAAACTCGTAGTCACATATGGAAGATCAAGACTGAGTATAAGACATTGGAAAAGGTGAGGGCTCGTAGTCTGGATCGTGTGCTTTCCGACCTTGGACAAGAAGTTACCGACCCGACGATCTAAGGAGGGTAGTCCTTAACCCAATCCAAGTGACTAACCATGGACCTTTATATATTTTATAAGGACAAAATTCTTTGATTTTCATGCAAAAGTTGTTTAAGTTTTCATGTAGTGTTCTTTTTTAACAAACAAAAGAGATTTTTATTTTTGTTTTTGTAAATATTTTGTAAAACAGTATAGTCCATAGGCTAGTCACTCTAATCGTGCTAGGACTACTGACGACCTAAGATCGTCGGGGGAAACACTCTAACCAAGAGTCGGTGAATAATATCATCGGTCCTTTCCTCTCCCCTTATGGAGGATCCTCGAGTGTAGAGATACTATTCTAATTATCCCTCGTATCCCTCGTATAAGCACACATAAGCATTATCATCATCGCCCTCGCCACCTAGCACCTCGGACTTACACTAGTCCGATGATCCATATGTACGAACAAATGTCCCCGATCGCGGGAGGATTTGAGTGTATGTTCGAGCTCAAATCCCGATGCGTGGGTTTTAATATTGGTTAAGTCGATTTAGGGAATTCCACAGTTGATTTAATTAAGGAAGGGTGAACCAAGCCTCGGTGCATTCTCTGGTCTAGTGTCTTGATCAGCTTGTGAATTAGGGTCAGGTGCCTAGTTTCACTGTGCATTTGAAGGTTAGGTAGATGTGCTCTCACCTAGGGTGTGATCCTGAAGTCTCGGAAGCCTTTGCTGAGGACTAAGTGGGTGACTCTCACCTAGGGTGTGCTTCAAGTGCCCAGGAAGCATATGTCGAGGATTAGGTGGGTGACTCTCACACTAGGGTGTGCTCTACAAGTCCAGGAAGCATGTGCTGAGGATTAGGTGGGTGACTCTCACCTGAGGGGTGTATTAGAGAGGGCTTCACCTGAGGTCTATGGAGCCTACACTCTAACTTGTACGTGAAGTGACTAAGAGTGTTTTACCCTTCCTCAAGTTAAATCGTAAATTCTCTTTTTGTGACTTAACCGTTTTTAAAAGAAAATAAAATAAAAGGCCAAAAGAGGTTCAGTACACTCTCAAAAACTAGTAAAGCCAAAAGGGGAAAGACGAGTGAACCGGCCTAAAAAAACGGCGGTTAAAACGACTCCAAAACGGTGCATGAAATCGACCCAAATCAATCAACGAAAACACCTCAAAGCAATGGGCAAAAGGGCTCCTACAACTCCGAGCAACGACTAGCCAGGTCCAAACAGCGAGTCCTAAGGCCTCATACAACACCTCCAAACCACTAGTAAGCTCCAAATAGCCCATTACTAAGCCTCCAAACAAGCAATCTTACACTCCCAAATAACAATCTTACACTCCCAAACATCATCCTACAAGCATCCAAAGGTTCCAAACAGCATATCTAAGCTTCTTACGACTCCCCTAAAGTTCTCAAATGATCCAAACAGCAATCACAAGCCACTAGACAGCACATAATTGGCCCAAACAGCACTCACAACAGCTTCTCACAGCAGTTTCCCAGCTCAAACAGCAGCTTTTGGATCCAAACAGCAGCTTTTGGAGCTTAACAGCTATTCCAAACAGTCAAACAGCACTTCCAAGGGCCAACAACAACTTTCTAACCCTCCTACAGCAAGCTAACAGCTCTTATCGATTCTCGTACAGACTTTCTACAGCAATTCAGCGGCCAAAAGCATTTTTAAACCTCCAACAGACTGCTTATACAACACTCCCAACAGCTTTCCGCAACTCCTAACGACCACCCAAACACTAGACAGCACCTCTAAACACCGGTTCGCCTCAAACAGCACCTAAAACGGCATATGAATGACTCCAAAACAATAATTTTAAAGGCTCAAACAGCACTTTTGGAAGCCCGAAAGAATAAATTTAAATGCTCCGAACAATAGAAAATTAGCCAAGAGATCAGCCCAAAAATTTCTTCAGAAATAACACGTACAAAGATCGCACATCAGTAAAAAAATGCACTTAAAGCTGTCATAAATCAGTCTTAAAACCGCTCCCAAATCGACACCCACAATTACTCTAAAAACTGTTGAAATACTGGGTGGTAGATATGTAATTCCATTAAATAAACATCAATCAAATTATGCCAAACACATGCGAATGGAAGTTTAATAGCAGTTCGCAAATAATAAATCCAGTTTTGAACATGCCTATTTTAAAATATTCATCCAATAACTCTCATACAAGTTGGAATTCGAACACTCCCGATGATCTTTAATGTATAAGAGTCACGTGGCATGTATGTAAATTCCGAAGTCAAAAAAAACATCAAGAATGAAAACCAAATAACCATCAGAATATCCTTTTGGCATGAATTATAACATCTCGTGTCAACATAGGGTTTAAATTTAGGTGCTAGATGTATAAGGATTGAGTGGTATATATGTAAATTCTCTAAGCAAGAATGTTGCACAACCAGATAAGAAAATCGGCGGCAAAATAAGTAGCAAGTTTTCGAATGTCATACATGTAATCATCTGCGAAATAATGAAAGCTGAGCAACATCCAAGAATCGAATTACAAAGCAGAAAAGGAATCCATAAAGAGCCTCAAGTTGGCCTTTGACTAGCTGTAGAAAAGGGTTTCCAGACAAGACTTACCAATAAGGACACAAACTTACCTTAGGACTGCAGCAGACGGTGTCGGAGGAGCAAGGCGAACTCGAACGGAACAAGCAGGGCGAGCGGCTCGTCGAGCAGGTGCGGGATTCAGACGTGGGATCGAGCGTGAGAGTCGAGGGAGAGAAGGTAGCAGGCGAGCGGGATCGATCGAGGGAACTGGAGTCGAGCGGCGTCGAGTGCGAGAGGCGGAACGAGAGAAAGATGGCGAGCCGGGGGCTTCGGGTCGCGCGAGAGAGGAAAGGTGAGGCCGAATGCGGTGCGGGGAGGCGAGCTCGCAAAAGGAGGAGTCTTCGGTCTCGAGGAGGAAAGCGAGGGCCGTGATGCGCAGAGGAGGTGTCGAGCGAACCGAGCGGGTGACCTTCGGTCTCGTGCGCGAGGAAGAAGGCGAGAGGGGCTTCGATCGCGCGAGGAGCAGGCGAGGGAGGTGATTCGGTGCAGGGAGACGGGCGTGCGTGAGGAAGACGGGGCGATCGATCGAGAGCTCGCGGGTGAGAGGAACAGGAGAGGAAGATGAAGGCCGAGAGTTCCAATTCCTCCTGGCGGAAAGGAGTCAGCGGGATTTGTATCCCGTAAATCCTGAAATTGCCGTTACGCGAAGCATTGGCGGGGAATTGAATGGTTTCCAAACGAGCAGCCGACTTAATTAGAATATAATAATGACTATTAAATTTAATTAAGGAGAATTTAAGTGGGGAATTTGAAATTTGAAATTTGAAATTTTAAATTACAAATTAAATTGTCGACCTAACCCGACCTAATCGGGCTATGTTTAGCCCGAATCGAATCGGGCGAGCTCTAAACTCACATCCTTTAATTAAATTTAATATGCATCGATTTTCGTGCTAACGGCTCGCGTGCGGAACCATAATAATATGGGTGTCCTTTCTAGCTAAAGTCGACGTCCCGGACGCATCTGTGTGGTCCGTTTCGTCATCCGGGGTCGTCCGGACAAGTTCGGCGATGGTCAAGCCAAAAAAGTGTCAAGTCGTGGTGCGCGCGAATTCGAGTCATTAAGGGTTTACCTGAGGCCGTCTGATCCTATGGGAACTCATTTTCGGGCCCTCTACACGGTAGTCCTTAGCCCTTGCAACCAGGGGTTGAGTGCTTGGGACTACTCATGCGAGGTCTTACAAAAATGGGTCTAGAAGCGGTTCGAAGCTCTATGTGAGGTGGGCTCATTCTTAGTCCGCTAGGATGGTCAATAAGGAATTCCTAAAGCTAGATCCTAGGGTCTAACGTGAAGAATGCTAAGACCTCACTAAAATGAGGTCAACACTACATCAAATGATTCAGACATCTCATTGATCAGGTAAAGAGTGCCTTCAATATTGCACCAAAGCATCACCATCGCTCCCATGGTCACCTTCCACGAATCACTTGTCAAAATAATCACATACCATAACTTTGTCACTGGCTTACCGAGATTAAATTTTTCTTCAAACTTGGAACATGTCTAACTTCATTGAGATTTCAGGTTGTCCCATTTTGAAACCTGATATTGTTGACCTCAGTTTTAGTGAGGTCCCAACTTCCTTCACATTAGACCCTAGGATCAAGTTGTACGAGTTCCTTACTGACCATCCTAGCGGACTAGCAATGGAGCCCACCCTCCAAAGAACTTCGAACTTCTTGACCCATTTTTGTGAAGACCTCGCATGAGTAGTCCCAAGAACTCGACTCTTATTTGCAAGAGCTAAGGACTAACATGTAGAGGGTCCGAAAATGAGTTCCCATAGAATCACATGTCCTTAGGTGAACCCGTAGTGACTCGAGCGCTCGCGCACACCACAATTTGACACATTTTTTGCCCGACCATCAGCGAATTCGTCCGGACGACTCCAGATGACGAAACGGACCACACGGATACGTCCGGGACGTCGACTTTAGCTAGGAAGAACACCTATATCACTACGGTTCCGCACGCGAGCAAATGACACGAATATCAATACACTTTTTTTAATTAGCGGGGTGCGGAGTCTGGCTCAGCCCAGGTTCAATTTGGGCCGAACTCGAGCTGAACAAGGGCTAAATGATTTC
This sequence comes from Papilionanthe hookeriana x Papilionanthe teres, assembly GCA_022702705.1. Lineage (NCBI taxonomy): Eukaryota > Viridiplantae > Streptophyta > Magnoliopsida > Asparagales > Orchidaceae > Papilionanthe > Papilionanthe hookeriana x Papilionanthe teres. The sequence goes on along the minus strand of CM040426.1, from coordinate 68,796,653 downwards.
AAATTTCAAAATTCGGATTTCAAATCTAACCGCCGAATTCCACTTTAATAAGAGTTAATTAGGTTTTATTATTTGCTTAATAAGTCTGCCCTGGATGGAAGCTAATTATTTCCCCGCCCAATGAAGCGAAACAGGCATTGTGGGGATCTCAGGATACAATATATGCTTGGTTCGGCTTCCTCCTGAATCGGCTCTCTCCCACCGCTCACTTCTTCTCCCCAAGACCGAAACCCTTGCCTCGTTCCCCCACTCGCCTCTTCTCCTTAAGACCGAAGGCTCCCCCTCCGCTCGTCTCTTCTCCTCGAGATCGAAGGCTTCCCCCGCCTCTCTCTCTCACGCTCACCTAGAACTCCTCCCGCTCCCCTTTGCACCGATGCCCGCTCCTGTTGCGCCTTCTTCTTTGCACCGAGGCCCGCTCCTGCTGCGTCTTCTCCTCTGCACCGAAGCCCCCAGTTCGCCCTCTCACGCTTGTCCGACCGAAATACTGTTCGCCTGCTTCGCCACCATTATCTACACCGACGCCCTAGCCTACGTCCTTCCCACCTCCACTAGTTTCGGCCAAAACCATCGCCTTTGTAACCGAACCTTCACGATTCAACCGCAAAGAGTCCTCCAAATCTTCCAGCTTTCTTCATCTGTTTTGCTCCTACCTAAAACCATTCACTACAGTAATACTCTATGGCTTCGGTGGTTAGCTTTTATGGTTTATGGATTCATGAGTTCTCTTTTTAGGGTGTGTGATAACTTTCATTATCATTCAGTTTATTTTTCTTTTGTGGTTTTTTTTAACGGATTTTGATGTAACATGTATTGAAGCTAATCCTGTTTTGCAATGCTCGGGTTTATCCTGGTATTTTTGTGGATTTGATCGTTTTTGTTTAGAAGATGGGATCTTGCTGTTCTGAATAGCAATGAAAGTTAATTTGCGTATTTGAATGGGTCATGTTGGGCTGCCAAGAACCATAAGCTCCAAACAGGTGGAGGTAAATCTACGAAGCAAAGGTGTGATGCCATGATAGCTAGAAGACCATCTAGGTTGGATGAGGCCATGCGAATTAGGAGGTAGCTTATCCTGATGCGAACTTGGAAGGAGGTTTTATGCACAATTTACTGAACCTTTTCATGCTTTGCATGTGCTTTAACACTGTTTTAATGCTATAAAATCTCTCATTCTAATGTTGATATCTTTTCATCTTTCCACGGGAGTGATTGTTGCTCTATTACTATACCAACTCCATTGGCATTATCAGATTCGAAAATTTTACTTGTTCTCAGAATTGTCATGGCTATCTTAATCCAACAAATAATTACAGCTTATTTATTTTTGTTGGATCATCAACTATGATTTCAGCCTGCTTCTCCCTTATCAGGAATAGTCATTAACATTGTCATCGCTATCATTATTAGTACTATCCTATCTATTTGCCGGTTATTTGCCGGTTACCTTTCTCTTGAATGGTAATTGCTGTCATTATTTGGAGTCATTCGAGAGGCTAACCCCATCAACCAATGACACAGAAAGGAGAAAATTGGCACCTAATGTTTGATGAATATGTTACGTAAGCATATTTTTTAGGGTTAGCATGTTAATGCGGTATATAGCCATGACGCCATTTGTTGCTTAATGAAGTTTGTTGTATAGGATTTCGCACTTCCATATCTCACTACTTGGTGTTTGAACTGTAGATTTCATTAGCAGAAAATTACTTTTTGCCACATATTGGGCCATGTTATATTCTTTTTATTCTCGCTTTTGCTTTGATTATATACAATGCATTCCCTGGATGGTAAAACGTCCACAATAGCAAGTTTTTTGAGAGCTCTTTCTGCCATACATTCTTGCTGGTCTTGTGGAAGATTTAAAAACCATTTTTTTTAAGATTGTACGTTCAGTGTTCAAAAAGCTTGAAAAGTGTTGTTTGGTGTTAAAAAACTGCTATTTGCTGCTGTTCGGAGGTTTATAAGAGTTGTAGGAGGCTTAAAAATGTTGTTTGCTGCTGTTCGGAGGCTTAGAAGTATTGTAGGAGGCTTAGAACTGCTGTTTGCCGTTGTTCGAAGGCCTAGAACTGTTGTTTAGCTATTGTTCGGAGGCCTAGAGGTGTAGTTTAGCTGTAGAAAGCTGCTGTTAAGCTACCGTTTGATGTTTGGGATAGCTATTGGGTGCTGTAGAGAGCTGTTAAGCTGCCGTTTGATGTTTAGGATAGCTGTTGGGTGCTGTAGAAAGCTGTTAAGCTGCTGTTTGATGTTTGGGATAGTTGTTGGGCACTATAGAGAGCTGTTAAGTTGCTGTTTGATGTTTTGGATAGTTGTTGGGCACTATAGAGAGCTGTTAAGTTGCTGTTTGATGTTTGGGATAGCTGGGTGCTATAGAGAGCTGTTAAGCAGCTGTTTGATGTTTGGGATAGCTGTTAAGTGCTGTCAACTGCTGTTTGAGCTAAATAAGTGTTGTTTGGGTTTTGTAATTGCCGTTTAGAGTTCCTAGCTGTTGTTCGGAGTCGTATGAAGCCTTAAGATCCCTATCGAGGCTTGGTAGCTGCTGTCCGACAACATTTCGGCGTTGTTTCAGGGTTTCACTCGATCACCATTTTAACATTTTTTTAAGGGCCGACTCACTTGCTTTTCCCCTTTTTTTGGCTTTGCTAATTTTGGAAGTGGGTCGGCCTCCTTCGTTCTCTTGCTTTAATTTTAAAAATGGTTGAGTTAAAATGGGAATTTTCGATTTAATTATTTGGAAGACACTTTGAGAAATTCGAGGATTAGTTGGAAAACACTTAACTGAGGGTCGAACACCTTAAATCACTTCAATATCACTTCAAACATAAGTTAAAGTGTAGGATTTCTAGATTTTAGGAGCACACCCTAGGTGAGATTTCATCCTAGACTTTAGGAGCACATCTTAGGTGAGTGTTCATCCTCCTAATTTTTAGTGTAGACTTTCAAGATTTTAGGAGCACACCCTAAAGGAGAGTTCATCCACCCAATTTTCAGTGCAGGCTTCCTAGATTTTAGAAGCACACCTTAGGTGATTATCTACCTAATTTTCAAATGAATGATGAGACTAGACACTTGACCATAGTTCACAAACTGATTAGGACACTAGTCATGAGGATGCACCGAGACATGGTTCACGCTTCCTTAATTAAATCAAATAATGAAATTCCTGTCATGACTTAACCTATAGTGAAACCCAATGCACCTGAATTTGAGCTTGAACATTACGCTCAGATCTTCTTGACAATTGGGGACATTTTTTTTGCCACATATGGATCATCAGACTGGTATAAGTTTGAGGTATAGGTGGCCAGGGCGATGATGATAATGCTAATGTGTGTTAAACGAGGGATACGATGTGAGAATTTTTAGAATAGTATCTCCTACCTCAAAGACCTTTAATAAGGGAGAGGAAATTACCGAGGATACTATTCTCCGACTCTTGGTGAGATTGTTTCCCCCGACGCTCTTAGATCGTCAGTAGTCCTAGCCCGATTAAAGTGACAAATCTGTGGACTCCACTAATTTACAAAATATTTACAAAAATAAAACAAAAAAATCTCTTTTGCTTGTTAACAAGAACTCTGCATAAAAACTTAAACTTCTTTTACATAAAAATCAAAGAATTCTTCTTATAAAAACTTTTAAAGGTTCTTGGTTAGTCTTTTGGATTGAGGTTAAGGATTGCCCTCTGTAAATTGTCGGGTTGGTAGCGCTTGTCCAAGATCGGAAGCACACATCCAACTTCCGAGCCCACACCTCATCGACGTCTTACACCCAGTTCCGATCTTTCATACGTGATTACGAGTTTTGTTTGTGATTTCTATGACTCATTTTCCTGACTTTCCTTCTTAGTTTTCTCGCTTAGCTTACTTTTCTTGCAAGTTTATTTAAATCTATTGCAAATCATATTATGCTTGCAATAATAATCATGCGGCGGTAGCAGATGCCCAAGTACGCTTTTATAGTTTATTTATTGCATTTTACTTTATAGCATTTTTATTCATATGCAATTTACTCTACTACGCATGCTTTAGTTGAAAAACCAAAATAAAGTTACATTTTCAAAAATTAACACACTTTTGAACCTAGTGAATGCCCTTATAAGGATTTCAACAGTTGAATAGCAACAAAACCAAATTTGACACCAAAACTGTGAAACATGAACCACCAGTCTCAAACCCTTGAACCTTGGAGCCATCGCTACAACAAGAGTTTTGGAGCTAAATTCGTGGGCAGCACGGCGAGGAATTTAGATCGAGCAGTAAGAGGATCTTCTTCAACAACCTCTCTCCTTAGTTTAATAATAACAACCTATAGGACTTCGAGGTAGTTTGCCCAGCGCGACACAAATCCTCACTTTTTCCTTAGGCTTCCGTGCAACCGTGTTGTGCGACGTAAGTCCTAACTGGTACTAGGTTCCGAGGTTGTCATAAGGTACGACGTAAACCCTCCTATCTCTGCGGGCTACTTACATAATCACGTATTATGCAAGTGTAAGTCCCAAATAATAAAATTGGCAAATTGAAATACTTAATAAACATCTCTAAAAAACGCAGCCACACAGTAAGATAGTTTGGGAAGTTACTGAGATTTTCCTCAGGATTTGTGACGCCCACTATCTTTTCCTTCATTTGAATTTCTAAAATAAGTGTTCCACATTGAGTTTTTCCCACTTGATTTTCCACGTCCTACCGTGAAAACCTAAACTTTGAGATTGTTGAAGACAGAACCACCGATCATTATCGAGAGTTTTCTCAAGTGACCTCGGTTATTCGAGATGTAATTAACTATAGGGGCTTGCCTCTATAGAGAACTTGGAACCCAGGTAAAATAAATCCTACCTAATCTTTATATTAGGTTGGGGAACTTGTCGGTCACATATAAAAGGTTCGCAGGCCAAGCGGATGTCATAAACCTTCTAGTTTGTACGATTGGGTCCACCGCCGCGAGATACACTTATCTTTCGAGAAGGTGTATTATTCGTGGCATCGGACACGATTTGCAAACTATTGGGCAAATGAGATTCATTCGGTCTGATTTTCTAAAAATTAAAATATACTACTTTCAAAATCAAAATTACATACATTTTATATTATGTGAAATTTTAAAACTATTTTCGAATCGAAAAAAAATGCTGGCTGACAGATATCAACATCATCATTTCCTATAATACTACAGACTTTGTTATCTCCCAAAATTACTTTCCCTAGATTATTTTGAGGTAGTATTTAAACACTTCTTTATTTAGCCATGCATGAAAGACACACCTAAATCTACTATCCAAGATTCAATATTTACTAAAAATAAAACCAAGAAGTCACCATGGACTTAGCCGATGGAGTATCTGTAAAGAGATTCGTGTCTTGGCCTCCACCTTGTGTATCGCTTCATCGGCCATTTCTCTCACTCAAATAAAAATTTTTCTAAAAAAGAAGCCTGCTTTGATACCAAATGTTGGGATGGAAACTTGGGATTTCATCGAGAAAACAACCCACCAATTCGAGAGATTCAAAACAATAAATTCAATAGAAGCACATAACAAGGAAATCCATTAAAAAACACACAAAAATTTAACGTTAAAACCAGAGAAGTGAAAAAATCCACATAGCTACAGTACACAAAAAATTCCACTACGAAAGTAGAATAGACAAAATTACACCACTCAGTCTACTATCTACACTACTAAAACTTACAGCAATTCATGCTCCTTCCTCTCTTGATCTCATGAAAGAAAGCACTCACTGAAATCACCCTCAACACAAACGCTACACAGTAAAAAATATACTGCAAGAAAGTCCTATCAGCCTTTGTGAAACAAGCACTTAAATCCTTAATTGGGTACAAACTGCTTTTGGTGTCGAACTGCCGCTCCCAGCGCCAAAACGTCGCTCCCAGCACCGAAGCAGCGCCACCTTAACGCTCATTCAAGTTGAAGCCACAAATTCGAGCACTCCCACGCCTTGAATGGGTGTTGAAGAGCTACCCACACTGGAACCAGGCACAGGGGCGCCGTGCACTGGGCGAGCTACCTATTGGCGCCTAGGCGCCACTTTGGGACACAGGGCAAAGGACTAGCGCATTGGGGCACCCCTTTGCACCCCCCTCCGCCGGGGCTCTGGAATGTTGTGTAGGCGTTGGAAAGCAGGCTCCACACTCAAACATATTTAAATGAAAATTGGTCCTTAGAATGTTCATGGATTATGATTCAAGATAAAAAAAAATAATTAAAGATGGTATTTATAGGGAACTAAACTTTATTTGCATTCGAGAAACCACAATAGAACATTGATCTAACATATCAAATGTCTATATGAAAACAACCTTAAAAACTTTAGTAAATCCTATAAATCTAGATTTTCTAAATCTTGCCAAATATTGGATTTATTAAATCTGGGATTGTAAGGCAAAATTGAGAAGAAAAGAAAATCAATTGGATTGACTAAATCTTGGATTTAAATTGTCATTTTTCTGTTTAGCAATATTTAAGTTAAATCATAATTAAATCAGTTATACAACCCCCAACAGTGTTTAGATCAAGAGGTACACAACATTTAGACTACTTCATTTATGATAATAGTCTTCATTATTGTCATGTTTTAACTATGAACATAATAAGGAAATATAATAAGGAAATAGGGATAGCACGTTGTTAGTATATAGCTGAATGTGCTATTGTATTAGAAGATTAAAACTGTTAAACTATGTATACACAAAAGACACAAGGGTAAAACAGGCAAAGCTAGTCAAAGAGACCAAATAAAACGATAAAACTAGCAAGGCTAGCCAAAGAGGCCCACCAATCAATACAAAGAGTAAAATTCATGAAAAAATAAGGCCACACGGAGAAGCACAAGTACATCATTCCCACATGTTTGAGATGGCCAAGAAAAGGCTAAACATGTGTTATAGGCTTCAAAAACCACTTTCCACTCACGAACACCATCACCATCATTTACCTCATCTTAAGGAATAGCAAAAAGCACGATAAATGTTTTTACAAAGTGAAACTATACCCTTATATTGAATAAGTGAACTACTCAATATACTTGTTTTGACTAATAAAACTAAATTTACAATCTGTAATAAGTTCTAATTACTATGATAGATGTGGCGAATTTCAAATGAACTATTCATATATTTTTAAATCAGAGAACTACTAGAGCTATGTTCATTTGAAAAAAACTAGATGAACAAAAAAGTTGCCAAACCGTAGTACAAAGGAAAGAAGGCTAAATACCATATATGGACACTGGGTCTTGAGCGTATGCAGGAACGCTTTCACTTCAGCAGTCAAACTTTGCTTTGGGGAAGGCCCGCTAACGCAAATATCACATCTAAATACCAAAAATGATTTAGAAAATCATCGGAAACAGCAGGCATAAAATATCTCTCAAAAACATGATAATTAATAGTACAAAATAAAAGAAAAAAAAAAATCATATTGCCAAGAGTATATATATCTGTCAATAAGGTAACTGTACCACCCACAATTCTAGAAATCAGATAAAAATTCGACAAATTTTAAATATATCCCAAATTTCACACCCTTCAGAAATCAACAGAACTATTTTTATAAAATTCTAAGCTTCAAATTAGACCAATTCATTATAAAGCACTGTATATTAATTTTGATTGGTTTAGAAGATACAAAATTTTGAAGTTATAACAATAATCATCTTAATTAAACCCTTAATTATTCTAATCCTATCCTGCTTCCGTGTCTCTCCACTGTAGGCAACCGAATCACCCTACACTGCTCTCTGACCACATTCCCGTCTCATGTGTGTTTTATCTCGTTTTAGACTTCCAGCCCACTCCATTTCCTCTCACTACCCCGGTTCATCGTTACCTCTTCCACCTCACTTTGACGTTTTGATTCTTCTCCCGGTATGAAACAAAACATTACATAATATGCATAAATTTTAAGGTGTTTGCACATTCTTCGAGATAATATATTTGAGTTCAAAGTAGCCATGATAAATATGTAGTTATCAAAGTTCTCAAATTCTGGAAATTGGCACAAATTTTTACTTTGAAATGCGTGCAAGCTTTCAATTTAAAATTGCTCAAATTTGTCTTATGTCTGCTAACGGGAATGTTATGGAACCAGTGACGATTGACTGAGATAAAAGGAAAATATGAGTATTTCAAGTACACAATGAAGCGATCTTTTCTCTTTTAATGATTTGAATGTGTAGTGGGACCCGCAAAGGTTCTTGTGTGTGATTGAAGCAAGGAAATTTTATCGTGCCCCAAGTGAGTCTTCAAGGTCTGATACCGGAGTTTAACCCAAATCAAGACGCACTACACAATTTTATTAACAACTTAAACAAAGTTATAACGAAGATTTAAAAGAAGAAAAGACAACACACAAAGCAAATTCGTAATATAAAGAATTACAAATAAAGACTCGACAAAAGAAACCACAACAAGATGACAAGGAAGTCAGGATAGGTGGTGCTAAATCGGTGGTTGCGGTGAAGGCCGGCGAGATGTTGGACAACCATGGAAGAATAGAATAGAAATTCAAAAAATCATCAAGGCGTCAAACCACAGCTAGAAGGAGCCGTTGGGACTGCAGTATGGAGGATTTGGAAGGGGCAGCGGACAATATAGCTTGCAGAAGCTGCAGGAAAGCGGTGCGAAGGCTGCGAACTGCAGAAGAGCTGTAGGGAAGAGCTGAAAAGAGCAGTGGTGGATGCGGACTGCAGGGAAGCTGCAGGAAAAAAAAAAAGCAGCATGTGGCTGAAGGTGGTTGTGGCAACTTTCAAAAAGAGTAGGGGGCAGTAGCGGCCTGTCGTAGGGCTGGGGAGTGGGTGGACAACAACGAGAATGGTGGAATGATAGATAAATATCTCGGTGGGTTCGAGCTATAGCTGGAGCATCACGACTTGTGGAGACGATCACCACCCTGGATGATGAATAGTTGGAGCTCTTCCTCGATGTTAGATACAACACTCGAAGGGAAAACTCTAGGTTAAAACCTAAATTCAAATATAAAAAACAACACCCCTAACTCCAAGCACATCATTTATTATTTATAAAGAGACTCGACCTATTTTAGAAAACACTTAAAATAAGGAGAACAAAATCAGATTTCAGATTTTAAGAATGACTTTTTAAAATAAGAAAAGTGAATAAAATCAGATTTTTTGATTTTATGAAGGATTTTTAAAATAAGAAGAGAATAAAATTATATCTCAGAATTTAGGAAATGATTTAAATTAAAAACAGCCTACGAAATAAAGCCACAAAAGAATGAAAGGAAAGAAAAAAGGAAGGGAAAAGGTGGGGGGGGGGGGAGGGGCAGCCCCCCTCCCTTGAGGATCGGTTGGTTCTCCCCCGAGCGCCACATCACTCTCCCGGGGTTGGGAGAGTTTTGTCCTCGTTCGTCGAAGCTTGAGGTTCTTTGTCTTTAATCTTGGCAGCGCCTAGGTCCAACTTGCGAGCGTTACCTCCATCTCGATCCAATCTTCTACGACTGAAATTTCTCGCATGGTGGTAGAGAATCGATTGTTACTAAAACTGGTCTCGCTACTCTACTGGTAAGGGCTCTTGTGTCATCAAGCTCTATCGAAGAAAGTTGAATGAGGTGTTTACCATTTTTGGTGAAGGAATATGTGCTCCTGCATCCATCGTGCAGAGTCTTCGAGTCAAATTGCCACGGTCTTCCTAGCAAAAGGTGGTGGCAGGCATCCATAGGTACCACATCACACCATAAAGCTAATTCTGCAGCTAACTCCCTATTGAAAACTCTAATAGGCATTGTCGGTTGATACTGACCTCGTCTTCCTTCTTCAACCACGTCAGAGAATATGATTGCAAATAACGCTAAGGGTGGGCAGCTGCAGTTTATCCAGCTTATTCAGATAAACTGTTTATCTTGATAAGCTGCTAATCAACGACTGATCCGGATAAATTGTTTCGATCGTTTGGCTTGTGCGTTTGGAAATCGACTGATTCTGGATAAATGACAATTATGCCCCTGTTTTGGATAAACTGTTTAGTTGTTTGGATAAATGACCATTCCAGCTTCTCTAACTTCTATTATAATAGAAAATAAACTTTCCAAAGAGTAGGTGATAAACTACATGAGAATATGAGATGAGTCTTCTGGCTAAAGACAAACTATTATGGTTCTTGTTTTCATAGATGTGTTGTAAGAGAGTTGTCTTGCCCATGCCACCATGACCCACTATGGATAGAAGAGAAATGTTTTTTGTACAGAGTTGGGCTTGCAATATGAGTAGGATCTTCATTTGTTGGCCTCCTCAACCACAGCATAACAAAATCCTTCACCTTGCCTTGACCGATGAGATCATTTTTAGGCAAGCATCATGTTTTACGATCTTTGCACAACTTGAAGCTCCAGCTCCTACTGCTTCTATTCTGTGTTTTCGATGAGATGAAGGAAAGTACTGACCTCATCGATGGCATCTCGTAGCTGCCATATCCAGCTGTTGAGTGATGGGTTTCGATCATCTGTGCTTGGGTGGAAGCAGAGACGATAGCTTGGACCTTATGGTGGTTTTCTCGTAGCCTTTCGACCTCCTCCTACATGTCCGTCTGCCATCAGAGCGTGCGATTGGAATTCGGCACAATTTAGGGTACGAGAGATACGAACAAGACCGAGGGCAGCGAGAGCGAACGAGAAGCTGAAAAAGGAAGAGGGTCGCGCGTTTTGGTGCACCTCGAAATGTCGAAGAAGAAGAAAGAAGGATGCACGGGAGATACGAACGAGACCGAGGGCGGCGAGAGCGAACAAGAAGCAACGAGGTGCGAGAGCGCAATAATGTGAACGAAACGCGGCCCGTGGGGGTCATCCCGCGGTTCGCGTCTTTCACAAAATTAAACTCGGTTTTTAGATATGCGCATCAAACGCGAATCCAAACATTACAGAGGTGTTTTCAAAAATGTCATCGCAGTTTTAAGCTTGTCCCAAACGGGCCCTAAGTTGTGAGTCCCAGTTTCTCTACATCTAAGTCGATGCCACGTTCTTGCTGCTTCCCCCGTCGAGAGGGAGGGCAGCCCCCCTCCCTTGAGGATCGGTTGGTTCTCCCCCGAGCGCCACATCACTCTCCCGGGGTTGGGAGAGTTTTGTCCTCGTTCGTCGAAGCTTGAGGTTCTTTGTCTTTAATCTTGCGCGGCGCTAGGTCCAACTTGCGAGCGTTACCTCCATCTCGATCCAATCTTCTACGACTGAAATTTCTCGCATGGTGGTAGAGAATCGACTGTTACTAAAACTGGTCTCGCTACTCTACTGGTAAGGGCTCTTGTGTCATCAAGCTCTATCGAAGAAAGTTGAATGAGGTGTTTACCATTTTTGGTGAAGGAATATGTGCTCCTGCATCCATCGTGCGAGTCTTCGAGTCAAATTGCCACGGTCTTCCTAGCAAAAGGTGGTGGCGAGCATCCATAGGTACCACATCACACCATAAAGCTAATTCCGCAGCCTAACTCCCTATTGAAAACTCTAATAGGCATTGTCGGTTGATATCGACCTCGTCTTCCTTCTTCAACCACGTCAGAGAATATGATTGCAAATAACGCTAAGGGTGGGCAGCTGCAGTTTATCCAGCTTATTCAGATAAACTGTTTATCTTGATAAGCTGCTAATCAACGACTGATCCGGATAAATTGTTTGACTGTTTGGTTTGTGCGTTTGGAAATCAGTTGATTCTGGATAAATGACAATTATGCCCCTGTTTTGGATAAACTGTTTAGTTGTTTGGATAAATGACCATTCCAGCTTCTCTAACTTCTATTATAATAGAAAATAAACTTTCCAAAGAGTAGGTGATAAACTACATGAGAATATGAGATGAGTCTTCTGGCTAAAGACAAACTATTATGGTTCTTGTTTTCATAGATGTGTTGTAAGAGAGTTGTCTTGCCCATGCCACCATGACCCACTATGGATAGAAGAGAAATGTTTTTTGTACGAGTTGGGCTTGCAATATGAGTAGGATCTTCATTTGTTGGCCTCCTCAACCACAAGATAACAAAATCCTTCACCTTGCCTCGACCGATGAGATCATTTTTAGGCAAGCATCATGTTTTACGATCTTTGCACAACTTGAAGCTCCGGCTCCTACTGCTTCTATTCCGTGTTTTCGATGAGATGAAGGAAAGTACTCGACCTCATCGATGGCATCTCGTAGCCGCCATATCCAGCTGTTGAGTGATGGGTTTCGATCATCTGTGCTTGGGTGGAAGCAGAGACGATAGCTTGGACCTTAGGGTGGTTTTCTCGTAGCCTTTCGACCTCCTCCTACATGCCCGTCTGCCATCAGAGCGTGCGATTGGAATTCGGCACAGTTTAGGGTACGAGAGATACGAACGAGACCAAGGGCAGCAAGAGCGAACGAGAAGCTGAAAAAGGAAGAGGGTCGCGCGTTTTGGTGCACCTTGAAATGCTGAAGAAGAAGAAAGAAGGATGCACAGGAGATACGAACGAGACCGAGGGCAGCGAGAGCGAACAAGAAGCAACGAGGTGCAGAGCGCAATAATGTGAACGAAACGCGGCCCGTGGGGGTCATCCCGCGGTTCGCGTCTTTCACAAAATTAAACTCGGTTTTTAGATATGCGCATCAAACGCGAATCCAAACATTACAGAGGTGTTTTCAAAAATGTCATCGCAGTTTTAAGCTTGTCCCAAACGGGCCCTAAGTTGTGAGTCCCAGTTTCTCTACATCTAAGTCGATGCCACGTTCTTGCTGCTTCCCCCGTCGAGGATAAGACCGCGTCCCTTTCCGTTCACTGTGCAGCAGGTGTGAAAAATGTTGTGGCGAAGCCAATGCGGATTCATGTCCTCGACCTGCAGAATCCATCGAAATTAAAGTGCTTCTCCCTCATCTGGTAGAAACTGATGCTTGTCACCTTAATCCTCAGCTTCTTGCTCCTCGCTAAACTCTTCAACGACTCCCTGCTCAGTAAAAATTACAACTTTGTTGGGCAGTTGGAGGTTGTGCCCAAATCCATGACATCTAAAGCATTTTATGACGGACATAGGAATCGACTTCTTCTCACTGGGGGTGGCTTTCTCCATATCTTTACCTGATTTCTCAAGTCTCTGCAGCATGCTCCTAATGGTGTCTCCAATTATGGTTGGTTGCCTGGTTGGTGGTGGTTGTCAGCTCTTCTTCTGTTGCATAGTCGGTGGTGGCTATTGGCTCTGTCTCTGCTGTCTTTCTATTTTCAATGTCAGTGTCTGGACATCCCCCAACATCTAGTACGGCTCCTATGGCTCTGTCAGGTCGCACTTCAACACTAAGCTATGAATTCCTCCATTGAAGGGCCTCTCTGTTGTAGATTGTGGAGTTTTAAAAAAAAATATCTTGGTGGTAATGAGGGGGAAGATATTTCTTCTGCATTGTTTTCTTCATCTTCTCCCAGCTGATAATCTTTTTACCCCTTTCTCACCTCTCATGTCATCGTATGTTCTCCCATCATAGGGAGACACTTTTCTTTAATTTGATAGCAGCTAATTTGAACCGCCTCTCATCTGTCACTTATTTGTATTCGAATATCTGCTCAACTACATGTAGCCATTTGATAAAATTCATCAGAAACCATGCCTCCCTAAAACTTAGGCAAATCTACCTTGATCCCGTGGTCTTGGTGACTTTCAAATAACATCTCATCCCTATGAGAAGGACATAGGAATCCCTCTTTAGGCCTCATTGGATATTAGATTCCGAAAAATCATGGCATGCCTTCTTTGTTAATGAAATTATCCCTATATAAGGGATTCCGATCCTCTTCCCTCTCTCCCTTTCGACTCTCCAAGTCACGATCGAAGGTAACTTCTTCCGGTGTCATCTCTTCAATCTCTGAAATTCTCTGTGAGAGGCAATGAAGTTCTCGCCGTCTCTTCCCGGGTAGGCTCGGTCATATTACTCCTTGGGGGCATTGGTTGATGGTTTGGAATTTGTGGAAGGAAACTAAAAAGTAACAAAGAAATAAAGTAATTCATAAGAAAGAAAAAGTAAATTTTGTTGTAGTGGATTGGGTAGGGGCAGATGCTAGAAACCCAAAGATGGGACTAGGGTTGGGCTAGCTCTGATACCAAATAATACCAGAGTTTAACCAAAACCACGATGCACGACACAATTTTACTAACAACTTAAACAAAGTTACAATGAAGACTTAAAAGAAGCAAAAACAACACATAAAGTAAAAGTGTAAAATAAAGAATTACAAATAAAGACTTGACGAAAAAAAGACACAAGCTGATAAGGAGGAGGTCCTGAGAGGTCGTGCTAAATCGTGGTTGTGATGAAAGCCGAAGAGATGTTGGACGGCTGTGGAAGCCAAAGAGATGTTGGACGGCTGTGGAAGAGTAGGAAAGTCAGCAATCGTCAAGGCGTCGAACCGCAACTAGGAACAGCTAGGGCTACAGTAGGAAGGATCGGGAAGGAGCAGCGGACAGTAAAGCTTGCATAGAAGCTGCAGCAAGGTGACATGATGGTTGCAGCCTGCAGGGGAGCTGCAGGAAAGAGCTGGAAGTAGCATTGTCGGTGTAGCCTGCAAGGGAGCTGCAGGTGGCTGAAAGACAATGATAGCCTGCTAGAAGAGGAGGGGCAGTGGCCTAATGGTGGCTGAAGGGTTGTGGCAGCCTGCAGAAACAGTAGAGGGCAATAACAACCTGTTGTATGGCTGGGGAGCGAGTGGATAGCTGCGAGAAGGGTGGAAGGATAGGAAATATCTCAGCGGGGTCAACCTATAGCCGGAGCATCACCCGAACAAGCGAAGACAATCATCACCATCAAAGAGGGACATACGGAGCACTTCCTCGACGTCGGATACAGTCTCAACGGGAAAACTATAAGGTTAAAAAAAACAATACTCCTAAATCTAAGTATATCATCTCTTATTTATAAAGAGACTTGACCTATTTTAGAAAATAATTAAAATAAAGAAAATAAAATAAGGTTTCAGATTTTAGGAAAGTCTTTTTAAAATAAGAAAGGATAATAAAATCAGACTTTAGATTTTAGGAAAGGTTTTTAAAATAAGAATGGAGAATAAAATTAGATATCAGAATTTAGGAAAGGATTTAAATTAGAAAGGGCATAGGAAGGAAAGTAAGAAAAGAAGTAAAGAAAAGAAAAAAAAAAGAAGGGAGGGAAAGAGGAAGGGAGGGAAGCGGAAGGAGGGGCCCCCTCTCTTAAGGACCGATCGATCCTCCCTCGAGCCACACATCAAGGTCTTTGATATATCTCTTCAAGGACCATTTTGATGTTTGATTTCGTTATTAAATTCTATAATTACCTTTTTTACTTCATCAATTTTATGTTAATTTCAATTCGATTTAGATTTTATTTAGGTCTCGTGTCACTCAAAAAATCTGACACTATTTTGACGGCTTCCCGACACCATTCCCGTTTTGAGATCTGCAGCGGGAAACTATGAAATTCCCATCATCCTAGAAAAGTGTGCATAATCAGTGCCTTGTGACATTGCAACCAAGTGTGCATGAGATTTCGTGTAATTGCATAACAAACTAACGCGCACGCACGGCCATTCCTGTCAGGTCAACACGCATGAACGGGTCTAAAACCCACCTTTAAGAATGCATATGCCTTGAAATACACGCACAAAGAAAAATAACACAAACATAATAATTTTTCCGCCGCATTGAAACAATAGACACGAGTACTTATGTGTGGTGACCCGTCCCTTTACAAAACCTGTGTACAAATCACATCTTCTCGTGTGTTCTTTTATCTAGCTCCTCTTCAATATGTCACCAAGCAGCACAACTCAAAACTCAGATATCACTATCAGCTCAAGGCCTTTTTGAATCGCATCAACATAACTCCAAATAAAGATGTTTCCTTCAATAGACAGAAAAGAAGCAATATGCATGATCATATATAGTTCATAAGCATAATGGGAAAACGTGAATATAAACATGCTTAATTCATATCCGACATGTAAAAAAGGACATGAAATGCAGAAAACAGTAGCAACAGTAGTAGTCATACATTTCATCCATTTCTATGCAATCATAATCATAGTCAATCACCGTAAACATAGGAATGTCACTTGCAATTGTATAGGCCTCAACCATTTTCATGTTATATTGTGTCACTGGATCATCAACGAGCCCAAAGACTATATTAACTATTGATAAAGGTTGAGCCTCTCCCAACATTGCAGTTATCAATAGCCTCCTCTGGTGCAAACGGTTTCTCTACTTTCTGTCTCCATCAAATCTCAATGATTCCAGGAATTTCGTCAATGTATGAATGCCAGGAGTCGGTAATCTTATCGTTTCCTATCATCCGTACTTGCAAGCATTCATGAAATAGCCTATCTAAGACAATATGACAATATTCCTGAAATCATAATTCTTATAATAAACATCCATTATAAACAAATCATAAATCATATCCATAAATCCCATGTTACGAATACCTGCAAGAAAATATAATTCATAAACATGTTCATCGTGTCAATAACTAGAAAAATCATAATTATTGTCCGTGTCCATTCAAAATGACATTCATGTACATTTGAAGGTAATCAACAATATGAAGAAATTTTAAATGCATTCATACATCACAAAAAGGCAAATCAAAATCCTAGAGAAATATATGATTCTTAATTTAGCACGGGATTTTTTCATCTAAATCGACGGAGCAACCCTACGAAGAATTTCCTTGAGCTCGCATCCTTAATTGAATAGTTTAACAATAATCAATTCATTTAATTGAATGAATTTAAATAAATCTCAAAGTTACGTAAACAAACTATCGATCGGGATTTTACCTTGAAACAACTCTCTCATAAACTTCCCACGTGATTGTTTTGTAATGAAATTTCTAAATCCTCCAAATTCTTCCCTTTCTTTCTCAGCATTATCTCCATAGCTCTACCTGAGAGCAGCTACACCAAGTTCCCTTGTCTCCTATGCTCAGCCCAACCAAATGACTAATTTGATTATATCTTTAAGCATTATATTCATATATATGCAAGCTTGTAAAACCCGTCTTAATGCTTAAATTTTTTCCTTCTAGCATCTTAGCACCAGAATTATAACTCTTGGTTTCTCCCGCAATCCAGCCTCACCCATGGATTCTAATACGCCTGGTGAGAGGAATTAAAATGGATTCTGGTTTATGTTATGCTTACCATATATAGATAGACAGAATTTTTTTTTTTTTTTGGAAAGCCCTAGGGCCAATTTGATTGAATTAAAAGCGGTTACAGAAGCTTGAGGAGAGGGCCCAATAAATGGAGCCCTACCCCTACAATACAATGCTAACAAAAGGTTCCAAAAGGATCAGAACAGAAAAAAGAGTACAAACAATACCTAAGAACGAGAATGTGACACTCTCGCTCTGTGCCTTGGTGATCCATAAAGTAAGCTCTTTAATGCTACTTCATTGCCCTGAGTAACCAAGGTATCATCAAGTAGAAGTGTATCTCCAGGCTTCTTCTTCCATCGAGAATGATAAACCTGCCAATGTTCTCCATCAGCTTCTTCTTCTGCTTCTTCTTCTTCTGCATCTTCCTCTTCCGTTGACTAATCCTGCAGATTCATACCGGTGGGTTCGGCATTTTCGTCTTTTTCTGCTGAAAGTTTGTATGTATCTGTTAGAGCGGACGGCTAAAGTAGCCCCCTGAACGGCTTGCGCCACAGGAGGAAGGGTCACATTTCCAGCATGTTCAAAAACCACTGTAGTCACCGGAGTGACAATCTGTACAACATGTTGAGGGGTGAGTTAAAACTATTATCAACATCAGACTCCTGAGCCAGGGTAGCATCGACTCTTTGTTGGGAAATCTCAACCGCAGCAGAAGGCCCAGAAACCCTTTTCCTGGAGTGAGAATGCGATCCATAGCGAGTTGTCTATGATGTGCCCGAACATTTTACAACGTCGACAAAAGAGAGCCTGTTCTCCACCACAGCCTCCTGCCAAAACCCATCCTAACCGTCTGTTATCCAAAAACGATCCACATCTGGAAGTCTGAAATCCCTCTCCACCTGAACCCTGACACCACCTGGCGAGACCCTATCAAAGGTAGGTGAATCAACTCTGAGAGGAGTACCGAGAGCTTGGCTAATGTTGTACAAAGCACGTGGATTGTACAAATGAAATGAGAGTCCCGGAAATTTGAACCACATAGGAACGATATGAGGCTCCTTAGATGGGTCAAAATCAGGAGTCCTTTGATAAGCTTCATGTGGGTGTCAGCAACCAAAACAGATTCTCGAGCAAAGATTCTGGCATAATCTTCTTCCTTCTGAATTCTGATAAGTGTTTGCCATCCAAAACTCCCAACTTCCAACCTCCAATAAGCTTCAGATTCTCAAAAAATTTTCTAACTAAATCCATCTTGGGGTAACCAAATTGAAATTTCCCAACTAAAGTGAGAAGATAACAGCAGGTTTCCCATTTTTAACACCTATCAGCCTGATAAAAGCATCCTGTCTTTTTCAAGCCGCAGTGTCATGAAATTCTTAGGGAAAGAATAGATGATCCAAGTTTTTGTGGGAATTGCTGCCCACAACTCCAGCATAAGATGACTTAGCTGCCATGAAGACAGACACAAGTCGCAGATTTAGCAGCCCCTACGGTCAGCAAATTTCTCCGCAAGCAGAATAGAGGGAGCGACAACGCACGTTGGCTTCGCTGCAATAGCTGTTGTAGCCCTTCTTCCCTCACAGTCCCAGAGAAGAGAGATGCAGAAAAACTGCAAGCACAGATTGCTGGACCTGCCTGCAATGGAAGACGTCGTGTTGAAGACAACGGAACTCGTCGTTCAATCGGAAGACGACGACAACAGGGAGCCAGAGCGCAGCAACAACACTCAGAATCCAACAGACAAGACGTCCAGAGACAGCGACACCACAGGACAGCGGTACAGCACGAGCTGTCCAGATAATGCGAGCAGACGAGTCGTAGCCTGCGACCCGGACGAGCCGTCCAGAGAAACCTGCAACCCGGGACGAGCGAGCTCTGCGAAGCCGAAAGACCACGTCGTTCTATCTGTAGAGGAGAACAACGAAAGCGACGACAAGGACGACTCCAGAGACGAGGCAAGTCGAAGCGGCAAACAGCGGTAATGGTCGCTAGGGTTCGCCATGAGGCGAAACCCTAGCAGAGCCGAAAGAAGGCGAGGAAGACGACGCCATATATATATATATATTGAGAGAGAGAGAGAGAGAGCTGTCTCTACATTCTGGAAAGCCAAAGAAAAAACAACCAAAAAAGAACCAGCAAACGAATGAGTTATCTTATAGATAGACAGATAGACAGAACAAATTAGTATCAATAGAACTCCCTAGTTATCTCAACTTGCAGCATTTCTCCTCACGGGATGGAAATGAGGAAAAATAGAGTGGAAATATGTATGAATTCAGGTTATTGTAAACAAGTAATTAGATAAAACGAATTTTTATAATAATCCATCATAGCCGTCCACTTTTCCATCCATCATTGCATGTAATGGGTAGTGGATTCTTCTGGTTTGCTATAATGCTGGGAGATATTAATCAGTGATTACCTAATTAATTACTGATTAATCTAATAAAAGTTAATTTAGTTATCTATTTTTATAAAACAAAATATATTAATACTTTATATATAGTGCTTTATATCAATTTGATCAATTCAAAATATAGTTTTATAGAATTAGTTCAGTTAGTTTTCGGGAGATACAGTTGTACCCGGTTTATATCAATTAAAATGTAATCGGACGTTTCGAGTAATTTCGGTGATGGCTGAGGCAATTAAAATTTGATTCACACATGTCAAACTAGCAATTCATTGTTTTCACCATGATTGCTCATTTCAATCATAAAAGACCATTCATAGGCAATTTCAACGATCTTAATGCGTTAGTGCAATCTGATTTAGTATCAGGCATCATTTGGATTGCTTCGATAATAATTGAGGTAATCAGCTCTGAGAGCGAAGCAGATATGGAGTTCAACACTAACTTAGGCCATCAAGCTATAAAAACAACTACAAATTGATCATGCTTCAATGAATCAAATTAAAACTACTCTGCAACGATGTTCTCTGTTCAAAACTCCAAGCTTCATTGAATGTTACAGGATATTTGAATCAATCCAAATTAAGAAAATTCACTGGTCACTTTTAGATGTATAATATTTGAAAATATAAAAAAGTCTAAACTTGGGACTTGTTCCAAAAATAAATTGTACATAGGCATCGACCGGGATGGTTATATCAAAGAGAACAATCTCACATCTGCGAAAAATAAACCCGACATAAAAAGAAAGTATAGGAAAGAAGGCAAACATACAAGTGACAACCATCTTGATTGAACTCCTCTCCAAAATACTTAACAAGTGTTTTGGCACGGCATGTTGCAGTATTCATTCCATATCTAAACAAAAGTTAAGAATTTGAATAAATTACACTAATAGATCAGAAAAGAATAGTCAAACACAAAGCAGTTAAAACATTTTACCGAAAGCAGTCCGATAACATTTTGTATGCATGTCTTGTTCGTTCTTCAGTTCTCCGACTTGGAAGAAGTGTGGGGCACTTGTAAAAGTCGGCATATAAAACTATTCCAAAACACTATATATTTGTTAAGATTTTAATGGAAGTTGCAAGAATGAATTGAGAAACAAAGCTAAGGTAATGCAAAACAACAAAGCTACACAGGATTCAGCCATACAAATCATCAGCCAAATATTAATTCAGAAAAGTAATCCAACAGAAGCTCTCAAAGAAGACGAACAAATTTCCAAATGCTAAAATCCACAAAGACGAGAAATATTTATAGCTATTTCATAAGACACAGATGGAAGCGTTCTTCCTTTGCCTATAAAAATCATGTAACTGAGAAATAAACCGGTTGTACACAATCCTCAGCCCTCTCCAAGTTATGTAACATCACCTGACGAAACATTGACAAGTCACTTCTCTTAACAAGTAAAAGTGACTTGGTATGCACCATAAGACTACTACTTTGCCTTTAAAATCAAAGATTGAATGAAAATCTAATCAAAGTTTGAATCAACTTGAGCACGGATAGAGCCTAACAAGCTTACTAATTAGCAAAAATTTAAATTAATCTTTTTCAAACTTTTAGTCATGCTGAGAATCGATTCAACTTGGTTGAGCTTGGACTGAATAATATACAAATTATTAGCATATTAATTATATAACATGCATAATGAAGATAGGCCAAAACATTCTTACTAGTTCTAACAAAGTCAAGAAACATTCAAAAACAGAGTTTTTCATGAGGATATAGTCAATATTAGAATCATAACGTCCCACATAAGGTCATTCTGAAAATCATGGTTGATTTCACCATTTGTTGAAGCCTACCTTTTGCTTGATGTCATCTTGCTCCCTATTACTAATTATCTCCAAGATGGTCAGATCTTGGCGGGGAGGCGAGATGAGAGGAAGGCTGATCATGCCAAGCAAGACGGATTTTAATTATTTCTTTGTTTTTTCCCTTGTGGTGTTGATCTTTAGCATCATTTAACAATAATATTGAACTCTTTATGTAGAACGCTTGTGGCCCTCCAAACTTTTATATCATATGACTCAAGTATTCCTTTCCACACTACTTATGTAGATGTTGATTCTTTCGAAATACTTCTCACTCTTGGCATTTTGTTAATAGGCAAACGGATATCCTCCTGGTTATTGTAGATAACCCAGCACAAACAAATCATACTGTTAGTGGTGGCAAAACAACTAATACATCAAACAAAAATTCTTTGCTCGAAAGAGTAGTCTTCAAGCAAATATAAGTTTGATAAATGCATAGGCCAGGTGATAAAAGGGGGCCCATATGGAGGTAAAATGATTATCAAGCTAATATTTTTATTTCAAATGTACAAATAGGGCGATATGGGTAAGCCGTAACCCGTAGAGTCGCGGGCACAGGTGTGATCGCAACACAGCCGTAACCCGTAGAATCGCGAGCAGAGAAGGCGAGCGTCCCACTAAGTGTCGCAGCTTGCTATTCAAGCTTCGGGGACAAAATCAGTTGAGTATGAACCCTCATTCACCTATTTGAGATTTTCATTTCCTTCCTCCAGCTTTCATTTTGAAATTTGTCACAAATTGTGTACCTTTTTCGTTTTCAATTGCCATAGCGGAGACAAGGTTGCGCCGAAAGCGACAATTAGTATGTGAATTTTCGTAAGGGTTTTAAGTGAGAAATCAATGAAGAATAGGAAAAGAGTTAATTTAATAGGAAGAAGAATGAAGAAGATTTGACGAGTAGCAAAGTTTGGGTTGTGTTGTGAAGCTCATATAAGGTACATTTTGACAAATCAATTATGTTTTGGATTAAAACACTTAAAAGCCAAGATATCCTGAAATCCTAAAATATGTAAAAATTTCAAATTTTTATTCTAAGTAGCGAGCTTGTGGAAATTCACCGTAATGTTGCTCTGTAAAAATTCAGTCAAATTGATCCTATGCTAACTAAAAAAAATTAATTTAATTAATAGAAATTGATTAAATCTTAAATTTTGATTTTTGTTCTATACGTTATTAATATTCATATAAAAGTTATCACAATGTCCAGCTAGTTACTAAATATTGAGAATCTAACGTGGCAACTAAGGTGAGCAATTACTTTTCTAAATTTCATTAATCTTCTTTATTTCAAAATGTATGTTTGACTTCATATATGCTCTAGTTTAGTTAGATTCCTCATATTATTAGATTAAAAAAATATGCATGATAGAAAGATATATAAGAAGTGCATGATATGAAAGATATAAGAGATATGCACGGTGAATAGTTGCACATTAAAGTATACATGTTAGTAGATGCATGAAAATATCTCAGAATAATATATATTAAGAAGAATGAAATAGTTTATATATGTTTACTTGTATGTTTGTATGTGCATATTCAAAGGAGGAGTTCACCACCTAATAGTACAGGCAGTGGACGTTAGCATACCCATGCGTGTAGGTTTTTACCACCCTAGACAATTATGATTATTAGATCACTAATCGTTGTTTTGACAAGAAAATATCAACCAGAGGTAACCAGACAAAGCTTACCACTCCAGAAATTATGATGTTTACATCACTAACCACTGTGTCGACAGTATAAAATCGGTAAAGGGCAGATAAGGGCATTTCCATTCCAAATAATTATGATATTTAGACTGTTGACCGCTGTGCGGACAAAATACAATCAGTCGGGTGTGTGTTAGGTTTCGTTGACGGTGATCCTTAAATAGACAGATGTGTATGTAAATAATATAAAATAAAAGAAAATTAAACTAAATATATATAGAAGATTTGAGTATTTTTAGTTAGAAAAAGTAATTGACACATGCATTAGTAAATATAAGATTTCTTATAAAAATATGAAAGATTAACATGTATATTAATTTCTTTTCTTTAGGTTATTGTTGTTTGAAAGTATGATTACTCCCGAGTTATCATTAGATAACTCATTATATTGTTTAAATATTTTTTTAGATTTTAAGCTTTTAAACAACATTAATGATAGATGAGCAAATATGTATAGGAGGCGAGAACAGCAATCGAAAATGGACAAATTCTACTTGTTAATTTAATTACTTTCTTTAGTGACTATTTCATGAATTCTTTAATATTAAATTACAGGTGATAGACATTAAATAACAAATAATTGATTTCCACCATCCTATCATCTGTTCTCGTCTTGGTTAATTCCAAGTCACAGGTCAGGTCGTGACAAAAGTGATATCAGAGTAGAATTTAGATTAAATATTATATATCTTAACGAAAGAGATAAATGAATGATTGGATTAAGTTATAAATAATAGAAATTAAATAAAAAATTAATTGAGTCTAATTAAATTATATTGTTATTGTTTCAGAATTAGGGATGAACATGAGGAAGAGGTCAGATAGGACGATATAGAATCCGTTATACCACAGAATGTCACAGTCAGTGCTGGTGCATTTTCTGATATGATGAATATTGTGACTTAGTTGATCAAGAATTCTTCATCTCAAGTTAGTAACAGTGGAGGAGCATCAATGGATAAGTACTTGAAGCCCTCTCAAAATATTAAACCACCTTTATTTTCGGGAGCAGGAGAACAGGTGAAAGTTGAAAAACTAACCATTGAGAGTGGAGAAGATTATATAAATGTCAAACAACTATATTGATTTAATGTAATTAATATGCATTAATGATAATTTTATTTCTGTCAAGTTACAATAATTTTATATCATGAGTATTCATTGAAGTATTAAGAGCTCAAAATTTATATTAAAATTTTTCATAAAATCCAGTGATAAAAAATGAGTAATAAAATATAAGTTGTTAATAGAAGATGCGGTCAACCAAGGTAAAACTAATTATATGTTTGGTTGCTTTACTTGTAAGCTTATTTAAATTTTAAATATATTAAAATTTTAAATATTAGTGTCTCTTTTGATAATTTGGATTCTTAATGGTTAGCGATATAATTGAAATTTAAATTGAGTTTACTGCCCGAATGTCTTTTCCCACCTTCGCAATTTCAAACCCCCGAGCTGAGTTAAGACATTGGTCCACATAAATAATATATTCTGAAGCTAAAATAAAGACTTCTATCTCAAGTAATAAATGAAATCAACAAAAGAAGATTATTAAAAATATTATTTTAGAGTGATGATAAATGTACATGAGACAAAAAAAAAATATTTATAATATTTTCAGCTAAAATATTATATTAAAATTTCCCTCAATTAGATACTCACTTACTCTTTGAACAACTTTTCTTTAGATAATTATATTTTACAATGATTACAAGTAAAGAATTAACTACTACATGAGCATATTTTAAATCCTAAAATATTTATATTATGTATTAAATTTGCTTGCATTTTAGAGTTTCAAAGCTCAACATATATTATGCCGAATGTTATTTTTAAATAAGAAGATAAAATTGAGCTTGAGTTAGGATTATGTTTTGAATAATTTCTCAACATTTTAATGTGTAGTTATGAAGTAATATAAAACATTATCAGATATGTAAATTATAAAAATGATCAGGTACGTATATGATGAAGATTTTTAACGTTATGTATGTAAACCCTGATGTTTACATAGAAGCTACGTGGTTGAATGAATGGAAAAATTTTAAATGTT
Organism: Papilionanthe hookeriana x Papilionanthe teres; assembly: GCA_022702705.1. Taxonomy (NCBI): domain Eukaryota; kingdom Viridiplantae; phylum Streptophyta; class Magnoliopsida; order Asparagales; family Orchidaceae; genus Papilionanthe; species Papilionanthe hookeriana x Papilionanthe teres. The sequence continues at coordinate 68,771,559 of CM040426.1, read as the reverse complement.
TCTAGGCAATTTATTTATGCTTATTGGATCTTTATACATAACAAGTATACCATGTATTTAGTCGCAGTCATTTGAGTGTTTGAGTTCATCATTCCTTCATAAAAGTGGGTAATTTTCAAAAATGGATGTTTCTAATAAACTAAAACAACAGAATTATACCAGCCTTTACAATGCATTGTGTTCCACTGAGGAGTGTCATTATAGTACGTGACACACAATGCCAATAAAAGGACCAAGTTATATCTGCATTTCAATATGTTGATCTTTCGTAGGAAAGAGGAATGTTATTATACATAGCAGATTTCAGTTGTGAACAGAAATCAAAGAATAAAAGGATGTACTAACTGCAATCAGATAGCTTCCCATCTCGTCCAGCTCTGCCAGCCTCCTGATAATATGCTTCCAAGCTCTACATTTGACAAAAAACATCATTACATTGTCACTAAATAAGAACAAAAAATGAACAAATAAATAATGCATTGAAAAGATTCCAAATGTAAAAATTGATGTAAAAGTAAGCAAAGGTTCAAAATCAGAAGTTGCTTGCCAAGAGCATGAAAGACAAGTTAGAATGAAACAAGAATGAAAAGATCATTATAACAGACATAATTAAGACTTCCATGTGAACACCAAAAAAGAAAAGATTTGCACATCGAAAAGCAATTTCTATCCAAGTAATATAATAATTGTTTTGATATTGCACTAAATATCAGAGGGTAGAGCAGATGGAATAAGAAAGACAGAGAAGCTTAATCAAGAAACAGCCAAAGAAAGAGTAGAAACTCACAATAAGCAACTAAGTCGTTCAGTGACAGTACCCTACTAGAAGTGCCCTATCTGTAGATAACGAAGAAGCCCATAGAAACCCCCAACAGGAAATAACGACAAGGATTGAAATAGGAACGGAGCCCATTAGAAATCAAGGCCCACAAGAATAGCCATTAGGGTGCCCACACGAACAGCAATTTTCTACACCAAAGCCACTAAAAAAATTAAGGTGCCCTAGCATCTATGGTGTTTAGTGCAAATCAATTATGCAATGAAGATTTAGATAAAATAAAACATGCAAGAAATCTTTCAAAATAAGTCAAGTAATACATTCAAAAAAAATAAAACCAACTTGAAGGAAACAAAAAAAAAGTACAAACCTCCAGTTGAAGGGTCCTGTCCTACAAGAATGTAATGCCAAGAAATTAAAATCACAAGACACCTAAGCATTTGAAGCTATATGAATATAAAAGAAATCAAATTGTAATATAAATAAAAAATACCAATCATATAAATAGAAGAAGAGAAGAGGGAAGAAGAAACAAAAGAAAAAGGAGAAAAAATAGATAGATTTAAAGACATTAATTAATTCTTAATTAAATATAATACAAGAGGGCATTTTGGGACTAACTACCATAAAGAGGGGATAGAGAGGCTCAAAGGTCATCACTGAATTGTTGGTTCGCCAAATCTACTCAATGCCGATTTTTTTCCCCTAGTATAAGTGGTGATCACATTCTTAAATAGGTTTTGCCTTATTAAACATAATTATTACTGTCAGTCTGATTTAATTACAGAAATGGACACCTAGATTTTTTTCAATTAAAAAATATTTTATAGAAATGCAATATAAAGAGCAAATTGTCAATTATTACCTATCACATTGTATTCCTTGACTAAAGTGATTGTTTGCAGATATATTCAAATTAAGTAATAAATATGTATGAAAATAAATTATACCAAGTAATGATGATCAAGAAAAGAACAAGTATGTTATGATAGGTAAAAGTCTATATTAATAGCTACGCGGGAAAGGAAAGAGTTTTGACAAGATAAGACTGGATATAAAAATAATTAAATTTCTGACACAATTATGTTTGGGGCGGACAAGCTGGTATCAAGGAGTCAGTGATAAAGCGTGAATTTAGGACAATCAGCCCTCATCAACAGTTGTTATGGCTGATGGGCTAGATGATAATCCAATGAAACGAAATCTGTCAAAAATCTATAAAAATTATAATATGATATTCCTAAGACAATGTTGATAATGAGAAGTGAAATATAAGCCTGCATAACATTGCTTAGTATAATGACGTAACAAGAAATTTCAGTAAAAGGTTTACATATATTCTTGACAATTGCTGCATATACTGCTTATAAGCAAGTTTGCTTATTATTATTGTTGTTAATTGTGATAGTCAATGACCAGCATGTGTGTTATTCTTTCCACTTTTGAATCTTATTTTAACATTGTTAATCTTACTGAGCGTGTAACATGCTATATACTATGATAATGATTTTTAGGAAGGGATAAGCAATAGGTGGACAAGTAGTCAGAAGACATGCATTTTATGTAGATATTAATTATAGTTTTAGGTGAATGTTAAAAAAAATTGGGGTTGTAGGCTCTAAAAATTTCAAGGCCCCCTACTCTCACATTTTGCTGTGGTTGAGAGATTTGAGGTCAAGTTTCAGAAGGCAAATTGAATTGTAAATAAGACATACCTAGAGATTTTGTCGTCATTTTACAAGGAATTTTTGACCCAAGTTAGAGGTTTTCAATAGGTGCAAACTCTTATAGTTAATTATCACTCTCGATAACGGGAGAGCACTTTCGATTCAAGACCAATCAATTAACACTAGATAATCAACGTTTTAAATTGTAAATTTTATCACTTTGAGCTTAAAGCGGATAGTGGAGGAAATTAGGACGAACTCGATCAAGAACCCATCTTATGTCGTCCCGGGTCGTTATGATCTCGAATCTACTTAATCAGAGGAGATAGTTGACCCAAGCTGAAAGGATTCTTGTCACCAACTATGAGTTGCATCGTCTAAGCAACCCTCATAGATCCGAAGTGAATATTTATCTATGACGACAAATTTAAGCCAATTTTAACTGACATAAGATTTTATGTCAATCAGTTATATCGTTACAGTTCACAACTCAAACAGCAGAAAGTCATTAACGAATATAAAGGATGTGAGCGTAATCATGATAAAATGTGTCATTTAGCGGCAAACACGCAGTCGGAGGACTTTGGTCTTAACCGCTAATTTTGTGGAGCATTTGGGCCAAACCACGAGGATAAAGAACTTGGTCCATGTATTTACTAGCATGACATAACTTTGATTATGAATATAGTGATACATTTAATGTAACGCTCAGTTTTAGTTACCAGGGAAAAATAACAAAGAATCGAAGAAAAGGAAAAGAAGTGGGGCAGCCGAACAGGGGAGAGGAAGCGAGGGGGTCCGAAGTCAAGGAGATGAGTTTGCCTTATAAATTATCGTATTTGGAAAGAAGGGACTTATCTGAGAATCGAACAACAGAAGAGGAGGGCTCTCGATCACGAGGGTTTCAGTAGTTGCGGCAGCTAGGGCAAAGAGTGTAGGAGGAAAACAGTGGCATCGGCAAGATCTATTGTGCTAAGGAGAAAGAGGCGACAGATTCATGTGATCCCGTGCACAAAGAAGATGGCGACATTGACCAAAGGAAGCTCGTACAAGAAGAATCGAGTAAAAGCTCTCCCTTGTGTTGAAGAAGCATCCCGCGTGCGATTTTATAAGGGTAGGCTATTTCCTTAAGTTATTTAATAACATATATATTATGAAAGTCTACTATTTAAATGAAAAACTCAAGTGTTTGATTCAAGCACTAAAGAAATGCTAAGGGTTTAATTTTAGAGTATTTAATAATAATTTTAATTATAATAATTAAGTTTTAAAGTTTAAAGTGTTAAAAGTCTAATTTAAAATAAAGCATTACAACAATAATTCATAATTAAATCAAAACACAATTAAGTAATAATTGAATATTTTATATTTTATAGGTGATAATATAAGTTAAGAGCAAGAAGATCATCTATCATTAAAGTGAATACTCCTATTCTTAAATTATAGTATTATTTTAGTATCTCTTTTATATAAGTTTTATGATTTGTTATTTATGCTTGATTAATGCAATTGATTTTTTATTATTAAATTATTGTTCATTTTGATGTGAATGTTTATAATCTCATATTATGAAGTATTTAATGTATTATAGTATTATATATTGAATAATATGAAATAATGAATGATATAATCTGCATAAATTGATTTTATGTGTACAATTGACTATGATGGAGTCACATCTTTATGGTACTAGTGGGGGAACATTAAGGTATCTGTGCATATATATGAAAAAGGATATTGATATTGAATTACTTAAATTTGTACAAATTTTTAGAATGTGCTCCCGTGACAGTTTTATAGATATAAAACGATATTGATATTATTGATATAATAATATTCATTGAATAACACGTTAAATGCTTATATTGATTTATTAAAAAAACTTAACTAGCATCATATTATTTTTCTTTCCCCTTGCATTAATGTAGTTTATGAATATGAATACTCACCGACTTATTTAGCACACTGTTATTTCTAAACTAATTTTTCATATTAATTTAATTGATTAAAATATGAATGATAGAAGTGAAAACATTTAAAGAAGATGCATACAACTAAAACGAGGTAAAGCTAAATATATTACTTTATATTCATTTAATTAGAGACTCTTTCATTTTATTAATAGCTAGTTATAGAAAATGGAAATCGAAATCTAAGTTTCGACCGTCTGACTGTTTTTTCCCGTCTAGGTTAATTCCATGCCTCGGGCTGGCTCATAACAAAGGAGAAGTCAGAGCACAGGTTTTATGATTAATTAATAGAATTTGGATGAAAAAGTCAATAGAATAATTAAAAGAAAATTTTAATAGTAATACACACTAAAAATTTAAGTTAATTCAAATTAATAATTAAATTCATTCAGGCATAGTGATACATCTGAAATTATAGAAGAAGAAAATTTGATAGGAAACGAAAAAGAAAAGCCTAACAATTAATATGAACATGAATGTCCTAACCTAGATGATGGAGTTGATGACTGCTAGTTCAGTAGTCCAAATCACAGCACATCGGAGGTAATACAATCGTTTTGGATAAGTACCTGAAAATATTTCAAAATTTGGGCCTTCCATTGTTTAAGAGAGCTAAAAACCTGATTGATGCGGAGAACTGGTTAGTGAGGATAAAAAAGATTCTAGAGAGTGTGACTTGTTTGGATGAAATAAGAGTATCGTTGGTGATGTTTGTGCTGGATGGAGAATCTTAAAGATGGTGGAGTGAGTAGCGTAAAGACAATCTAATGGACATACCTAATATGATGGCCAGTTGAGAGAAATTCCTGGAGTTATTCAAATGATAGTTTGTACCCCAATCCGTTTGAAGACAGATGCAGGACAGTTCATCAAGTTGGGGTAAGAAAAGAAGACAGCCATGCATAAAGCGGAGTTCACTGCACTGTCGAGGTATGCGCCACAATTGATCGATAATACAGAAAAAAATGCTAAATATTTGATGTCTAACCCTTAGGTTCAATATCTTGTTGAACTCAAGAGAGGGGCTAATGCAAAATTCGAAAATCTTAAATTAGCAGCAATAACAATTCTCCTCCGCTTACAATAAATAGCCAAAACCAAAGCACTGATCTAGCCTAGCTACAAACATAGATCACCCAACTGGCATCGATTCTAGAACAGATCATTCATAAATTGGATATCATGGAGAAGTGTCAAACACGAGATGAGTTTGTGCCTCATAATATAAGGATGCATGGGCCTCCTCTAGAAGCTAAAGTAGATGATAATGAAGAGGATGAAGATTTCAGGGGATTCGGTGAGCGTAAAGCTTGCTTTGGACGAAACGATCATGAAATTCCCAGGGGACGAGGAGGGTGTGGCTTCAACCGTCACTCTCGTGATGAACTAACCAGGCGCATGAAGATCGATATTCCAAACTTTCTTGAAAAAATGGACCCCAATGCTTTTGAAGTTTGGTTGACGGCTATTGAGAATTATTTTGATTGGTTCTTTGTTTCCAAAGATAGAAAAGTATGTTATGTCCGTATGAAATTAAAAGGACATGCACGAGCATAGTCGAGTAGCGTGGAAGAACAACTATGTCGTACTCAACGGGAGTCGGTGTCCAATTGTGAAGAAATGAAGGAGCGGGTAAAGGAGAAAAATTTACCTCTTGGCTATGAGCAAATGATGATTGAAGAGATGCTACAACTAAGGTAAAAAATATTGAACGTCGACCAGTACAGAGACCGTTTCCATGAATTGACTGTCCGAAACAAGGTGGTGGAAAACGAACAACAAACTCTAGCTCGTTATCTCACGGGGTTACGTAATGAGCTGCGAAAAGAGATGCTAATAGCATGTATCCTAAATGTTGATGACGCTTACCAATTGGCTTTACGCATTAAAAAGCAATTAGGATTCTCCAACAGAAGCGCATGTCATCTACGGATCCCAAACAGGAACAAGCATCAACAGAGCAATACCAGAAAACATCTTTATCCATTGACCAAGGTAGACACACCATGGTGGGTGACCAAAGAGGAAAATCCAAACTTATGAGCAACAAGCCAGAGTGCTATAAGTGCAAGGGGTTTGGACATTTCGTTGTAGTATGTCTTACGAGAGGAAAAAAATTGGCCTTTCTGTGTAAAAAGAATTTAGATTGGTGAACACAGTTTATTGAGTTGAAGAAACTGAATTCGAAGCAAGCGACGGAGAAGATGTTGAGCACTTGGGGGCAACTGATTTGCCCACTTATGTGATTCACTGAGTTTTGACAAATACTAATAAAGTGATCCAAGATGCTGATCTTGATTGGAGGCGCATTAATATTTTTCATACCTAAATGGAGCATGGTAGTCGTGCGCTAATTGTAATAATTAATAAAGGGAGTGGAATGAACGTGATTTCCAGCGATGCAGTTGAACGCTTGGGTTTGAAAGCTAAAAAACACCCCACCCCTTATCGAGTAAGTTGGGTTAATGAAGTTCACCCCTTTTTTGTTACACATCGTTCCTTAGTGAGGTTCACAATGGGGAAAAGTTATTCGGATGAGGCCTGGTGTGATGTGGTTCCCAAGACCCTTTGTCATTTGCTATTGGGTCGACCCTGGCTCTATGACAGAAAGGTGGTGTATGACGGGTATGCCAATTCTTACTCCTTTAACATTAATGGCAAGAAATTCGTTTTACCCTTTACAGATCTCTAAATTTGTAGCATAACTGAAGCAAAAAAAAGGTAGAATTCGTTCCAGTGGTAACCATTCAGCAATTTACACAACTCTAAAGGAAGAACAACTAGTATTGTTAGTAGTAAACCGAGAGGCTAAACAGGACGACGATATTATCCCCAATGAATTTGCGAAGATGCTAGAGAAGTTCCAAGACATTATGGCCGAAGAGATGACAAGACAGTTACCACCAATACGAAAGGTTCAACAATTGCCAGTAACCACAAACATACCGGCTCAATAAGACACAATTATTCATGTCCCTAAAAATACAGGAACAAGGGATGAAATTGCATCCATACTCGATCGCCAGTTTGTTACTACTCGGTGGGAAGGATATTTCAAGTTCTTAGTCCAATAGAAATATCATCCAAATTCGGACTCTGTTTGGTTACAAGCATCTGAGCTCCAACGTTTAAATCCTCATCTATTTGCTACTTACCGTCAGCATAACTTACCGGAGTCAAGTTCTTCAGGAGCGTCGTCAATTGATGCAAATTCAGAGGAAATAATAGAGGAGGATCTGAAGCAGCAAATCCAGATAAAATTATGAAGGAGGATTTAAAAGCAGAGGCAAATCAGGAAGGACGATAAAGTTAAATTCAAAATTCAAAATCAGCAAAAAGAGTTTTTGGAAGTTCTAGAGAAAATTATGGAGAAGGATGGCAAATCAGGAAGGAAGATAAATCCAAATTCAAAATTCAAAATCAGCTAAAGGAGTTTTTGAAAGTTACTTTTTTAGAAGCTTAATTAAAGGGTCTCGTCACGTTTTAGAAGTTTAATTAAGATTATTATTTAGATTCGGTTGTCTTTTTCTTTTATCTTTGTTATGCGTTTATTTGCTTTTCTAATGTAATTTTTATAGTTTATTACTTTCCCAACTGGGATGAGAAGATTGTAATAGGATTTAATTTTGTAAAGGAGTACGAAGAAAAGAGGAGATTAGTCATTGTTTCGAATTCACGATTTTTGAAGTCTGTTGGTGAGTTTCCAATACTGCAGAGTGATTCTGCATTAGCCCCTCTCTTAAGTTCAACGAGATATTGAACCTAAGAGTCTTACGTTCAATATGAGGGACTAATGCAGAATCACTCTGTAGTGTTAGAAACTCACCAACAGAATTCGAAAATCGTGATTAGAAGCAATAACCATTCTCCTCTGTTTTTATTCCTACTCCTTTAAATAATAAAATCCTATTACAATCCTCCCATCCCAACTGGTAAAGTAATAAACTATAAAAATTACATTAGAAAAACAAATAAATGCATAACAGAAATGTAAGAAAAAAACATAACCGCATCTAAATAATAACATTAATTAAACTTCTAAAACGCGACCCTTTAATTAAGCTTCTAAAAACGTAACTTCCAAAAACTCCTTTCACTGATTTTGACTTTGGAATTTGGATTTATCGTCCTTCCTGATTTGCCATTATCTTCCATAATTTCCTCCAGAACTTCCAAAACCTTCTTTTGCTGTTTTTAAATTTTGAATTTGAATTTATCGTCCTTCCTGATTTGTCTCTGCTTTGAAATCACCCTCCATAATTTTCTCCGGATTTGCTGCTTGGACATCCTCCTCCATAATTTCCTCCGAATTTGCATCAATTTATGGCACTCCTGAAGAACTTGACTCCAACAAGTTATGCTGACGGTAAGTAGCAAAAAGATGAGGATTTAAAAGTTGGAGCTCAGATGCATGTAACCAAACAGAGTCTGAATTTGGACGATATTTCTTTTAGACTAAGAACTTGAAATATCTCCCATCTGAGTAGCAACAAACTGGTGATCGAGTATGGATGCAATTTTATTCCTTGAACCTGTATTTTCAGGGACACGAATAATTGTCTTGTTAACCGGTAATTCTGTGGTTGCTGGCACACGTTGTACCTCTCGCGTTGGTGGTAGCTATCTTGGCATCTCTTCGGCCATAATGTCTTCTCTAGCATTTTCGTAAACTCGTTGGGGATAATACCGTCGTCCTGTTTAGTCTCTCGGTTCACTACTAACAATACAATTGTTCTTCCTTTAGTGCTTGAGTGAATGGCCGAGTGGTTAGCACTGGAACGAATTCTACCTTTTTTTTGCTTCGATTGTGCTTCAAATTTACAGATCCGCAAAGGGTCTAAAACGAATTTCTTGTCATTAAAGTTAAAGGAGTAATAATTATCATACCCGTTATACACCACCTTTCTGTCATAGAGCCAGAGTCGATCCAATAGCTATTGGCTAACAATCATGGGAACCAAATCACACCAGGCCTCATCCGAATAACTTTACCCCATTGTGAACCTCACTAAGCAACGAAGCGTAACTAAAATGGTTTAACTTCATTAACCCAACTTAATTGATAAGGGGTGGGGTGTTTTTCAATTTTCAAACCCAAGCGTTCCACTGCCTCGCTGGAAATCACGTCAATTCCACTCCCGTTGTCAATTATTACATTTAGCGCATGACCACCATGCTCCATTCAGGTATGGAAAATGTTGGTGCGCCTCCAATCAAGATAGCACATTGGATCATTTTCTTAGTACCCGTCAAACTCGATGAATCATACAACTAGGCAAATCACTTGCCCCAAGTGCTCTACATATTGAATGTCGCTTGCTTCGTATTCCGTTTCAACTATAATTGTGTCCACCAATCTAAAATCTTTTTCACACACAAAGGCCATTTTTTCGCTCGTAGGACATACTACAGCAAAATGTCCAAACCCCTTGCATTTATATTATTGTGGCTCGTCGCCCATAAGTTTGGATTTTCCTCTTTAGTCACCCACCATGGTGTGTCTACCCTGGTCAATGGAGATATGGTTTCTGGTATTGTTGTGTTGATGCCCGTTCCTGTTTAGGTTCAGTAGATGACATGCACCTTCTGCTGGAGAATCTCAATTGCTTTTTAATGCGTAAAGCCAAGTGGTAAGATTCATCAACATTCAGGATCGGTGCTATTAGCATCTCCTTTCATAGCTCATTACGTAACCCCGTGCGAAAACAAGCTAGATTTTGTTGTTCGTTTTCCAACACCTTGTTGTGGACAGTCAATTCATGGACACGGTCTGTGTACTGGTCAACAGTCAATATTACTTGCCTTAGTTGCAGCATCTCTTCAAAAATCATTTTGCTCGTAGTCAATTGGTAAATATTTCTCATTAAGCCGCTCCTTCATTTCTTCCCACCAACGCCCGATGAGTATGACGTAGTTGTTCTTCCACGCTACTCCACCAAACTCGTGCACATCCTTTTAATTTCATAATGACATAACGTACTTTTCTATCTTCAAAAACAGAGAACCAATCAAAATAATCTCAAAAACTGTCAATCAATCTTCAAAACATTAGTGTCCAATTTTCCAAGAAAGTCTAGAATATCAATCTTCATGTCCTTGGTTAGTTCATCACGAGGGTGACGGTGCCACGCCCTCGTTCCTAAAAATTTCATGACCATTTCGTCCAAAGCAAGCTTCAAGCTCACCGAATCCCATGGAATCTTCATCCTCTTCATTATCGTCAACTGCAGCTTCTAGAGGGGCCCGCGCATCCTTCTATTATGAGGCACAAACTCATCTCGGATTTGACGCTTCTCCATGGTATCCAATTTATGAATGATCTGTTCCAGAACCGACACCAGTTGGGTGATCTGTGTTTGTAGTTGGGCTAGATCAGTGCTTTGGTTTTGGTTATTCGACATATTGTAAAAGTTACCACTACGGGTTACCGCCATTAAATATTTGAACTCTTTGAAGCAGGAAAACCTGACTGATAAAAAATTGATGTCTAACTCTTAGATTCAAAATCTCATTGAACTCGCGAGAGGAGCTAATGCACAATCACTCTGCAGTGTTGGAAACTCACCAACAGAATTCGAAAAATCATGAATTAGCATCAATAACCATTCTCCTCCTCTTTTCTTTTTACTCCATTAAATAATAAAATCCTATTACAATCTGCCCATCCCAACTGGGAAAGTAATATACTATAAAAATTACATTAGGAAATTAAATAAACGCATACAAAAATGGAAGAAAAAATATAATCGAATCTAAATAATTAACTTTAATTAAACTTCTAAAACGTAACCCTTTAAATAAGCTTCTAAAAACATAACTTTCAAAAACTCCTTTTGTTGATTTTGAATTTTGAATTGGATTTATCGTCCTTCCTGATTTGTCATCCTCCTCCATAATTTACTCTAGAACATCCAAAAACTCATTTTGATGTTTTTGAATTTTGAATTTGAATTTATCATCCTTCCTGATTAGCCTCTGCTTTGAAATCCTCCATAATTTCCTCCAGATTTGCTGCTTCGAGATCCTCCTTCATAATTTCCTCTAGATTTCCATCAAATTTTCTTTCAGTACTAAAGGATTTGATCAGACAGTCGTTGGTACCTATAGGGATCGATGAATATTCAGTACTAGTGGAACGACTTAGAAGAGTGAAGATTGACTATCAGCATATTCAAAAGCGTATGGAGATACACAAGAGAAAGATTAATGATGAAGGTGAACATGTAGATCACACAGAAGAATCCAATGGGAAGAAGTCCAAGGATAATTTGGGTGGAGTTAGTATAGATACGACTCAGTGTACTGTAGTTACTTGTGCCAGATATAAGGGTGAATATTTGATGTTCATTTTTCACCACCTTGTTGAAGACAATATAAGAGTGAATGTTTAATGTGATCTAACATTTGTTATTGGCGTCATCAGCCTGATCATATAGCAAGATATGACCTATCTCTTGGACAGAAGAGCGTTGAAGATTAGAAATCAAGTAGGGCTTCATCACAGAAGATTGGAGGTAGGCAGATAAAGATAGTCCATAGCTTCAGCTCCGACCCAAGCTCAACCAAGGCAACATGTTCAAAAACCAGTATATTTTCGAACTCATAATAAGCCTGAAGAACCTACTACTGTTGATGGTGATGAGGTCTGATGAGTTTGCTTTTCTCTTATATGTAAGAGTATTTTCCTAACAAACTTTCTTGTTTCAGTATTGTTATCCAAAGTATAGCTAAGTCACCTTATATCGAGTCTTTGCATTCTTAGTTATTATTTTTATCTTAATGAACTTGTCATGTGTTGTGGACATATACACGAGTTACATGTGAGCACACACATTTTCTTTTTTTTTTAGTCTTGATTATTTCACTGAACTTGTTGTAGCTTACTCTACATTGTTGACTTCTGAAAGTTTAAGGAGCACCAAGGCAAGCAGTCAGGTGTGATATTTTTTGGAGATTGTACAGACTTTTGGGCTGTTATTTTTATTATGTTGAATTTAATAACTATATATATATATATAGTTTAAAATTCGGGATAACGGCGTCCCGAGCTCTGGGATTTCGTCATGGCGATTCCCGGTGATTCTTGCTTCGGCTTCGTCGAGCACGAGAAGAAGGTTCGTCGTGTTCATCTGCGTGCTTCGATGCTTCACGACCTAGTTCTGATGCTGTTGTCCACCGGCAGAGCACGGCTGCTGACCGAGCCTTCGGCATCGCAATCGTCGTCTGCGTCTGCTCAACCTATTGCTGCATGAAGACCGTCTGCGTTCGCGACCAGTTCGTTCGAGCGAAGGACTTGGCTTCTTCTCTTCTCGTCTGAGTTGAACTTCCTCTCGTTCGACTCTTTGCTCTCCTTCGACTTCCAGTCGCACAGTAAGTGTTCGCAGTTCTCTGACTGTAGAGGCCGCTCGACGACTTCTTTCTGATGGCATCTAAGGCTTCCTATGCTGGAGCTGTGGGCAGCAATTCCCACAATGATCACCTCTTTTTTCCACAAAAATTTCATGACACTGCGGCTGGAAAAATACAGGGCAATTTTATCAGGCCGATTGGTTCTAAAGATGGGAAACTTGTTGTTATCTTACAACACTGGAAATGAAGGTTCTCTCCGATGATGTTAAATTTACTTTAGTTGGGAAATTCCAATTTGGTCGCCCCAATATGGATTTAGTTAGAAAATTTTTTGAGAATCTCAAACTTATTGGTGGATGAAAATTAGGAGTGTTAGATGACAGACACTTACTCATTCAGATACAAAAGAAAGAAGACTATGCTAGACTCTTCGCTTCAACAATCGGTTTTGATTGTTGGCACCAACATGAAGCTTATCAAATGGACTCCTGATTTGACTCAACTAAGGAACCTCCTATCGTTCCTATGTGGTTCAAACTTCCGAGGCTTCCCTTTCATTTGTACAATCCACGTGTTTTGTACAACATTAGTCAAGCTCTCGGTACTCCTCTCAGCAATGATGCTCCTACTTTTGATAGGGTCTCTCCAGGTGGGGCCAGGGTTCAAGTGGAGAGGGATTTCACTCTCCCTGATGTGGATCGTTTTTGGATCACTGATGGTGCGGATGGGCTTTGGCAGGAGGCTATGGTGGAGTGCAGGCCTCTCTTTTGCCAGCATTGCAAGATGTTTGGGCACATTCGAGACACCTGCTATAGACTGCATCCTCCCTCGAGGAAAAGGGCTGCTGGGCCTTCTGCTATTGTTGAAAATTCCCAACGTAGAGTTGACGCTAACCTGGCTCAGGAGAATAAAGTAGCATCTGATGCTGATAAAAGTTTAAACTCGAGTCGACATGGTCATCGTGGAGAAGTCTCAGCCGGTTATTGCCACTCCGGAGACTACAGTGGTTACTGCACAAGCTGGAAGTGTGGCACTTCTTCCTGAGCTGGAAGTCGTCCAGGGGGCTACTTCAGCCGTCCAGGGAGATTCTGAAATTTTTTGGGAATTTTTGAAATTTTGGGCCAAGAGGGGTATTTAGGGTATATGGAGGTTATTTAGAGTGTATTGGGGTATTTTGGTGGATTTAAGAGGTGGGAACTGTTTTGAAATGATTTTGAGAAATTTTGGGTAATTTTTGGGAAATTTTGAATGATTTGGTGATTGTAGGGGCAATTTAGGTAATTTTGGGTAGGTTTAGGGACATGAGTCATGGACTTAGCCAAGTCCAAGCACTTTGGACCAAATCTAGCCAAATGATAACCACTTCATGACCCTTCACATATTGACCCTAGCCATCTTAATCAAAGACCAGTGGCTTTGGTTCAATCATGTGAGTTTCTTAAAGGGTAGAAGGTAAGGGTTCAAGGTTTGGGTTAAGTGGCTTAGGAGTGTGTGTGTGCAAGAGAAACTCAAGTCACCCGAGGTTACCCTAAGCCCAACATTCCTATGGGAACTCACTACTAGTTGCCCATATGATGGTTTTAACCTTCCAAGGTGATTCAGAGGTTTGTAACCATCCAAGTGTGGTCCCAAGAGGAGTTAAGAAGTGGCTGAGAATTGCGAAATGGTGGGTCCCAACTCTAATCCTCTAGGATAGTCCAGGAGAAGTCCTATGGCTAGATCCAAAGCACTAAGAGAAAGATCAGACCTCACCAAAAATGATGTCAACAGACGATCTCGTTGTTGCTACGAAACCGAAGAAGGAAGACAAGGCTTGTGCGGCTTTGATTTTGAACAAAGGGAAAATGGACGAGGCTTCGGTGGAACGATGACGCAAGTGAGTTTTGATGTAGGAGGATGATGCGTGCGAATTCTACACTCTAATAGAAAGGAGAAGAACGAGAATGAGAGAACAATGAAGACGTACGAAAAACTTCGAACGGACAATGGGCTTCGAACAAGGAAGATGTGGCATTGTGTTTTAGGGTCAATCGGGCTTCTTAGTTGCGGGTTGTCCAAACAGAGAAGAGGGCAAGTTAGATACTAACACGAAAGGGGAATACTAGAGATGTTCGAGTGAGGCAGCGAGATTGGGTACAGGACTGTCGTGCGGACTTCTTGTTTCAAACAAGAGTGTTCTCCGAACAAATGACTAAAAATCTAAAGGTGCAGGGGCAATAATGGAGCAATTTATTATTATTCTTTTTTTTTTAATTCTTAAAAATATTTAAAAGTAAACAGTGGTACGTATAATTTCATATTTAAGTATTTTTAAAAGTTTTGTACCTTTTTTAAAAATTGTTTATATATACTTCCTGATTTATAGTTGATATAAATATTAATTAAAGGATGAAATATAGGTGTTTGCTTATGATGATTTGGTAAGATTAATTATCTACTCGTTTGATCCTGATGACTATTATATGTCAAGATGAGTGTCACTGAAAATTAAGTCTGAGTTATCCCACACCATTGTTTAACCTAAGGGTATTGACTAGGCGATGATGGGCAAACATAATTTAGTGGGTATAGGTGATTCATCTTTTTGAGCAAAAGGCTCAATTGACGTATATGAAAAACATATTATTGCCAAAAACAGGTGAGGGTGCTTATTGAATTAATTTTATGCAAACCAAAACAGAATTACCACAGATGAAAAAATTCTGCTTCAGCTGGTACTTTAAAGTTGGATTAAATATCCAATAATGGAATGCCATAGACTTACCAAGAACCGAAAAATGCTTTAGAATGAATAATTGCATATTGCTGTCTAAGTTGAGAATTTAGAAAAGAAATAGTTTAAATAAAATAACTGAACTGAAGAATAATTTGATAGAATTACTATAATCAAAACAACATGATTACAAATAAGGGAAAATTTTGTATGTCTGCATCGTGAATTAATTCCTCTAAGAGGCCAAACAAATCTATAAATTATTTCTTTCAAACGAAGGAAGCATTTTCTTTGACTTACAGATAGTACATCAAATCTTCAGCAACTTCCACAATAATAACTAATACTTCCAAGACATCTATAGCTCGAGTTACACACCTGAGGCCAACCATAATGAATAACTCTTCGAATATTTGACTTGTCAATCCCCATTCCAAAAGCAATTGTTGCAACAATTACCTAAATTTTCAGAATGAGGATTAGCATAAAAGAAAAGGTATCAAAATTTTACAAAAATAGATCATGGAGATAAACAAACGCAACAAATTAACTAGAAGTAGACAATATAAGGGAGTAAGGGTAATTTAATGGAACTATAACATGGGCAAGAATAATATTAGGTAGTTTAGCAGGCATAGTATAGTTCAGCCAAATACAAGAAGCAAAGGTTCAGCAGAAACCAACAGGACTTAAATTTATCAACTTTGAATGCGTCCAGTTTAAGTTTAAATAGGAGATTATATGAACTTTAAAGAACATGGAAGTAAACAAAGAAAATGAATTAGCAATGGGAGTAACTAGTACCAGGAAATGAAATAAATTTAATCAAATTATACCGTTAGCGTCTATAACATAACAAAACTTGGCAGCCAAAAAAAGATTGATCAACGAAATAGGAGCAGTATGATTTCAGCTGAAGCCAACAAGAGTCAAATAGCCTAAATGTATAGATTTCAAGAGGATCAGGATAACTTATTCTAGTTCAAACTAGTTCAACCTCACCAAACATGAAGAAGCCAGCCTCAAGTTAGAAATATGTAAAATAAACAGGAATCAGCAAAAGGTAAGATAACTGATATAGAATGAAGAACTTAGCCTTATGTGACCCTTTGGTTTAAGACCATGCAAGGTAATTCAACTTCTTAAATGCTACACTTATTAAATAGGTTCCATCTCCATTTTAAGATTTCTTACATAAGCTTCCCATATCAACTTCTGAATTTTATGATACCAAATGGCTAAAGCTGATAAATTAACCTGTAAATGATGTCATTAGCTCCCACAAATTTATCAAAAATAGAACAGAATTATTCTAAAAAAAATGCAATGGTGAAAAAAAGGCAGAAAAGAAAGTGAGGAATAGGAACTCAAAATTTTGAACAGCAATTAACCCAACCCACAACGAATAAATCAATAAGCTAAGGGAAGGTCAAGCACAAACGAAGAGAATTTCATGCATGGAGATAGGTGACAACAACACCAACCTCTATTACAACCATCTGTGGAAATGGTGAGTGATCGGAGAGAGAAAGTGATACCGCAGTGGCATCGCCACTGGGAAAGAAATCAACGAGGGAGAATGATCGGAAACAACAAAAATAATAGAATAAAAAGCATTGAAGGAAAAACTGAAACCACAACAGAGGCAAGAAGACCAAAATCAAACTATTTGCTTCAGAAATTCAGATATGAGAACAAGATTCAATGGCCAAAACACCACCTGAGAGCCACCTCAGAATACAGCAGCAAGGAAGGCAAGCCAACCTTAGGAAAAACCAGAAACTTCCCAAAACTTTAGTCCCAAAATAGCCTATATGTCTTTTATAAGCTAAGACGCTTCCTATTTACAAGCATATCATCCAAATAACTAAACACTACAAAAAACACAAGGCGCAATAAAAAAGAATGAAATAAAACAACCATAAGGACACTAGGACAGCAAATATTTCAAGCTCCAGCATCATTCTCCCGCAGTTCACGGGAATTCTTCATTAGTAATTTCGTAGTCGGATTTGTAATGTGGAGTCGAGTCGACGATGTTGAAAGTAGTAGAAACATTTTTTTGCTCAATACATATGGCTTGTTTCAAGCAATCAAAGCTAAGTTGTGCTTGCTCGCTCCAGCAGATATGAGCTGCCTTGAGCAATTCAATCAATGGGGTAGCAATTGCACTAAAGCTCTTGACGAACCAGTGATAGAAAGAGGCCAACCTATGGAATTGTCTGACTTCAATTAAGGATGTAGTAGTCCGACAGTCCTTTACAAAAACAATTTGCTGGAATCCATCTCCATTCTAGCTGTCGGGATCATAAATCCCAAGAAAATGATGCGTGAAATTATGAATTCACACTTAACCTTATTGGCAAAAGTTGTGACTGTGGGACCACAATAACATCCGTAAAAGTTGCAGATATTTAGTCTTCTTAGAGCTATAAATCAAAAAATTGTCGATGTATATTACCACAAACTTCCCCATGAAAGGATGCAAAACTTGATTCATTTGGCACATAAATGTGCTCAAGGCATTAGAAACCCCGAATGACATCACCATCCATTTGTATAGCCCATCTATTGTCTTGAACGTTGTTATGCACTCATTTCCTTGTCGCATACGCGTTTGAAGATACCCGCTTCAAAGGTCTAATTTGGAGAAGACACCGCCTCTCTTAAAAGATTAAAATGGTCGTCCAATTGAGGAATGAGAAACATATATTTGATAGTGAATTTATTTACAGCCCGACTGTCAATCAACATGCGTCATGTCCCATCTTTCTTTGAAGCCGAGAGAGTCGGAACCACACACAAAAAAGTACTACAATGTACTTCTCAGCTTGTCCTGTCATGACCGAGCCCCGGACTTAGACTTAGCTAAGGCGGAAATTGTGGTCAAACGGTATTAACATTGCATTTTTACCTTCCACATAATTCTTTTTTCATAAAACTTTCAAAATATAAGAGTCACTGATATCCACAAATTGCAATAAATTTAAAGCATATATAAACAACTATAATAATTTGAAGACAATATTGAATAGTGTATCACTATCTGGAAAAAAAAAAAAAAAAAAAAAAGAGCAAGCAAACTATCATAAATATCTAACAGCAGCGGTCATTCTATAAACCATGTCTCTCCTAAAAGTATGTGATTCTCATCATCCACCCAAATCAAGAGCACATAACCTTAGTAGATCCTCCAAATTCTGAGTAGTCCTCTGACTTACCATCTGTCTGAGGGTGAAATATTGTACTAAAAGTCAACTGGATCCCCAAAATTCTTGAATCTTCTTCCACAATCTGGAAGTAAACCTGTCATCTCTATTGGAGACAATAGACTTCGGCACTCCATGCAATCTCACAATTTGATCCACATATAATTTGACTAGCTTCTTCACTGGATAAATTTGTCTTATGGGCAAGAAATGAACAGACTTAGTAAATCGGTTGAAGATAACCCATATAACATCATGACTCTGACGTGATCCAGGCAACCCAATCACAAAATCTATTACAATTTCCTCCAACTCTGGAATTTATAAAGGCTGCAACTAACCTCCAGAAGATTGAAGCTTTATCTTAACTAGCTGACACGTAGGACACTTCCAAATTACCTGAAGCCTTCCTACTCAGCACATGTGTCACGACATTCACCTTAACAAGATGGTATTGAATATCCAAATCATAATTTTTAATAAACTCCAGCCATCTCCTCTGTCTCGGGTTGAGTTCTTTCCAGGCAAAAATATACTTCAAACTCTGGTGGTAAGTAAAAACTTCGCAACTCCGTATTAATAATGCCTCCATATTTTAAGTGCACTGCAAACTCCAAATCATGTGTGGGATAGTTTCTTTCATGGTTCTTCAATTGTCGTGATGGATATGCAATAACCCTCCATGCCCAAACCCCTTAAAGATGCATCACTGAAAATCTGAAACCTATCAAAACCTTGAGTGACCAAAATTCGAGTATACATTAAGCAAGTCTTCAGCTTATGAAATGCCTCTTTACAACGGTTTGACCATTCGAATTTCATTGCCTTCTCAGTCGACTTTGATAGCGGCATAGCAATCTTTGAGAACCCCTATACAAATCTTTTGTAATACCCAGCTAGACCTAGAAAACTTCTTACCTCAGTGACAATAGTAGGTTTTGATCAATCTGCAATCACCTTTGACCTTATTCTGATCCACAGAAATGTTATTTCAACTGATAATGTGCCTAAGAAAAGCAACACATTTAAGTCAAAACTCCATTTAGAAATTTTGGTATAAATTGTCTTCTCCATCAAAACATGAAGCACAAAATGTAGATGATCTATATGACTAACTTCATCCCTCGAATACACTAGAATATTATATATAAAGACGATCACAAAAGTATCTAAAAACTGTTTGAAAAATTTGTTCATCATATCCATAAAAATTGTTGGAGCATTAGTCAGTCTAAATGGCATCACCACAAATTCATAGTACCATATCTGATCCTGAAGGCCATATTCTCAATGTCTTCTTAGTTAATCTCAACTAGTAATAGCTCGACCTTAGATCAATTTGTGAAAATACAGATACCCCTTCAAACTGGTCAAACAAATCGTTAAGCAATGGAAATTTATTTTTAACTATGAGCTTATTCGAATCACTGTAGTTAATGCACATCTTGAAGCTTTTATCCTTCTTCACGAAAAATACTAGAGCTCCCCAAGGTGAGGTGCTAGTTCAGATGAAGCCCTTATCTAGTAATTCCTGTTGTTGGTCCTTCAGCTCCTGCAACTCCTTAACTGTCATTATGTAGAGTGCTTTGAATACCGACTCAAAACCTGGCAAGGGCTCAATAGATAAATCAATCTTTCGCGCTGGTGGTAGCCCTGATAAAGGCTGTAAACGAGTCGAGTCGAGCTTGAGCCACCCTCAGCTTGAGCTTGAGCTTGATTAATTTTCTCGAACTCGAGCTCGAGTTCGAGCTTAAATTTACGAGTTCGAGTCAGCTTATTTAATATAAAAGAGAGAAAATGATATTAAATAATTTTATAATAAGTTGATAAATAGAACGAACATATAGAAAATAAATAATAAGAAATCACCTAATACACAACAAAAAATATTATTTTCTTGACATTTTTAATACCTTAAAGAAAAAGTTTTGAATTTTAATATGTTTTGAGTATATTTATGTTAATATTTTCTTAAACGAACCGACACACAAGTTAACAAGTCGAGTCGGGGTTGACTTGAGCTTGGCTTATTAGCTTGAGCTTAATTCACGAGCCACTTATCGAGCAGAGCTCGAGCTGGTTCAAGAGTCGACTTGACTCACTTGCACCCCTAGCCCTGATAAATCATCATAGAATACTTCTGGACATTCTCTCACCACTAAATATCACCCAAAGATTTCACTTCATTAGAGGTATCTACTACGTGAGCAGCAAAACCTTGATTTCCATGATTTAATAATTTATAAGCCTTCAAATATGTGATTATCATGGATGTCAATCCTATGTCACAAGAAAATTTAACTTCTGCATCCCCTGGTATATTTATTTTGACGAACATTTTATTGCAATCAATGGTAACAAAATTTTTAGATATCAAATCCAAGCCTAAAATCATATTAAATTTCACCAAGAGTAAAATAATAAGTTTGGCATCAAAATTCTTCTCATCAATCATAAGTTTCACCTCACATGACTGATTAAGTTCCAGAAAAGCACTATTGGTTATTTTAACTAATAGCATCACAAGCATAGAAATGATATTCAATCGCATCACTTTAACCAATTCCTCAGCTATAAAAGAGTGTGAAACTCTTAAGTCGAACAATACTCTTATCGATTTACTCTAAAGATGTATGATTCAATCATAAAATAATTATATTGAATATTTAGAGTCGGCTTAATAAAGTATTTAAATTCTTTGTTTTATGTGGCATGACATGAATTCTATAATAATTAAAGTGCATTGGATTAAAATTATCAAATATAAAACATATTTGTGATGACATCAGAGGAGATTTTAGCTTTTTACTACGAAAGTGCATATATTCTGGGTTGAACATTCTGGTGAGTCTAGCATGCAGTTGCCACAGATTTTGAAGATTGAGCTACCCTCGATCTAATATAGCTCCTCTGAGATGGTGCAGCACTACTCCTGGAATCTCTTGGAGCACTCTAACCCAATTTAGGGTAATTACTCACCATATGTACTGGTGGCACCAAAAGCAAGTATTGTATCCAGAGAGACGTTCGCCCTTATGAGAGTTTCCATGCCTGTCGCATTTCTTTGCTTCAAACTGAGTGTCGATGCAGCTAGATTTGGCTTTCATAGCACCGGTATTCACAGACTCGAACTGTCTGCTCTGAGGAAACCTGAATCCATCAAAATTTCTTCTCTCCTGAATGTCCCTCCTCCTCTGTAGCATCCAAATTCAGCTCAATCCTCCTATCCCTCCCCATCATAACAGAATAATCATTGATTTCAACAAGAATCAATGGTTGTCTAATCACATCTTTAAGCCCAGGAAGAAATCTTACCCTTTCCTCTGCATTTGGAATCATTTGGGGCGCATACTTTAACAGCATAGTGAATTTTGCTTCATACTACATAATTTAGTGATCACCCTGTATCAACCGAATAAATTTATCCTACATTTCCTTTCTGGAGGACGGTGGTACAAAACAGTCTCTAAAAGTGCCCACAAACTCGTCCCTACTAAGTGGCCAACCCTATCGCCACATTTCTCCTGTAATTGTCCTCACCACTATCTTCTCCCTGTAATGCAAATGTGACCAATGTTACCATCCTCTCAGGAGGACGGGATAACACATCTAAGATCTTCTCCACTCTCAGCAACCAGTTTTCAACATTCACCGGACCTCCTTCTCCATAAAAGAGAGGTCTTATATCTTGAAATAATTTCAAATTTTTATCCATATGACCACTTTCACTGAAACTGGCCCGAGTATTAGAGTGCGTAATCAACAACGTTACTACAGACACAATCTCAGCGAATGCATTTGTATTCACAATAATTTGTGGTAGTGTATCAACTTCTACCATATCATCTATAGCTTCTTCCCATTCATTTTTCATATTTCTGAAATAATGTAAAAAAGATTATAACTAGGCATAATTTTAATCCTTCATTAATATCATTTATGAATTAATTTAATCATCGTAATGGCTCTTTTAGATCATGATCCAACCAAAATGCTCTGATACTACTCGGCCCCGAGTTTAGAATTAACTAAAACAGAAATTGGGGTTGAAGTGTATTAACATTTTATTTTTATTTTTCACTAGTTTTCCCATAAAACTTGTAAAATATAAAAGAAACACTAATATCCACAAGATGCAAAAAATTTAAAATATACAGAAACAACAATAATAATCTAAAAACAATTTCAAATTAGTACTGAATAGTGTAAAACTACCCAAAAAAATGGTACAAAGAAACTATCATAAATACCTAGCAGTAGCGGTCCTCCTGTAACCAAACCTGTCCTATCAGACATATCAACCTATTATTTTTCTTTTCTTGAAAGAAAACATTAATTGAAATAGTCAGTTTGACTTAGTAATTAATTATAATTTTCATATATATTAAGTTATTATGTCAATGTTATGCATGAATAACTATTGAAAATGTTGTCCACTTATTTATAAAACTTTAAACTTTTGTGTTAAACTCGTTTAACTTTAACTATGTACCGTTTTAACCTCTTTAAGAGTCATAACAGGGTTGTCGTCATATCCCAATGTATCTTTAAAAATGTACCTGAAGATACTCTAAAAAATGTACCCAAAGGTACTCTAAAAAATATAAGTGAATGTACACTCAAATTGCACCCGAAGATACACTTTTACCATTTTATTTAACGTGTACGGGTACATTGCATCCCCTACCACAACCATCTATGAGTAATCCTACAAACCTATAATTTTTTCATTTCAATTCCTTCAAATTGCCTCCTTTTAAAAAAACTATTAAACATCCATTTTTTTCTTTTTCCCATTTTATTTCCTAAAACCTTCAAGCTCACAAAATGCATATAATTATAAAATGAATATTTCAAACATTATCAAAATTATTTATTAAATAAATATTAATTTAATACATATAAGAAAATAATTACTCATATTTGCTTTTAAGAGGCCTCTAAAATACTTATTCCACCACAATTTCTTTGGACAACCACGCATATTAATTAAATGTGTATATAATTATAAAAATCTCATTCTAAAAAAATACACATATATATCTAATGACATATGATTAAATTGACACCTATAAACCGAAAGGCAAATCCTTACCTTAAAATTTGACTTGCTTTCTTGCACAAGTCTTCAGTTTCTCCCCTCCATCTCAAAAATATAACTTCCTAACCTGAAGTACTTTTTTTATTACAATTATATTTACTATTAACACGTAAAAAATAAACTTAAATATGCATATAGAATTAATTAATTAAATTAATATAGCTCTAACTTACCTTTGTAATCTTTTAACTGCCCAAAATTTCTTCTATTTTTCCTCATACAATACATTCACATTAATCCGCTTTCAAATTTCAGGATTTAAATAACTGTGATCCTGATTCAATAAAGTTTTGCATCAAACATTCACACACATATATATAAATTTATTTAACTTAATCAAAATCTAAGGATTTACCCTTTAAATGGTTTGGTCCTACCTTCAGCCCAGCACCGTACGAGCCCTCCCCGTGGTCTTCTTCCTCTGGTCACAAGTTTGGCACCAGCGCACGCATGAAAATTCGCGGACACTGACTCTCCTTCCCCTCTTCTTCCCGCACGCCTCGACAGCCCTAACGCGTGCAGAGCTCGCTTCTGGGGCTTCTTCTTCCTTTGACCGCAAACTCAACATCAAATATTTCCTCCTTCGATCTCTTGCATGCGAGCACTACACAAAATTTTCCTTCTTCCTCCTTGACTTCTCCTTCTTCTTCCTTCCTCTCCTCGCACAGTACCTACGCATGAGGCCAAGGCTTCCTCCTGCCTTCTAGACTTCAATCTACTAGGGTTCAGCACAGTACAACATGCGTGCAGTCTTCCTTCTTTCTCCTTTTCCTCTGCATTTGAGCATAATATTGAAGTCGCTCGACCACCTTCCTTCCCTTTTTTCCTTCGATTTCTTGTCCTTCACCCCCGCAGCTTCACTTCTCGCCCCTATGATTTCTTCATTTGAAAAAGGGCACGGGCACGCGACTCTTAAGTCGTAACCGAAGGGATGAAGGGATGTGTAATCTAATTGCCTATTCAATGTATTTTTATTATTATGATTATTATTAATATTTATTTTTTTTTTTTTTAGTTTATTTCTATTATTACATATCCACTTCAACGTTGAAACTCCTCATGCTCCTTTAGAGACACTCTATGTGTAGATTCTTCAAGGATGGCTGAACCAGGCATACACTTAATGGCATTTTGTACCTCTGTCATAGGAGGTAATCTTGCAGGAATTTCCACTCGAGAATATGTCTTAGAACAGTTGTATAAATCCCTAGATTTTAAAAGGTGTCGGGTGTTGTCCAGAATTTTCGATGATGATTAGGAGGTACCCCGTCACTGTCTCATTCAGATCTTTCGAAACCAGTGGAGTAAAAGTAGTGATTTCAGTCTTTCCTTAATTGGCACCAAGATGGTTTGAATTGCATGTTTAAGAAATGAATGTGTTTGCATGTTCGTCATAAATTGTATGGTGGTCATGTTGCCAAGGCCGACTAAGTAATATATGACAAACGTCCACACAAATTACATCACATAAAACCTAATCCTGAAGTTTTTGACCGATCAAAAATCACACCAAGAATTATCAGGTGACGTTAATTTCAGCCCCCTTCTTGAGCCACATGAGTTGATAGAAATTGGGATGAGGTCGTGTAGCTAGCCCAAGCTTCTCTACCATAGTTGTTGAAACCATGTTTTCACAAATATCGTTAATGACAAGGTTACAAACCTTGTCCTGAGTCGTGCACCGGGTTCTAAAGAAGTTTCGTAACCAATGTTGGTTTGAAGATTGTTCGACACTTAAGAGATCCCTCATCACAAGCAATTCCCCCTCATCCACATGTATGACTTGCTCCCTTGTCAGATTATCATCTTTTTGTACACAGCATCATCTCCCTCTAACAAGGAAATGACATGTTCGTTTTAGACAACTTGAAGCTATGCGGCCAAAACCATGTCATTTGAAGCATCTCCCATCTCTGTGGTAGCAATCCCCCGCGGCTGTATTGGAGTTCTTCCGCTGTTTTCAGCCTTCCAACCTCCGGACTGCATACTAGCTTGGACTGGTTTGCTAGATCCGGCAAGATTAGTGGTATGAATGCGCATAGGATCGCTCTTACCCAACTTTTGCTCTTTTTCTACCTTCACAGCAAAGCTAATCACATATTAGAGTGTCCAGAAGGGTTGGACTTGAATCACATTGGCTGTAAATGTTCTTAGACCACCAAAGAAACATGCAATTTTGTGTTCTTCAGGTTCATAAAGGTCAATTTTCAGTCCTAGCTGTTTGAATTCAGAAGCATGCTCTTCCACGGACAGCACATGTTGAGGGAGATGTTGTAGCTGAATGAAGACCTCTTGTCAAAAGTGTTCCGAAAGAAATTTACGTTGTAATTATTTCTTGATCTTGCTCCAAGTGACAATTTTGGATCGACCCTCCCTTTGTCGCATTCTCTTCACATTTTCTCACCAAAGAGAGGTGTTGTCCCTCAATTTAATTGCCACAATCTTCACAATTTGTTCTAGGAGAACTTTTTTGAAATCAAGAATTCTCTCTACCGTATGTAGCTAATTAATAAATTCATACAGATCTTTTCAGCCTTCAAAATTATGAATGTCAATCTTCATTCCAAAATCAGCAATCTTATGATGTCTTTCCTTCTTCCAGACAGGGGTTGCGCCTCATCGCTGGAAGATTCCTGGTGAAAAGGATTTTCACCTTCTTCCTCCTCCACCACATCCACGCCAAGTTCCAAGATTCTATCCTCAGTTTATTTGCTCCACGACCGCAAGCCGCTTCTGTAGTCACTAAATTTCACGTTGTAAGTCTTCTACAACCAGTTTTTTTATTGGATCTTGCAATATTTCTTCGTGGCAGCAATTTGAGAGCAATAAGAACCACAACAAACGCAGGGGCAGCAATGGAATCAAGAAGCAAATTAGGGACAGATTACTGTCCACCACTTTTGAGCAAGAAGTGGTGTCAAGAAGCCAAAATAGCAGACTTCTGCAGCTGGCCGGAAGGAATCCAAACATCTGAACAGCAGCGGAACCGATTCCAGCCGAACAAACTCAATAAAGGACTGCTCTGATACCAAAAATGCAGCTGGTATCACCACCAGGAAAAAAATCAGCAAAGGAGAATGACCGGAAATAGCAAACAGGATAGAAAAAAAAAACCCAGTGGAGGAAAAACTGAACCCAAAACAAAGGCAAGGACACCAAATACAAACTATTTGCTTCAGAAATTCAGATACGAGAACAATGTACCGAAATTTTCAAACAACTACTCCCAAATCAGTCTAAAGGTCTTCTACAAGCAAAGCCCCTTCCTAAATCTGTCATCCAAAGAACTAACAACTACAGAAAACCGATACAGATTACAAAAAAAAAACTGAAATAAAAAAAACATAGGGACACTAGGACAGCAACCACTTCAAGCTCCGGCATCAGAAAGAGAGCAATGATTATTAATACAGCGAGTGACAAATGTGATGCTTGTGCACCTTATCCTAAAACTATTATAACGAAATCGTTTTTGGTTGGGATGGAGTTCCGCGTTCAAGATTCTAGGAAGGACCAAGAATACCCCTTCATCGGCGGTTAGGATGATGGGATGATATATGCCCAAACCCATGGCACCTAAAATACCAGCATAAAAGCAGGTTTGTACTCATTTTTGTTGTTCCCCAGGGCTCGACAAAAACTTTACTGCTGTTGGATTACCATTCCTCCCACTCGGTTGGACACAATTTTGTACAGTTCTAGAGTGAACTGATTTCTCCCCCGTGTGGTGGTGTATGGTTGCAATTTTACTACATTTCTGCTTCCGTTCAACCTTGACAGAAAGGTTGATGACATCTCAGACGGTCCAAAAATAACGGAGAAATGTAATGAACTTCCTGTTTGACATGGCTGCAATTCATTCTAATTCGTTTGAATTCTTTCCGCATATTCCTCAATTGCCAAGTTTGTTATTGGAGATTATGTAACTCGAAAAAAACTCCTTGTCAGTAATGCTCCACTAAGAAATTTTTTATGATTCTTTCTTTATTTTATCCCATGTTGTAATGTTTGACCGCCTCCTCTTCGCTTTTGCTTTCGAGTTCTCACACCGAAGTGATGCATTCTTTTTGAGTTTGATTGCCACCAACTTGAGCGCATGTTCTTGTGCCACAGCACTTCTTTGTAATAAAAAATTCGCTCTACCGTGTGTATTGAATTTATAAATTATTCTGGGTTCTAATCTTCCATTGAGATCAGGAATATCAACCATAATTCCAAACTCTAAATTTTGGCAAGATTGTCTTAATACCAGAGTTAATCCAAAACTGCAATAAGCAAATAACATTATTACTAGAAAAGGCCGATAAGTAGTACAAATCACACACTGAAGGAATATAACGACACACATGACTGTGGCTGGATCAAGGGCGGTAGAGGTTGTCAGTGAGGGTTTGGAAGGTGGTGGGATGATGGCCGAGGTGGTCGGCAAGCAGAAAATAGCGAAATAACGGTTTCCCAGGTTCTGGACAGCAAGCACGCAGCAAATATTGATGTGGAATGGCTGTCCGGGATGATAGCAGCAAGAGGGAAGAGTATGGGCACAGATTCTAGAAGATGGCAGCAAGTGAGAAGGTGGTAGGGCATGGGTTCAAGAGGCGGCAGTGCGGGGAAAGGGGAGAGGCGGTTGGAAGAGTCCAGAAAACAGCAAGCTTGCTGCTTTCT
Source organism: Papilionanthe hookeriana x Papilionanthe teres (assembly GCA_022702705.1). Classification (NCBI taxonomy): domain Eukaryota; kingdom Viridiplantae; phylum Streptophyta; class Magnoliopsida; order Asparagales; family Orchidaceae; genus Papilionanthe; species Papilionanthe hookeriana x Papilionanthe teres. The sequence goes on along the minus strand of CM040426.1, from coordinate 68,743,110 downwards.
AGTGGACAGCAGAAAGGGGAAGGGGTTGCGGCAAAGCAGCAGGCTGGAATGAGAGAAAATAGTTGGCTAAGCGGCTGGGCTGTAGAAAAGACGGCCGAGAACAACTCTTCTGGGCAGGGGCAGCGAAAGAGAGGAGTTGCAGCAATGGCAGCATGTTAGAACTAGAGAAATGGGTGACTGGACAGTCGAAACTGTAGCTGAAAAGCAAATAGGTGATGCTCTAGGTGGCGGCAACGAGGGGGAAGGAAGGTGGCTGTGGTAACGGGAGATGCAGATGACTATAGGAAAGAAATAGGATGAGTGTCCAGGGCGGTGGCAACGAGCACAAGCGGCTTGAATTGGAGAACTATAGTAAAAAACAGCAACGACTATTGCTCAGAGGTGGCTGCAGCAATAAAATGCAGCATGGAGCAACGCAAAGAGGATGCAGAAGGGGATACGGAAGATAATCACAACCAAGAGATAGAGAGAGAAAGAGAGGGGTACAACCCAAGCACCACTCAATGATACCTGAGTTAACCAATAAAACGATAGAAAAATAAATGTTACAATCCAAACAACGAATTACAATCAAAACTCAAACAAGAAAAATAAACACCAACAAACTACGAAGATCCTGCTAGGATCGGATGGGATATCCCTATGACGGTGGTGAGAGGAGGGGGCTGGCTGGCCCGAGAGAGGAGTTGGGCAGGATCTGCAGCCCAAAAACAAAGGACAGGAGGGTATACAGCCCGGTAGGAAGTGGGGAAGAGGGTGGCAGCAAGCTGAAAGGGTGCAGGTGGTGTTTGTGGCATTGCAACAAGCAAATAACAAGATGGGGAAGAGACCAACGAAGAAGAGGCGCAAGCGGTTGGGTCAAGGAGCAGGAGGAAAGATGGTTGGGGTTGGGGAGAAAGAAACAGAGAAAGGGGAAGGGATCGGTTCCTGGAAGCAAACAAAACTGGAGAAGGGAGGGTGGCGGCTAGTTCATGGAGCAGGAGTGAGGATTGTCGGGGGCTGGAAGCAAAGAGAAAGGAATGTGGAGGGAGTCGAGGAGATAAACACCATCTCAAATCAGAATGCAGTTGGAGCACCACTTGCTCTTGGATACAACCCTAGTAAGAGAATATGCCTACAAGCAGAAATCTGAAACCAAATAAGAATGCCCTAGACTCAGCAAACACAAACTTATAATAGATATGTAAACGAGAAAATAGAAAAGGAGGGGGTGGGAATCTGGGCAGTACTTCCTATCCCATGGGAGGGGGAGAGGGGTCAGTCCAGCCTCCAATTAGACCAAGGCTCTCCCTTGCTGAACCAATCATAGGTTCAACAAGGCCCCAAACGCGTCAGTCTCCCGGGGTTGAAGGAGCTTCGACTTCCATCATTCAAAGCTTCTGAATCATCGTAATATAGTATCAGGTACACAACATTGAATGTGGCTAAAACATTATAGTCCCCCGACAGGTCAATCTTATAGGCATTATCATTCAGTCTCCAAAGTATTTTGAAAGTTTAGTCTACTAGGAGCTTGAGTTTTCTTAATGTGCCTATTGGAAATATCTCTTTCCTCAGCAGAATCTACACTAGATCTCCTCCTTTAAAAGTCACATTTTTCCTTCTTCCTCACCCGTGCTTTGTATTTGTGATTTTGCTTAGTGATCTCTTTCCAACTTCCTCATGGATTTTTTGAATCTCGTTCACTCATTTCTCAACATCCTCACTAATCTCTATCGTCGGTAAGAGTGATACAAATTCTAGTGGAGTAAGTCGGTTGTGCCTATACATGACCTTAATGGGGTGCGGACTGTGGTTTAGTTAAGGATCGGTTGCACGCAAACTCAGCTTGAGTGAGAATCAAATCCCATTGGTTGATATTCTTCAAAACAAAGCATTACAGCTGATTTCAATGGCTCCTATTTACTACCTCCGTCTGACTGTTCGTCTGAGGTTGCGCAGCCAAACTGAACTGAAGCTTAGTGCTAGTTTTACCCACAGCATCCTCCAGAAGTGACTCGGAAATTTGACATCCCTATTTGAAGTAATGGTCCTAGGTATCCTATGTGGTCTCATTTTTTTCTCTGAAGTACAAATCGGTTACGTGCAAGGCATCCAGTGTTCTGTGGCATGCTATGAAATGTGTCATCTTCGAGAAGCAATCCCTGATGACCATGACTGAATCCTTATTCTGCTATATCCTCGGAAGTCCCACCACAAAGTCAATGCTAAAGTCCACCAACGATACCTCCGGTACTGGTAAGGGGTGTATTACCCTGCATTATTCCCCTTTTTTTCTATGAAAAATTATGCACTGCCTAATATGTTGCTCTACATCTCTCAATAGTCAGGGCCAAAAGAAGTGTTCTCTCACAAGTGTGAGAGTCTTGTCCTTGACAAAATGCCCTATAGTTCTTCACTATGGCACTCTTGAACGATATACTCCCTCAACGAACATCTAGGAATGCAAAATTTACTCTAGTTGAACAAGTAACCATCAACTCTATAACATTGCAGCACAGTGGGCTTCTTCTTACACTGCTCCCAAATTTTACCAAAATCCTCATCCTTCTTGTAAAGTTCCTTTACTACCTCAAAGCCCATGACACGAGCCTTCGTCGTAGTGATCACCAAGTGCCAGCAGCTCAGCGTGTCTGCTACACGGTTCTGACTCGCCACCTTGTGCTTAAGCATGAATTGAAACGATGCCAAGAACTCCAGCACGTCGTGTGTCAGCCCTTCAATTTATTCTAGTTTTTTGAGAATTTCAAGGCTTCATGGTCCGTGACTAGTGAAATCACTTGTCAGCAAGTAATGGCTCCAATGCTCAAGAGCTCTTACAATGGCATAAAAATCCTTGTCGTAAGTGGAGTATTTCTTCCTTGAATCATTCAGTTTCTCACTGAAAAAGGCGATGGAAAGACCTCTCAGGCTCACTAATGTTCTTATTGTACGTCGAGTATAAACACATATTTCCATTAACTGGAAGATAATCCGCGAAGGGGCTAAGATTTTAGAACCGATTTCAAGATGGTGTGTTTCCAATGGTAACAACATTGATGTCATTAATCACATTTGGATCCATGATCTTCCAATTGCTAAAAATGGCCATTCCATTTGATATCACCAAAATTGAGGGCATTAAAGTGTCGAGCTTTATTAATGACAACACCTAGAACTTGCACCAGATTTATGCTTATTTCAATGAAGCCTTGGGGGATCGACTTTCGAATAATAAAATTCATAATTAATTGCCTATTCTACGGAACTTGCTTATGAAGCCGTGTTTATCTCTCACGCCAATGACCACACGTGGCTCGACAATTTATACCTGCACCCTCGTGAAAGGTTCTTTTGGTGGTGAATTTTGCACGATGCCATTCCCACCCACTCTTGGCTAGCTCAGATAATTCCTATAGAGACCGAAACCTAACCCTAAGACAGAACCCACATTTTAACTAATTGTTTATTTCTTTGTAGGGTCAAAGATGTGTTGTAGCAACGAGGAATAATGATTCCCATTTTCAACAATTTGGACGACGCCATCAATTAACTTAGCAAGCTCCCAAAAAGAGATTTTGCTACTGCTCGTTGTTTTTGCTTTGTGTTTTATCATTGTTAGAGAGCACACAACGTCATGTGCCACAACAAGACCTTTGAACTTCCACCATCATTACTATCACCATTCTTGAAGCACTTACAAGGACTCACTTACCCATTTCAAGAGCAATGGGGTGTCGGTCGACCCGTTAGGCCGGTCCTTGCTTTTTTTGGAACCCTCCCCTTCCCGAATGGCTTAAAGTGAAAGTTGGTTCTCGCCACTCTTCTAGGGTGGCCGGAACAAGTGTGATTGTTCATGATGAGAGGTGAGCATGCCTCATTGCTATTGGACACCATTCCGAGCATAGAACAGTGCCCAAGTTGAGTTCCAAGCAATTAAATCCTTGCAGAGCATTTGCCAACCGTGCATTCTTGAATTTAAGCGCAACATCATCGAGGGTGACAACCGACCACAGAAAGCTCCATTATTTAGGGCTACTATACAGCAAAACACTTGGTGTCACCGACCAGAGAAAGCTCCAAATATAGCTTTTGTTTTGAACTTTAAACAAGTTGTTTTTCCATTCACCATGTGATTGTAATAGGGCCACCCATTTCTTTTTGCTAAGTGTGTCATTTGTGGTTTTTTTGTTTTGATGCATATAGATGATGATAGGAAACTTTCTACTATACATGTAGATGACAGGTCTCTTTTTTGTACATCATAGATGCATACATACATAGATTTTGTACTTTCTTGATATATTAATGCAAATGCATGATTTCAAGGATGCATCACACACCACCCCCTCTTTGCGGCGGGTATTGGAGTGGTTATTTGTGATAATTTGGCCCATTGTCTTAAGGAAGCTAGAAGAAAATGGGAGCATTGGGATAGCAACCAGGTTGAGCTTGAACCGGCACTCTCGATTCAGAACAAGCTTGAACCTTGAATGTTGGAAGTTCAGGGTATCATTATTGAAGGAGATAACAAAAATGACATTGGGTTTCTACAAAGCAACATGGAGCATTGCAAATGGAGCCAAAATCCGCCCATCGGTCTGGACATTGTTTTTCTCTTGAATTTCAGATAAGTTGTTTTTCATTTTGTATGTCATTTTTGTAACAAAGCAGCGCATTTTTGTGCTCAGCTTGCCTAACTTTATAGTCTTTTTGTTTTCTTCTGAGAGTAAATCGGAAGAGCTTGTTGCTATTCTCGATCAAGATCGATTCCACACATTTGGTACCCATAAGGCATAGTTTGTTATACATTTTGTAACATTTTCTGATATAAAAATGCATAATGCACACAATCAAAGATGCATCACACTCCAACTCAAACAGTTAGTTTAAGTTTGGTAGTGCCAAGACTGACACCTGGGTCACCTGATGAATCGCCTATAAAACTATGCTAAACCCAAAAACTACCTCAGCTCGGTGAACATCTGTGGTGTAGTCCAGCTTGCAATGACCTCAATTTTCATCGGATTCAACTTAATGTTTGCACTAGATATGATATAACCCTAAAAGCAAAAACGGTTCGTCATGAAATGACACTTCATTGGATGGGCATATAGCTTCTCTACGCGCAATACTTCGAACACCATCCTCAGTTATATGTGCTCCTCCATAGATCGGTTGCACACCAGAATAGTATCAAAGTAGAACACCCCAAATTTCCTAATGTGAGCTCAGAATATTTGATTCATCAAAATCATAAAAATAATGGGTGTGTTTGACAAGCTGAAAGAGCATAAAAGTTCACTCATATGAACCATCATGTGTCTTGAACATGGTCTTTCACTTGTGTACTTGTCTTATTTGGATCTGGTGATACCCACTGTGTAAGTCGATCTCGGAAAAGATGGTGGCTCTGTGTAACTGGTCCAAGAGATTGTCCAGGCGTAGCATGGGAAACCAGTACTTGATGATAATCTTGTTGATGGCACTGCTGTTAATGCACATCCGCCGCGAACCGTCCTTCTTGGTACCATTAGGGTGGGGACAACACAGACATGTACTCTCTCTAACCAATCCTTTGCAAAGAGATCTTGTAGTTGTCACTGCAGCTCTTCATATTTCGCAGTTCCCAATTTGTAGATAGGTCAATTTGGTAGCATTGATCCTGGTATGAGATCCATGTGTGTTGAATGTCCTCGGAGATGGTAGCCCCTCTGGAAGACTATCGGTCATTACATCATGGAAGTCCTGTAATAGTGGTTGTAGTGGTGTTGGTATCTCCCTCTCCTCCTCAGCTCCCTCTAGTAGGATTAATGTCAGTGCCACTGAAGCATCACGAACTAACTGCATGGTGGCCCTTGGTACTAATGCTTTTCCTATGTCGATGACACCTCTCGCATCCTTAATTGGTACCAACACGATTTGTTTCTCATCCTTTTTTTAAAGAGTAAATGTTCTTGAAGCCGTCGTGGTGGGTTTTGCGTCGAACTGCCAAGGCCTCCCTAACAGAATATGACACGCGTCGATTAGAACTACAATGTGACATACTTGCTCCAGCAACTAACCCCCAATTGAAAATTCGACCAAGCATTGTTGATCGACACGTATCTGATTTTCTTCTTTAACCAGATAAGGGAGGACAGAGAAAGTTTCTATGTGGCCAATCCTAACTTCTTCACCATGAGCATGGACAACACATTTTCACAACTCCCGTTATCGATGATCAAGCTACAAAACATGCCCTTTACTGTACACTTGGTGCGAAAAATACAGTGTCTCATCCATGATTGATCTCACTCTGGCTTTGACAACAGAACTCTGTATGACTAACAATTCTCCCTCATGCCCCAAGTGTTGAAGTTCATCCTCTGTACTATCCTTTGACTCCTCGTCCATCTCCTCAATGACGTCCTGATTTGTGAATATGATAACTCGGCTAGTGGGATAGTTGGAGGCTATGCGTCAGTAGTTGTGACACCTAAAACACCTACTGATAGGTACTATACTGGAAGAACTATCCTTTTTCAACTTTTTTCACTCTAATATGTATTATCATTCCCCTGTCCTCTCTCATTAACTCCTCTCGAGGTACCTTTCTCTGTCGCGATAGCTATAGGTGGTTTTATGATTGAAGGTTGTTGCTTAAATGAAGATTACTACCTGCTTTGTTTTTATTATCTTTCCACCTTCAAGGCTTAAGTTGAACATCCCACAGTGACCAGTATGACTGTAACTGCACAATATTGCTAATAGTGGGCTTCATGCCCCAAAGGTACCGAGCAATAGTGTGTTCCTCTGACTCAATCAACTCGCATTTCATCTATAACTGTTCAAACTGTGTTGTGAATTCCTTCACTGAAAAGTCTCTCTGCTGCATGTGTATTGAGGTGGAAAGTATTTCCTTCGCATTGTTTTATTCATCCTTTCTCACTTGGTAATCTTATCACTAACTTTTATTTTCCTCTGTCTCTGTAAGCTCTCCCACCACAAAGAGTGCTTTTTTTCAGTTTGATGGCAGTTAATTTCACCCGTTTATCCTCTATCACCTCCCTATATTCAAAAATTCGCTCAATAAATTGTAGCCAGTCAATAAACTCATCTGAATCCATGCCCCCTTCAAACTATAGTTGATCCATTTTGATGTTGAAATCTCTATGTCCTCCGTATGTGGGCTCCTCTCTCGGCCTCCTCTGAGATTGAATTCTAACGCGACGTGGCCAGTATTCCTTGTCACTGAGATCTTCCCTGTAGAACGATTCAAATCCTTGTCCTTATCTCCCGTTCGACCCTCCAAATCACGGTGGAGGGTAAATCTCCCTGCATTCCATCATCAATTTCTACGAGTCTCTGTTGAAGCCGACAGCTCTCTCTCTGTATCTCATCCCGGATAGGTTTCAGCATGTAGCTTCTTGGTAGCCTGATTAGGGTTTGAGTTTAAAATGGGTGGTTGTGGATAAAAAATAAAAAATAAAAATAATAATAATAATAATAATTGGTGGAGTGATAAGGCAGATGTTAGGAAACCCTATGATAGATTTTAGGTGATGCTGACTCTGATACCAAATGATACCGAAGTTAACCAATGAACAGACAGAAAAATAAATGTTATTACTCCAAACAACGAATTACAATCAAGACTCGAATAAGAACAACAAACACCAACAAACTACCAAGATCCCGCTAGGGTCTGAAGGGATAACCCTTGGACAGCGGTGAGAGGAGGGGTTGGCTGGCCCGAGGAGGTGTTGGGCAAGAGAGCGGCAGCAAGCTAGAAAAGGCAGGTGGTATTTGTGGTGGTGCAGCAACCAAGAAACAGGGAGAGGGAGAAGAGACTGGTGGCTGGAAGTAGAGGAAACTAGAGAGGGAGGTTAGCAGCTAGGTCAGGGAGCGGGAGGGAAGATGGTCGGTGGCTAGGGAGGAAGAGATAGGGAGAGGGGGAAGCGACCAATTGCTGGAAGCAGGAAACTTGGAGAAGGGAAGTCAACGGTTGGATCAGGAAGCAGCAGGTAAGATGGCCACCAGCTGGGATTAGGGATGATGGAATTGTGAAGGGAGTCGAGGAGTTAAACACAACCTCGGAGTAGAATACAGCCGGATCATTACCTGTCATTGGATACAGCCCTAGGAAGGGAATATGCCTACAAGCTGAAATTTAAAACCAAACAAGAATGCCCTAGACTCAGCAAACACATGAATTTATAACAGACGTGTAGGCGAGAAAACAGAAAAAGAAGGGTGGCATTTGGGCGGTACTTCCCGTCCCATGGGAGCGGAAGAGGGGCCAATCCAGCCCCCTGCTGAACCGAGGCTCTCACATGTTGAACCTATTGGTTGGTTAGGCCAGGCCCCAAGCTGGGTGTCACTCAAACCCTCGGATACAACTCTCAAAGGGAGAAGAGAGACGTATGCCACTATCTCGACAGAAACTTACCAAAAAATCTGGGTGGTATTTGAGTGACGGTTAGGCCAGGCCCAAAATCTGGGTGGTATTGGTTGGTTAGGCCAGGCCCCAAGCTGGGCGTCACTCAAACCCTTGGATACAACTCTCAAAGAGAGAAGAGAGACGTCTGCCACTATCTCGACAGAAACTTACCAAAGAAGGGTGGCATTTGGGTGGTACTTCCCGTCCCATGGGAGCGGAAGAGAGGCCAATCCAGCCCCCTGCTGAACCGAGGCTCTCAAATGTTGAACCTATTGGTTGGTTAGGCCAAGCCCCAAGCTGGGCGTCAGTCAAACCCTCGGATACAACTCTCAAAGGGAGAAGAGAGACTTCTGCCACCATCTCGACAGAAACTTACCAAAAATCTGCATCTAAACCTTAATACAACACATATCTAGGAAATGACTAGAAAAGGACAAAAGAAAGTGTGCTAAAAATTAGAAAGAAATTGAAAGAGAAGTTGCCTGGTTCGGCTCTCGCATGACGCGACTGTTGAAGACGCTCACGTCTGGTCCATGTGTGGGACACACGCATATGGTCTTCTCCTATAGGTGTGGATTGGCCTATCTTGCTCGATAGATACCTCTCAGAAGAAAGAATTTTCTAACATTTCTTCAACTTCCTCCTCAACACCACTTTCTTGTCTCTGATATCCAGAATTTGTTGATCAAGAACTGCAAGCCTTTCCTGCAAACATTGGATTTCTTGCTGCAGTTGTTCTACCATCATTTCTTGATTGGGTCTGGCAAGATTTTAGCGAGGTAGGATTTCTAGAACCTGAAATCAACACAGCAATGGATAGCACAACAGTCTTCTACGGCTGGACTGAGGGGAACACAATGGCTAGACAGCAACGGCAACTACCTGTGCTGAAAATCAATGGTTGGATGGCAGAGAATCCGGGTACAGCAGTGCCTATCTGCGGCTAGAACAGAGGAGAATAAGGACTGCAGTGACAACTTATTGCCATAATAGAATGCGCCGGAGAACGCTTTCAAGAACCAAGCTACGATGTTCCAGGAAGAATTTCTGCTCTAGCCGATCATCCCAAGAAGGAAAGACATGCCCTGATACCAAAATGATAGCAGTACAACAGGGACAAAAACTAACCACTCGGTTGTCCTCCTCCTAGAACGGAAAACTGCCATAGTTGGCAGAACAAATTAGTAAAAGAAAGTAGCTAAAAGGCACCACAAACGCTCCCAGGGAGGATCAAACCCTGATTACAGACTAAACAACATGTTTTCAGAGGAACACCCAATATCAGCACAAAGGAAAAGATAAAATGAACACCTGAAAGTCTCCTTTTCATTAAAGAAACCTAGCTTATAGAGGAGTCAGCCCAAAAAGACCACTATGCCCTTTTAAAAGAAAAGAAAACAATAAAAACATAAAAGAAGACTAAAACAAATATGATGACTATCCTAGATTGCTCCTGCATCGAAGAAAGGGAGAGAGAGAGGTTCAGGGTATTGATATAGAAGGAAGAGAAGATGGTGGGCAAAGAGAATACAAGGTGCTTTTAAGAATACATTAGATACTTGACCTGCATAGAAGGCTAAAGTTAATGTAATATAATAACTCCAAGTGAACTATTTTTCACAAAAGTGGATCTTTGTGTGATGACCCATAGAAACTTCAAATAAAGTTACGGCAGAGTGGACAACCTGAGTGAAAGTATTTCAAAAAAGTAGTCCTAAATGAGATGAACCTGCTAACTTACAACTTCAACTATAATTTAATCTTTCAAATCTTAGTAATTGTTCATTGATATAGAGGCTAGCATACCATAAAGGGGTACTAGGACCAATAAAATTAAAGGTCTCTTTCAACGAAAAAATTCACTATAATTGCTCCAAACAACAGGTAAAACGTATTTGATTGACTGTAGGAAGTTATCAATATCCACAAAAACTTTTAGGATTCAGAAAATGAACAATGCACCTAGAATATAAACAAACCTTAGGTGTTATTTGGCTTCAAGTGAGATTTAGTGTTAGTAAGATTTAGTAAATCCGTAAATTCACCCATCCATGGATTTAGTAAATCTGGATTTAGACCGATTCAAAGGTAAAACTCAATTTACTAAATCCGAAAATTCGTAAATTCATGGAAATCCTACACTTCGTTGTTTGGCTAGATTTAGTAAATCCATTGATAAATCCTATTAAAAGCCTCTACCAAACAACCCCTTGATAAAGAAAAGAGATCTTTGATGAAATCAACAATATCTAAAATAGTAATATTTCACTCCCTAGAGAGACCCAAATAAGTTTCAACTTATGTGACAGTTTATGCCATATTTGATAATGATGTTAATATTCATAACAACATAATGTGCATCTTAGATATTCTTTAAAGGAAATCTATAGGCTGCTTGAAAGAAGAAGAAAATGTTGTTTAATCTAACCATATGTAGATTTTAAATCTAAGTAAATTAGTAGAAATTGTCTAAAATAGATTAAGTACATTGAATTATTCATATATGAATCCAAATATGAACATATTTATTTCTGAAATTATATAAACTAGAAACGAAGTACGTCAATGGATATCTAGTGAAAATAGAAGCCACATAAATATCAGGTGTATCATAACTATTGACATGCAAGTTATACGTGTACAATTTTTTCTAGGAATTTCAGAAATATAGCATTTGATTTTTTCAAATGATTGCCTCTCCCAACTAACAAAAAGTTGCCCCTTCTATACAGCATTACTTTTTAAATGTCCAAAGAGTTCAATGTTTACATATAAAATTACCTCTATTAGGTTTTGATGGAACCCCTCGTGGACACTCCTCAGATGGGCCTTCGGAAGCTGCAAAAAAATAACATTGTTTACTGATTATGTAACAATGTCGGATTCACATTACTCGATGATGCTTAAAAAAGACTTCATCAACAAAGAACACAGCTTTCAAAAATTTAGCAAAATACATGGCACTCGGTGACAGAGAAAAAAAGTTCAAATTAAACATCAAAATGATCTCTTAAGAAAATAGGATGTGAAAAAGTAAATAAGACAAACTAATCGGGCCAATAAGAACAGGAAATTTAATAGTCACAAAATTACATAAAAAATTCTCATTTTCATGAAAAGAATCAATCTACTTTATAATAATAACTAAAACAATTAAGATATTTACCATGAAACCTCTTGCATCAAATTTCAATTTTAAAAATTGTAAAAAGATATATTGTACACGACACATTTACTGCAAAAGAATCAATAAAGAAACATTTTTATGGTAAAGCACAAGTTCTCTTAAATAAAACAAAGCATGCAATGTAATACCCCAAAGATGTTATTGCCCTAGACCACAAATCATAATGATTTACAATATTATCTAGACATGGTACAGGAGTGATGATGTGCATGGTTTAAAGAAAGAAACACCTTCGCGTGATATGCAGCAGCCTTAACACCAGATTTGCAGAAATACTCAGCTAATTTTGTTGTTTCATTCCTTGTAGGCACATATATAATTGTAGGACCATGTCCTAAAGAGTCAAGACTATCAGACGCTTGTGTTGTCCCACAAAGCTCTATGTTCTTATTTGGAAAAACTTCAACAAACTCAGCACATGAAACTGCATATGCAAGAATAAAGTTACAGTTCAGATAAAGTAATTGAGAAGTAAAACGGCCAAATATCATAATGCTCGTGCCATCTATAGGTTAAACTAGGCAAACATGAATAAAAGTGCTAGTGAACTATATGGAAATATTAACTTTAAGATTTTACAAGCAAAAGAACATGATTCTCAATATTTAAGTGATCATAATTGTCTGCTAGACAGCCCTTACTTATTTTAAAGAGAAAATAATTGATAGTTTAAAATCACATACATGCATTATTCTGTGATTTGGCCAACACCCTCAAAGACATGGCATTCATGCGGTTCTTTATGCAAAATTGTTAATAATTTAATACTCGGGTGACCAGTTGAGATCAATTTTGTACAATTAATTGACTAAATTTGAGAAATGAAACACCTAATAAATTACTATGGTCGGAGTAGTTAGAGGACTATTTTGTTTTTCGTCCTTATTTAACAAATAATTAGGTTGTGGCTTTAAAAAATCGAACAAAATAATTAGATAAACATTTAAAGAATTCCAAAGCATTTCCTATGACAAAGCATCTGCATGATAATAATACCATCCAAATCATCTGCACAATAATGTGTATCCGACTCATCTTCAAGAAAATCAACTGTTAACTGGTACCCACAAGGATGGGCATGATCTTCATCTGATGAACTTGCACAAGAATGATCGTCATCACTGCAATAACTATCTGATTCTGATATGTCATCTTCATCATCTTCACCAGAAGAAGCATCCAAAGAACTACTGGAGCAATTAATGTTATTCTCCCAGTTAGTAAAGATCTTGTTCTTCCGTTTACTATTATTCAACCTTGATGCAGCATAAAAATTTACTAGATCACGAAAGTCCCTATTATATGATGAAGCAAAGGATGTCCTGCTATGTTTCACCTGTTTACCAGTAACAAGAAATGTCATAAAAATTTTGAAGCAAGCACACAAAAAAAGGAAAAAAAAAATTCAAATAATGGAAGTGTGAAAGCTCTCATATGTACAATCACGGTATGAAGTAAACCATAAGCTTTTGAGAGAAACTATGATGAACAACTATACTAAGATAAAAAGCTAACTAGATTTCAGAGCGCTGATCATAGTACTGTAATGCATTGCAATTTTATTATGAACACGAAAGAAATCGAAAGCAACTTCCACAGTAAGAACTAGCACTTCTCGAGAAAAAGATAAACATTTGAGATGAACTGCTCATTTAGTATAATAGATCAAAGTTGGTAATTATTAAACAATATGATCCGACTACATTTTATATGAAAAGTATCTTTAGACCTAGGCTTTCATGAAGAAAGCGATCAAAGAGGCGATCAAAACTATGTTAAAAAAAGACTTATTGTAATTCTAACTCAAGCTTCTAAAAATTGCTCATCCTATGATTTGAGATACATCTAGTGATATAAAGCTAAACATAAACTCAATATTTGATTATCATGTAGAAGAGGAATCTTAATAGATAATATTTGGCTCGGGAGAACTTACGTGCAGGGGTGTAAACGAACTGAACACGAACGAACAGAGCTCGTGTTCGTGTTTGGTTTGTTTAAAATTAAGTGTATTTGAAATAAGCTCGTGTTTGAAACTGTTTATGAATCTACTGTTTGTGTTCTGTTTGATTTGTTTGAAATTAGTTTAAAATGTTTGAAATGTTTGAATTGTTCAAATTATAAATTTTTCAAATTTGTATGTATTGTTTGAATTGTTAAAATGATAATAAATCATTAGATAAACTTTATACTAAAATATGATACATTTTTAGAGTATATAATTATTTTTAAAATATGATAAATTTTTTATATATAATTATTTTAAATTATTTTATATTTCGAACAATAACGATTCAAACACAATCGAACACATGACTGTTCACGTTTGGTTCGTTTATAAACCGAACGAAAAAAAATTATTCGTGTTCGTTTCGTTTGCTTATCGAACGAATCGAACACAAACTCTCTGGCGAGTCAAACACGAACAGTTTGCCAACAACGTGCTTTTTTGACAGCCCTACCTACGTAGTGGTGTACGTTCGGCTCAAATTATGCCAAATCAGAATAGATCGATAGGGAGGTATGATCGCAAGTGGGAAAAGCTCCTCACATGCTTTAGTAGACAATACAGTCGTCAGTGGGATCCAGGGGTGGCTGAGAACGACATGGAAGCTTCGACCTATAATGTCGATGCTCTCCCAATTCCACAAGACAAACGCGGGAATATGGTGGACCAATCAGTCCTCAAAAGAAGGGGGGGTTGCTGCTCCTCCTTTTCCCTTCTCTCCCCTTCCCTTTTTTCCTTCTTAACACATTCTTAATATAAGTCATTCCAAATTAGAATTTTTGAATATTTTTATTCATCTTTCCTAAATCTGGATTTTCATTATAATCCCTTTCTTTTCTTTCCTTCCTAGCACTTTCCTATTTTAAATCCTTTCCTAAAATCTGAAATCCTAATTATATTCTCCTTTCTTATTTTAAATCATTTCTTATTTTAAATGCGTTCATAAAATCTGAAAACCTGATTATATTTTATTCTCATTGCTTATTTTCATTACTTATAATAAATCTAGCCTCTTTACAAATAGGGGACGATGTGCTTGGAGTAAAAGGCTTGTTTTTTATCTGATTCAGGTTTTAGCCTTGGTATTTGTCATTTGACGTTGTATCTGACGTCCAGGTAGTGATTGTCCCTCGTCCGAGGTGGTGATCATCTCCACGGGTCCAAGTAGTGCTCTGACTGTAGCTCGACCCCGACGAGATATTTATCTATCATTCCACCATTCCTGCTGTTGTCCACCCGCTTCCCAACCCTATAACAGGCCACCACACCTCTTCCCGAACAACCGTCGGCTATTGCCCTCCCCCCAACCTGCTACCAGCCTTCTTCCAGCAAGGTCACAATTCTCCATACTCCATCCCAACACTCAACCACCCTTCCTGAACAACCCAATCTTGCTGTCCACCTGCCCAGAATTCCTCCCAGCACTCAACCCACCAACTTCCAGTAATCTACCTTGTTGTAAAAGCCTTTCCCACGTTGTCAGCACTTCCCCGCTCGCTATACACCCTCTAAAAGTGCTGATGAGCCTTCCACGCTGTTGCCCCACCTTCCTACCTACCTACCTCCCAGCCGCCCAGCAAACATTTTTGCCACCTTAAGCTACTACTTCCCTCCTCCAATCGAACTTCCAACCCCTGTCAGCACCTCTCCCGCATTCACACTTGTTGTCCCCAAGCCTCTAGATCCACTAGATAAACCTCCACTGCCCCTAGGATACACTTTCAAAGTGTTGGCTTGTGTGTATCTTTATTTATCATTTATTTCACGTCTTAAAGAGTCGTTGTAAATGATTTCAAATTCAATAATAATATTTGTGTTTCTTTTGTGGCGTGGGTTTTCTCCTCCGGTATCACTTCGTATCAGAGCTAAGCCAACTATAGCCCATTTTAGGGTTTCTAGCATGCGCACTTACCCAATCCACCACACCATTTTTTTCTCTTTATTACGTTTATTTTTTTCTCTTCTTTCTTTGTTCATTCTTTTCTTTCCTTCCACAGACCCCAAGCCAACAAACATGCCGCCAAAGAAAAATATGCCTACCTGAGACGAGATACGGCAAAAGCTCCACCATCTTCAGCGGAGGTTTAAGGATATTGATGAGAAAATCCAGTGGGAGGTTACCCTCAACCGTGATCTAGAAGGTCGAAAGAAAGAACGAGAAAATATGAAGATGAAGTAGGAAACACTGCGTCAGTTCCTACCAACTTACTACTGCCAAAAGTTGTAGACTCTAGCTTTTGAAGTGGAAAGACCGTATCACCAAACAACTCTTTGCTACTATCCAGTGAAACTAATCCGCAAGTCTGTCACAGCCAGAAGATGTTGCAAGTGCCATAGATTTGGACATGTTGAAGCGAAAAAATGCACAATCAGGGGAGTGAGATAAAGACACCGCAGATATTGAAGAGCAGTTCGAAAGAGAATTTTCATCTGAAGGCTTCTTCCCCTGTGGAACTCCCTTTTTTGGGGATACATCCAATGCATTTCCTCCATATGATCAAAAGGAACGTGCGACTTTTAATGAGATTGTGGTTCCTGCTCTCCTAGAACATTGAGAACTTTTTGTTGAGACATATAAAGACCATGAAGGCTAGAAAATGTCAGAATTTAAAATTTCAGTTGATGGTCTTAATGACGACCAACTGATAGCATCACAGATGGCTACACTTCCAGCCATCACTCTAGTGTTCTATATGAAGAGATGAAAAGCCAATGTGAAGCTCTTGTTATTGGAACGTAGCAGAAGTTAGTTCTCCAAAACTTCAAAATTCAAAGGAAATATCCGTAAGATAATAACAATCCTCCATCAACCAAACTTGTAAACCGTCAACCTAGTTAAGGCCCAAGTTTTCATAGATGAGAAGCATGAGAAGCATACGAGAACTTTACTTATTCGGAATTTGGCTTGGGAGAATCTACGTGGAGGTGTACCTCCGAATCAGATTATGCCAAACCATAATGGAACGAAAGATAGGTATGATTGCAAATGGGAAAAGCTCATCAGATGCTTTGGAAGACAGTGCAGTAGTCAGTGGGATCCAAGGGTAGCTGACAAAGGCACAGAAGCTTCGATCTATGACGACGAAGCTCCCCCAACCCTGGGATAATGACGTGGGGGCTATGATGGACCGACCGGTCCTCAATGGTGGGAGGGCTTCCACTCCTCCAATTCCATTCTCTCCCTTTCCCTCTTTCCTTCTTTCCAAATCAAAATTTCTAAATATTTTTATTCCTCTTTCCTAAATTTGAATTTCCATTATAATCTCTTTCCTTTCTTTCCATCCTAGCACTTTCCTATATTAAATCCTTTCCTAAAATCTAAAATCCTGATTATATTCTCCTTTCTTATTTTAAAGCTTTACGTATTTTAAATGCTTTCCTAAAAGAACCTGATTATATTTTATTCTCCTTTCTCATTTTCGTTACCTAAAATAAGTATAGCCTCTTTATAAATAGGGGATAATGTGCTTGAAGTAAGGGGTATTATTTTTAATATCTGAATTTAGGTTTAGCATTGATATATTCCCTTCAAGGGTTGTATCCGACGTAGAAGTAGTGCTTCGGTTATCCCTTGTCTGAGGTGGAGATCGTCTCCACGGGTCTGGGTGGTGCTCCGGTTGTAGCTCGACCCCGCTGAGATGCTTATCTATCATTCCATCCTTCCTACAGTTGTCAAGCCGCTTTCCAACAGGCTGCCGCAGCACTTCAGCCACCAACAGGCCCTGCACCTCCTCCCCTGTCATCTTCCTACTGTTGTTCTCTGAATCCAGCACCCCCAACAGCTCCCTGACTCCCCACTGCACCCATTTAGGCAGCCATCCAGCCTCCTCCCTGCACCCAACCAGCTGCAGACCACCTTCTTCCTACCTCCAACCTGCTGTCAGCCTTCTCCCAGCAAGGTTGTAGCTCTCCATACTCCTCCTGCAGATTGCCACTGCGGTTCGACGCCTCTACTATCGCTGACTTGCTGCCCCGCTCCAGCTACAGCAGCAGGACACCTCACCGGCCTTCACGGCAGCCACCAACCTTGCACCATCACCCCCGGACTCTCTCCTCGTCAAGATTGTTGTGGCTTCGTTCACACGTCATGTGTCTGTGGTCATTATTGCATTCTTGCTTTATGTGATTGTTTCTTTCCTTTATTTTGGGTCTTCATTGTATCTTCCTTTTGAGTCGCAATAATATTTATCGTTCTGAGTCGTGGTTTGAGTTAACTCTGGTATCATAAGCGATCAACAAAATGTTAAAAAAAAATTATTGTAACACTAACTTAAGCTTCTAAAAATTGCTCAACCTATGATTTGAGATACAAGCAGCGATATAAAACCAAACATAAACTCAATATTTGAGAATGAGAAGGGCTAAGTAAACTAATAGGCTTAGAAATAATGAGATGCTTAAGCTCATGTTTGAAATCTCGTTCTCAAAAGCTGTAAAATGAGAAAACACTAGTAAACTGATAGCTTTAGCAAGTATGATTTGCAAAGGCTAAATATTGGATTCAATATGAAGCTTATGTTTGGAATCTATTCTATTTCATAAGGAAAATGAGCGGGAGATCAGATGCAGACATTAGTTGGCATTTAGGTTCAATCTTAGATTTTAAGTTCAGATTTAAGTATAGGATCAATTGTAAAATCATCTTACAATGAAAAATCTTCTTCAAGATTATCTTTGGAAAAAAAAATCATGATCATCAACATTCTCAATATGACTAACCACTTCGGCAAAAGTAGTAAATAGGGCATCTTTTGGAACACGGACACAGGAAGAAACACCTTAGAGGACGCTAAATTTGGTGTTGATTTGATAAAAGCGATATGAACAATAGTATCCTGAACAGCATCATCAACACAGCATGGACTACTTCATTAATAATATGGAAGAGACTCATCAACAAAGTCATCAAATACGTCATCAAAAAGTGAATTAAGATCAACATTACTTATAAGACAATGGCATGGTACTAAAAAATAGGTTCTGTCAAACAAGCATTTCTTATTAGATGTTATGGAGCCCATCAGACCATCAGAGGATCAATTTGATGACTAGGTTCATCAAATCTTTCAAAAATATTGTTAAATTCCACATTTACTAGTTCGACTACTAGGTTTAAACACGTTTTCTACATTTGTTGGGTTTCATAGTTCATCTTAAATGATTAAAACTTTATATATGCAATGACATGAAAAATGGATATACAAAGATGTAACTAGCACAAGCCCAAATGCAATGACTTGAAACGATCCCTGATAGCGAAAAATTAAATACATGTAAGATTAAATTTCTATTGCTTGCAAAGATATTAGTAGATTAGGTTTAGTTGATATTATGATAATTAGAACAAGCTAAATTAATATCAAGTTATATCACTCATCTCAATAAGTGGAAATATTTCAATCAATCTTATTAAAGTAGAAAAGGCATGCAATTGGGTAGATATAATTTTGAGGATCTTGCTAAGAGTAGTCATTAACATTGTCGTTGCCGGTCCCAAGCCCGGATGTGAAAAGTGGAGAGTTGTGTTAGGTAGTCGACAGCCAGCGTAAAACTTGTCGAAAAAAAATCATGACATGAATCCTTTTGATTTTGTGTAAGTGCTTGAGGCGTCCACTAGAGCGACGCGTTGTATGGCCTGAATGCGGTGGAAAGTATGCGATGGCCGTCTACGCGGCGCTCGAGTGTAGTGTCGAAGTAAGCGAGGTTCCACATTACGGACGGATGCGGGTAAAGAAGTTAGTCCATGATACTTAGTATTAGGATAGAATCTTGGAATATAAGTACTCTCAATGGTAAATGAATGGAATTGGTTGATATTATGATTCATAGAAAGATAAATATCTTATCTATTCAAGAAACTAGATGGGTTGGAGAAAAAGCTAAGGAGATTGATAACTTAGGTCTTAAACTATGATATTTTGGTAAAAGTCGTATTAGAAATGGTGTAGGTGTAATTATAGATAAGAGTTTGAAAGATAATGTTGTTAAAATTAATAAAGTTGGAGATAGCACTTAAGATTATTATTGATACTACGATTTTAATATTATAAGTGCTTATCTTTCCTCGAAGTTGGTTTAGATATAAGCTCTAAAGATAAATTCTAGAATGATTTAGAAGACTTAATATATTTGATACCTCTTGAAGAAAAAATTTTTATTGGAGGAGATTTAAATGAACATGTCGGTAGAGTGGTAAAAGATTTCAGAAATATTCATGGTGGCTCTGGTTATGGAGCGATTAATGAAGAAGGTAAACCAACAATTGTACTAGAATTGAGCCACTTTTGGTGGCCGTTGAGGATGAGCTCATCTTAAGTGATCTTGAGATAATCATTTTTGCAAATTCACTTAGCAAGTTTTCTAATAAAATCACTCTAAGTAAGCTAGTAGCTTTGGTGAATTTGGCAACTTCGCTAGTTAAATTTCATAGAAGCATAAAGGCATATAGATTTAAGTGGCTTTGGCAAGAAGTTTACACATTTGAGGGTTTAACAAAATAAACTAATAAAAGTGGCTATGTTGAACCTTGTTTAAATTTACAATGACTTGATTAACTTGATCCGGCTGATTATGAATGTATAATGATAGTTCTTATCTTGTCCTCTTGATAATCTTCTATCCTATCGTCAAGCCATTTCCATTACTTTTTGGTTCCTTATTGGTCAAAATATTGTGACCCATAAGCCGCATCACTTCCAAGGATAAATCTCAAAAATAATAAACAGTTCCACAAAGTAACCAAAAATAAACCACTTCCTATACATAAATTGTCATCACCACCGAAACAACCTGTGCAAGTTCTTGGCCATGTTGCAGTAGCCAACCAAAGTTTCTTAGTCATCCATTCTCTGGATGACCATTGACCAATCCCTCAAAAGGTCCAAACTAATGAAGAGAGTTCAGCTAATGTTTCATAGCCAATGGACTACCAACCCCAGATCCACGGGTTCACTACATCTCCCAGGAATTAGTTGTCTTTCATGGTCAAATGTTTGTTATTCTCCTGGCAAAATGTTTGTTATTTTACCCTCCTTAGCTGCCCAATTTCAACCAAAGGGGATCCAAACAAGTGGAGTTCTAAAATTACCAAATTTACGTAGGACCACATAGTACAACCAATTCCTGTAAATGCAATTTCATGGCAATCATCCATTATGGCCTTGCAGGAGGAATGACAATTGTTATTCTCTCCTATTTGCAATCTCTATCATATTCTCTATGTCCATTTCCCAACTTCTCTTCTTCTTTATTGGTCAAAATTCTGTGTCCAATCAATCACATCTCCTTTGAGGGTAAACCATCCACCAAAAATAATCAAACTTAACCACTTCCAATGTGAGATGCATTTATTCAACCACAAAAGTAAAATAAGACAAAACACAGTAAATAAAATATGCATTCCAGTTAAACAAAGAAAATGTCATAAACGGTAAGCATTTATGGGTTGCAGTAGTGCATGCATGCAAAATCTCTATTGCTACAAGCCCGCAGCAAAAGAACTTACAGAAAACCGCAGGTTAGGTCTGAAGAAGGTTGTCAGAACAACTTTTGTTTCTTTAGACATGAGCAGTGACTTCATAACGTCTTCCCGCACACTAAGAGTTGCAGTAGCAGTTAATGCCATCAATGGAATATCAAACCTCAGCGACTTTATATGAGAGACGCTAAAGTTTTCTCTTAGCACAGACAAACACCTAATAAGAAAACAAAATAAATTTTAATATAGCCCACTATATTTAACATAGCAAATATACGTGATAAAAGAAGAGTAATATCATCCCAGAGAGTGCTACAAATCCTAGGTAATGGATACTTGTGACAGAGAAAAGTTAAATTTTGAGCTATAATGAAAAATAAACCTGTAATCAGGGCGGAAGTCATGACCCCACTTAGAAACACAATGAACTTCATCAATGGCAAAGAGTGCTATCATATTCTTTTCTGCAAGATTCATAAGTGGCACTATAAGTCTGCAGTAGGAAAAAAATCATTTAAGTAAAAAAACAGCTGTATTGTACAATTATAAATAGGGGGCATTGACAAACATAGCGTACACTCTAATATATTTACATATATCACAACTAAACTTTCATATTTACAGGAATAACACTCTCAAGTCTTTAATATCACATCAAATATAGAACTATTACTGCTTTTCAAAAATTAAATTCACATTTTCATACATAGGTTTAAAGCACCGAAGTGCTACATATGTAAATATGAAAGTTTAGGTGTGACTAAATACTTAAAGAATTGTGTGCTGCGTATGTAAATTTCTCTTATAAATAATGTGCAGAATTACAATGTTTACACCTTAAGACTGTCTCTGGACAAGCATAAACTATTTTGTACACCCCATTCAAAGCCTTCCGCTCAACTGTACTGTCGGTTTGTCCGGATCCTAGAAAGCATGCCGGTATCCCATTTTTTTCAAGTTTTGAACATTGATCATGCATCAAACTTATCAAAGGTGAAATGACAACTACAATCTTCCCAGATAATAATGCTGGAATCTGAAAACAAAGGGATTTCCCTGCACAATAAGTGATGTCATTGAATCAAAATTTATCTTATTTAGCTTTCAATGTGTTCTCATTCCGAAATTAATTAAGTAGAAGAACAACTGAATGTGTATAGAAATAAACAAGAGATACCTGCGCCAGTCGCAGCAAGAATAAGACAGTCCTTGTGTTCTAACCAAGCTTTGATGGCTTCCTTCTGAAAGCCCTTTAAGGATGAAAATCCAAAATGCTTTTGCAAAGCATAATTAGCTTTTTGCTCCCAGTCTACCATCATGGCTTGACCATCTGTGTTTTTAAAGAATGGAACTTGCTGATACTGGAAGCTTCCATGTATATCAGAATGACAATCCATCCCAAACGGAAAAGGTTCAACTTTGAGTCGATTGATTCCATCAACAGTAACATGTTCATCCAAAATGGCTCTCTTTACGCCAGGAAATGAATGCTTAGATGAACTTGCAGAAATGTTCCTTTTGCCTCCAGAAAATGATGGGAGATGATCTGTGATGTGGGATTGCTTCATCCACCTCAGTGATTGTGATGTTTTTGCATCTTCCTGCGAGGAGCGGTTTTGAGTATTGGAACAGTTGAAGGCATGTTGAGACTTACCACTTGTATTTTTGTTGCAAGAATCATTCAAAATGAAGTCCACAGCATCATTTAGAACTGGACCAACAGCTTCCAAAGCTTCAATTGCTTTAGCAAACTCAAAACCCATATCAAGCAGTTCAGATATGACATGATCAGCAGACACTTCATTAACTCCCATAGTTTTGATTACTTGAAGTGCAAGTAAACCAAGATCAGGTAAGTTTCATCAACAATAGCCAGTGGTATTTCCATGAGGCATACTGAAACATAGCATAGATGGCAACCATTTGCAAATCTCAAAATTTCAGCACATGGTAATGGATTCACTGTAAAGCAGGGGGAAAAGGTCAGAAATTACATTTAAAAACTACAGATCCAGCCATAAATGTGTTTGATCTCGTTCACTTCCATGCAGATAAAGAGAAATCGTAGATGAATTATAAGTAATAGTCAAGGCAGGTAAAAAAGCATCATCAAGTAGAAAGAATAATATGAACAGTCAACTTTCCATCTAGAAAAAAATAACAATTATATTCCTCAAATATACAATGTGGTTGCAATATTTCAAATCACTCAAATGCTTAGACCAACACGTGTGAACAGGAATAGCCAACTTTTCTAAAATTAGAAGCACACAACAGTTAAATCCCTCGACTATATACTGTGGTTGCAGTCATTTCAGATCATCAAAGTGAGCTCAGTAAAAACAATTCCTGGGAGAAAATTTTAGATATTTTCTCAAGAGGTAGATAAATATGAATAACAAAATTTCACCCCTAAGATAAAGATTTCATTTAATTAAGGGATTCTAAACTTTATAAGGGAACAATCCCACATAATTAAACCACTCTTGCTTGGAATAGCACTCAATTAAGGTCACTGGGCTCTGCATTTTACGTACTAACTAAGAGCAATCATTCTATTATGTGACACTGATTTAGGGCGTTTAGATGGTTTGGGAAGGGTAGGAGACGGGAGTTGTGGGATAAGCAACGAAAGAGGAGACGATGAAAATGGTTGAGGACCTGCAAAGAACTCCAGCTAGATAGCAAAATGCATGTCATAACCGCAGTTTGGTAGCACGTTGGCCAATATAGAAGATCATCGGATATCCCAGAGAAGTCACTACCCCAATCCAATCAGGGTACGAGCACGCCACCTTAAATGGATCTAAGGTTACATAACTCTGATAAGAATAAAATAGAGGAAACAGCTTCTATTGCATAAACCAAAAGACAACAAGCGGCCAAACCAAAGAATAACATATAAACAGCTCTCAGGCAAAAATAATCCTAATTATACTTCAAATAATAAAAAAAAAGGTCCACATGCCTAGCGACAGAAGACAAGAAGGACATTCCTTCCATAGGCCTCCAGAGGAGTGATCTCATCATGATTCGAGTCCCACGAATGTGGGAAGATCACGGCCTCACTCTCCCCTAATAAGATAGGCTTTCTATTCTTCTCTGAAAGCATCCAGCTCCTCATAGTACAACGACAAGTCAGTGATGTTAAATGCGGCGGAGATATTATAGTCTCTTGATAGATAAATTTGTAATCATTATCATTAATCCTCTTGGTGATTTTGAATGGATTATCAACTCTAGATTTGAGCTTTCCAGAAGAACCTGCAGGCACTCTCTCTTTCTTCATTATATCCACACCAACTCCCCTTTCTTGAATATCATAACCTTCTTGGATTTCTTGGCCTGCTTATGAAACTTTGTGTTCTATTTGGCAATAACGTTCCTCCTACATGCAGTACCACTTGAGCCACCTCCTCAAATTTCTGTGCAAAACAAATTTGTTTGATTGGGTTAGCTACAATATTTCCTGCACCAACTAGACAAGCTTGTTATTCCATCAGGAGCCAAGTCCATTGTCATTGTAGATTTGGTGACGCTAATCTATTAGTTCTCCTTCAACATAAAGTTGTTCATCAGCTGTCGCTGCACTTATAAGTGCTTTGGAAGCCTCAACATGGAAATTTTCATAAATTGGATGTTTGGTAGGTGTCATAATTGCATAGTTCCATCCAGGATCAATGACAGTGATTGTATTATTGTGATCATCATACTTCTCTAAGAATATATGTTCAGATATGACTCTGGAAGCTTATTTCCATATGTTGCTTCACACCTACATGTGGAAAGTTTGCGCAAACAATCAAAGGAAGCTTAATTTTTTAGCAGCTCGCTATTCTCCTTTTGTACTAGTCAAAATCAATATCACCAACATGTATGAGTATAAATGTGTTCTCCACCGAACAGGATAACAAGGAAGCCAGTATAAATTTTATCATATCTCGACCCATGAAAGTACAATTCTTACATATCCATAACATGTACCACAAAACTAATTCCTTCACCTTTGCAGGTTGGCAAACCAGCTTCACCACAAGAAGATGCCATTTGACCCATGACCATGACTCCACAAGGTGCCGCAACAACAAGATTCTCAATAATTTAATAGAACAATGCAAGATCTACCGGGTTTATGCAAAAACCATGTGCAACGGCAAAGATAATAAAACCTCAACAGATACTGAAGTAAAAAAATGTTTGCCTTCTTGAGCAGCTAAAGATACTAGCATGCTAATGTTATCTGTAAACTACACATCAAGTTCATGTTAATACAAGGATCATCCCAGTCCCATAAGCATCCTATTTTTGGGATAAATCCTAAGCAAAATACTTTTGTGCATTCTCATATGATATTGATCTCTCGCCTGTCATGTCCATGTCAAAGGTCGGTGCCCGGTTACTTAATTCTGATCCAAATAATACAATTTGAGGTAATCGAGTGAATCTTTCTTTTGCCTTATGTCATGTCAATGCATGTTTCCAAAGTCGTTTAGCCGGGAGCAATATGGCATGACTCTTTGATTAGCATATGCAAAACTAGATTTACTAAATAATCTCCTATTTTGCCCATTACATCTAGCCTTACAGGTGCCTTAGCTATATGAATTTAATCCTCAAACCCTTCCAAGCTAAGCATAAAGAGTATGGTGCACTTCAAATTTTTGTTGAAAGAATATAAGCTCTTGTAGCTATCATAATGTGTGAAACGTTCATACTGCTGAGAACAGCCCAATAAGATGTGACAAGCATTCATAGGTATCACGTCATAACACACTTGCTTTTAGAACTTGTCTCTGCTAAAGAACTCCATGAGACATCTCTTGTCAATCGTGATATTATTGTCTTTCTTCAACTAAGATTGAAAATAAGCAGGGTTGTGTTTTTGTGTGAATAAACTCAACTTGTCTACCGTTTTAGTAGACTACATTCTCATAATAGACTTTGTTTATGATAAGACAGCAAATATTTTTCTTAATAGTGTAACAAGTATGAAAGATATTGTGGCAAAATCACTAATGCTCTCTTGTGGGCTCAGTCTAAATGATCTGTTAACCATTAGCATCACTCTCACATCAGTTGGAAACTAATACTCCTTTGTGTCATTAGCTTCCCGTATCCCCTATGTCACTGTCCATTTCTTCCACTGCTCTCTGCTCAATGGAGAAGATCAACTTATTATTTGGAAAATCAATTTTTATTTAAAATCATGGCGCTTAATGCAATTTCTGGCTAGGAAGAATTTGGGAATGCTAGTAGCCCCGGGGGCTTTTCTTCATCCCAAGCTTCATCCTAAGATGATTACTCCTTATAAGGGGTCGACTTGGGTGCTCTAGAGGACATGCTCTTACTGCTTGATCTTGAGATTTAGCCATGATTGTAATGTATGGTGGCTCCCTAGTGATGATGTTTCTCCACCTTCAAAACTAGGGTTTGCACATCGAATGGGGACCAATAATGCTACAATTGTACCACACCATTCATAGATGACTTCAGCCCTCCGAGAAAGCGGGATATGGTGTTCTCTGTTGCTCCAACAAATCATACTTCAATATGAGTTGTTTATGTTGTGAAAAACGTGAAGATAATAAAGCGAAAATCGGATCGAGAAAAATAAAAAACCAGAAAAGAATAGTAGAAACACACAGATTTACGTTGTTCGGCAAATTGTCTACGTCCACGGAGCTGCGGAGGATTTTATTACTTTGAGGAATTATACCGTTGACAACGTCAACTTACAAGAAATAGTCTCTCAATTTTTCTCTCTTCTCTCTCCTCTCCTCTCTCCTCTCTCCTCTCTCCTCTCTCTTCTCTCTTCTTTCTTTCTTGAGCAGCGAAGAGAAGAATTCAATGAGAGAAAAATAAAAACAATCCTTTTGTTTTCACCTTTTTCGTAAGCTTAACCGAGGCAGAGGGATTAGAGAATTGCTTAAGAGGGATTAGGTTTGGTTTAGCAATTTATAACAAGTCAAACAGCCATCTAAGGAAATCAGGGAGAGGAACGCGGGACAGAGAGGTCTCACACAGTTCTACGGGAGGAAAGAAGCGGGACATGGCTCCGCGTGGGTGCACAAGAGGAAGATGCCTATGTTAAGCCCGGACAAAAATACCTTTCCTTTATTCTTCAGCAGGAGGGACGCGGAAGATCAAACATGGAAGAGTCCAGGTGGGCTTTACAAAGGAAGGAATCATTAATTAAGATGTAATTAATTAGCTACCAAAATTGCAGCGGACCCACTCCACATTTCTCAACAATTCTCTCACTTGGAGATTGGGACACTGGCTGCATCATCCACTGGTTGCATCGCCCTTTTCCTCAAACGTGATATGCTTCACCTCTGCAACTCAAAAGCCTCGGTCTTCATGTTAGCAGACAAGCTGAAGTTGAGCACAACTTCAGCTTTTCAAAACTAATCATGTCTATAGTGTGTTAAAAGGTACTTGCACTGCAAATCCCTCTTCATCTTAGATCAAGTTGTGATCTTGTTTTTGCCTTTTTGGCCTAATGTTGGCACAGATATTTCGAACTCTCTCATCACATGGAAGCACTCTTTTCCAATTTGAATGCAGCTAGCTCAACCAATCTATCAAGTGGAACAATCTTTTATTCAAAACCACATTCCATTTTCTTAAGCAACTCAATGAACTCGTTTGGAACCATATAACTATCCCTTGTTTAAAATTGTGCAGTATGAAAAACCTTGAGACACACATTAGCACTTTTTAAAAAAATCGTAATGAGATTTACACCTCATTTTCTCAGCATGCCTTGCATCAAAAAAAAACCTCACATTTTTAAGGCTAGCTTTAGTTTTTTAAAACAAATCTAAAAATAATATCAAAATATCACATTTATTAACATTCACACTTCGTACACTAAATAATAAGAAATTAAAAAAAAAAGATATCCATAAAATTTATGTAGTTGAAATTCTTATTATCAAAATAGTTATTATTTTGGTTAATATTTTTATTAATGATTATTTCATTAAAAAATAAAAAAAACTGGCATTAAAAATAATAAGGAATAAGAGAATATACATGCAACTAAAAATAAGGTGTGAGATAAACAATTTATTATGCTGATTATTCTAATGCATTTTAATTAGGTGATGAGAGTAATAAGAATTTTAAAACTAAAAATTCAAATGTTAATGATTTGTTATATTCTTGTTTAGGTTGTGAGTAAATATTAGTGAAAGAGAGATTAATCTTGAAGTTATTTTGATTGTCATGTTTTGATGTTTTGATGTTTTAATATTTCATTTTATATCTTAGCTTACTTTGATAATTTTATAAATGTATAAGTCATCTTACATTATAATTTGATGTTAGGATAATAACCTATTACTTCTAATTTTACGCAATTTTTAACTTTTTACTTATTAGAATATTGTTATATTATTTATTGATTTATTAATAAATTCGAATGTTAATATATTATTTCTTCACACTTTGTAATTTATATAATATTTATTAATTTATGCAATTTTTTTAAATTTGAGGCTTACGCCTCAAAATGGCTTGAGACTTACACCTCGCCTCATGAACAAAAAGCACATCAATGCCAATTGCGCAATTTTGGACATTACAACTGCCACAATTTCACAAATTAACAATCACTCTAAAATCATTATCTCTCATTCTATACTTAATACTGAACCGATTTTGGCTCTTCATGCTTCAGACTTCTTGGTGCAAAGGGTTTTCATCATTTATTCCATCTAGGTTGTCGTGATTGTTATTATGCGTGACTTTCCCATATTATTTGTTTCAAAATCAGTGAGCATCAACTATAATTGGAGAACTTTCTGCTACATATCCTCTATAGTAAGCTCCTGAGCACCTCATTGAGCTTTTCTCCTTGATAACATTGTGACTTACCCTTCTCTTTAGGGTCTAACTAGGGAAGTTGTGGAAATAAGATCGGTCAAGGGTTTATATTTAGGTAGTAGATATAAAGACGGATTTTTGTATGGAGACAAGCAAATATATTTTGAAGGATTAGGGTTATTAAAATTAAAATTTGGCTCTGATACCCAATGACACTAATTTATTTCTAATGGATGGATTGGAACGATTAGAAAATTGGTTAGGAGAGTTTTAGGATGAGAAACGGACGAGAAGATGGTGATGGTGGTTGAGAGAAAATGAAAAATTGTGATTGGACCGCAAATTGCACGTCCTAATACTAGTTGCAATAACAAGTCAGTCAGTCTAGAAGATTTTCAAACGTCAAAGAGAGGTCACGACCACGATCCAATCAAGCTACAAACACGTCACATAATATTTTAGGATACAACACTTTGGCAACAAGAAACTAGAGAAAAACAACCTCTATTGCATGAACTAACAACTAAAATATGCCCAAACACGAAATTAATAACATGTAAATAGTGCACAAACAGAAAATAACCTAATTATACTTCAAATAATAAAAACGATGCCTACATGCCTAGCGGCAACAAACATATGGGAAGTCATGCTAAAGACCTCCACAACACGCCGTCCTGCATACGCATGAGGATTGCAGAGGTTTGCACTATGACAGTATGCCACATTGCCCTACGTCTCCTTAAATAGGGAAATCACAATCAAAGATGAGTGGTAAATCATTAGCAAAAAGCAAAAATTAAAGGAGGTTGTATGGTTTGAAGCCCATGAGTCTAGCTTTAAAATGTTAGTACTCCTATTAAGAGCCACAATTTCAATTTTCAAACAATTCCATAAAAATTGGGCATATTCAACAACAGAAATGATTGTCATCATAAACATTGATTCACATTAATTGCATAAGCATGTTGTATTAGTTGGATTCAATGGCTAAAAGAACAACAAGTTGTGATTCAAAGGTACCAAACTTGACCAATAGTTACTCAGACATAAGGTCATGGGCTCCAAAACTTTGTGCCCCTGCCTCTAATGAGAGAATTTTTTGTGCAATTCCTAGACAAAATTTGAGAAAGTTAATTAGATTTCTAGTTAAGACAATGCCCACAAATCTCACTCTCATTTCACTAGAATTTTTAGATCTGGTTAAAGGCTTTCTATTGACGAAAATATCTATAGTTAAATATCCCACCAAACAAAGATGGAGAACTTTCGAATTAGGCTATTCGTTAAAACACTAATTGTTTAACGCATAATATATAACAGTTGATTTTAAAATAAGATATTTATTGATGTAAGCTTAAAAGTGGATGGCCCAATCAAGATCCCATGATTTCATCATTTCAAGTTGTTATGAACACTGATCTACTTAGTAAGAGGAGATGATCAACCCGACTTGTCTGAAAAATCCCTATCAGCAATCACAAATTACATCGTCTAAGGAGACTTTGTAGACGAGCGGATGTTTGTTCAAGAGAACAAAATTAAATTGACCTTAGATAACAAGAGGGTTTTGTACCTATGAAACAAGCTCCGTAATTCACTACTCAGGGGATTTATGCCATTTGGAAACACATGGGCTACATGCATTTTATTCTAGTGGGAGGCTCCTTCACTCAAATAGATATAATCAATGATATTCAAATTTTCTTATCTAAATATCTAGGACCATAAACAATGTTTAACCGAATAGACAGGATTAAAGAAACTAACTGATATCTTAAATAACATCTCACTTAGCAGTAACAAGAACAGAAGGAAGAAAAGCAACGTAAGATGGCAAACCAGCAGGAAGCGACGACGAGTATTGAAGGAAAATGGAGGGTGGTCAGGAAGCTAACTGCCGGCACGAGATGGCCTGACGGAGGCCCCTCTCTTCTTTAATTATCGCAAGTTCCTTGATTCCCTCTCGTAGGTGCAGGTAGTGCGATGGTGTGCAGAATGAAAGAGGCTAATGCCTTCTCTTCTCGCTCGATCTCTCTCCTGTGAACGGCGGTGGTGAGAACCTCCGGCGAGAGGCTATTAGGGTCAGGGGATCACCGACGGGTCACGCGTTAGCGCAGAGAGGAAAGGTAGGGGAGCCTGAAGTTTACATAGAATTTAGGCGGGGTCTGTTGTGATTAATAAATAATAATAATAATACCAAAATGTTATAAATTTAATAACGTTTAATATAAGAGTATTAATGATATTAAATGTTAATATTATAATTTATAAATCAATTTGAAATAAATAAAAATAAATTGAATAAATGTATAACTTAAAATAACTTTGGTTAATGAATATAAATAACTTAAAATACTATCGATCAAAGTGATGAAAATGTTAGAAAAAGTAGAAGAATATGAAGAGAGGAAAATATTGGTGATGATTTTATTATCTTTTAACTCAAATATTTATTTTAGAAAACGATCCTATCGTGTTTGATGAAGCTATGAATTATATAGATGCTTCTTTATGGAAATAGAAGACTTTGGTACTTTGTGATTTACCTCATGGTTGTAAAAATATTGGGTGTAAACAGATTTTTAAAAAAGATATTAAAATCAAATGAATTTATAGATATATATATAAAGCAATCTTAATAGCTAAAGTTTATACAAAAGAAATTATGATATTGATTATTTTCAAGTTTATTGTCATGTTGCTGGACTTTTTATAATTCATTTTTTTCTAACTCTATTTTTAGCATATAATCTAGTTATTGTTGATCGAATAGATGTAGAAATTATCATTTACTTAAATTGCTTATATTATAGAAAAATATAGTAGACCTACTCATGACCCAAGTGAACTCATTGGAAAGCGATATATAGATTTTCTAAATATTTAAATGATATAATAAACTATTGCATTCATTATAGTGGTTTTTATGTGCTACTATAAGGATATTGTCATGATGGTTGAATTGCATATAAGATGACACTAAAGCTACTAGTGGTTATGCCTAGATATTTTGTCTTGATGCAATATCATGGAGATGTAATAAACAAAAACTAGTCTTTAGTTCTCATATGAAAGCAAAATTTATATCAATTGATCTTACTCCTTCTTAAGTAGAGTTGCTTAAAGGTTTATTTACTTGTATACTTTATATTGATAAACATATACATGGTATTCTATTAAATTGTGATAATCAATTAGCTATAATAAAAGCAAAAAAAACTAAATGTAGTGATAAAAAATGTCACATGATGAGAATAAGGTAAGAATCTCATACAAGTTATATAAAAGATGTGTTATTACTTTATTACTTTATTACATATCAATGGACAAAAGGAATTACAAAGGCTTCTGTATTAATGTTATTGTAGGGGACAGGGCTAAAATAGTATTAATAATGGAAACATTGTGACAGAATGTTGCATGTGATAAAAATAAAGTTGATTGAATGACTGATAATGACACATTTTTTAATATTTAAAATATCATCCATATATACATATAATTGTGCACTGAGAAGGATGTTGAGCTGTAGCTCTTAATGAGATCAACACACACAAACACACACACGAGCACGCGCACATATATATATATATATATATATATATATATATAATATAGATATTTTATATCTTAACGAGATATAAAATTCATTTAAAAATCTCAGCGACATGAAGAGCATAATTTCTTGGGTTATTTTAATGATAAAATCTTATTGGTATGTCAATTAAAGGTAATATTAGTAGGATAATAATTAAATTTTCTTGTTTAATATTACTCAGTATAGAATACTTGACTTTTAAGTGGGGAATAGATGCAATAACTGTAAAATTAGATAGTTGTGCTCAAGCAAATATTCTATAAAATGCAAGGAGAAGGATGTGTGTGTGTGTGTGTGTGTACACATTCTCAAGCTTATTCCATTTAATATTATTAGATGCAAGAGGCCTATATTATATTTGCTCTTATGGGGATTATTTTCATCAAGGTTTCACATAAGCATGCCTCTTAAAGGTTGAAAGTGGATGCACTGACTGTCACTTACCTTTTTACATTTTCTTAAGAAAAAAATCAAGACAGTAAAATTTATTGATATTTAATATAAAATTTAGTTAAAAAAAGATAAATATTTGACCACCTTCAAGATATAGAGACTATATTTTAATGAGTTATAAAATTCCTTTAAAAATCTCAGTGGAAATGAAGAGCATAATTTATTTAGTTATTTTAATGATAAACTCTTATTGTTATTATCAATTAAAGGTAACATTATTAGGTTAATAATTAAATTTCTGTTTTTTTTATATTAATGATAAATTCTTATTGTTATATCAATTAAAGGTAACAAATTTGTTTTAAAAATTGAATGGCTATTAGTTAGTTATTCATGGTACACTACATTATTGCAATAAAGAAATATTTTAAGGAGCCAAATATGTGACTTTCTAGTACATTTAATGCCACTAGAAAAAAGCAAAATTAGTGCTC
The DNA here is from genome assembly GCA_022702705.1 of Papilionanthe hookeriana x Papilionanthe teres. Taxonomy (NCBI): domain Eukaryota; kingdom Viridiplantae; phylum Streptophyta; class Magnoliopsida; order Asparagales; family Orchidaceae; genus Papilionanthe; species Papilionanthe hookeriana x Papilionanthe teres. The sequence goes on along the minus strand of CM040426.1, from coordinate 68,709,719 downwards.
TATGACATTTACATTATTATTATATTTATCAAACCTCTTTTAATTGAAAATTTGTTTTAAATTTATATAAAATGTGCTATATTTTACATATGATTACAAACAAAGTTTGATTTTCAACATGATCATATTAATACCTTGTATCAAATTTGGTGATGTTAGGCGTCAACATAGGTGTTGATGCCATTAAAATCATTTAAGATATGCTATAATATCTATAGGAGTTATGTCTTTGAACGTTTCAACAAACTTAACTTTTTTTCTAGAATTTGTTTCTCCTTGAGTATTTAATGAATGAAATCTTATTTTTTTTAAGTATATATTATCCGAGATTTTTAAACGAGAAAAAAAATTTATAGATCATTGCATTATGAGATTCTTAAACAAGAAAAATACGTACATTTTTTAGACTTATGCCATTTGAGATATTCATAAACACCCTCTCCAATTACAACTTCTATAGTCTTTCTAACAAGAACAAAATTTTGATTATGTTAATCCCCCCTTAAACAAATAAGAACTCAAAATGCTCATTCTTTATCAAGGTGTGAACTTTATAATCCCAACAATATAAAAATAAGATTTTTTAAACAAAGCATCACCCAATGCATTCACATAACATGAGCTTCATTCACAAATATTATGCACTGTGAGATGGAAACTTCCAAGAAAATGACAAAAGACACAAACTTTACCAAAATACCTACATTTTTTAGACTGTGCCATTTGAGATATTCATAAAAACCCTCTCCAATTACTACTTCTATAGTCTTTCTAACAAGAACCCAATTTTTAATATGTAAATCCCCCTAAAACAAATAAGAACTCAAAATGCTCATTCTTTATCAAGGTGTCAACTTTATAATCCCAACAATATAAAAATAAGATTTTTTAAACAAAGCACCACCCAATGCATTCACATAACATAAGCTTCATTTACAAACATGATGCAATCTGCCAATTGAGATGGAAACTTCCAAGAAAATGACAAAAGACACAAACTTTACGAAAATACCTACATTTTTTAGACTTGTGCCATTTGAGATATTCATAAAAACCCTCTCCAATAACTACTTCTATAGTCTTTCTAACAAGATCCCAATTTTTATTATGTAAATCCCCCCTTAAACAAATAAAAACTCAAAATGCTCATTCTTTATCAAGGTGTGAACTTTATAATCCCAACAATATAAAAATAAGATTTTTTAAACAAAGCACCACCCAATGCATTCACATAACATAAGCTTCATTTACAAACATTATGCAATCTGCCAATTGAGATGGAAACTTCCAAGAAAATGACAAAAGACACAAACTTTACGAAAATACCTACATTTTTAGACTTGTGTCATTTGAGATATTCATAAAAACCCTCTCCAATAACTACTTCTATAGTCTTTCTAACAAGATCCCAATTTTTAATATGTAAATCCCCCTAAAACAAATAAGAACTCAAAATGCTCATTCTTTATCAAGGTGTGAACTTTATAATCCCAACAATATAAAAATAAGATTTTTTAAACAAAGCACCACCCAATGCATTCACATAACATAAGCTTCATTTACAAACATTATGCAATCTGCCAATTGAGATGGAAACTTCCAAGAAAATGACAAAAGACACAAACTTTACGAAAATACCTACATTTTTTAGACTTGTGTCATTTGAGATATTCATAAAAACCCTCTCCAATAACTACTTCTATAGTCTTTCTAACAAGATCCCAATTTTTATTATGTAAATCCCCCCTTAAACAAATAAGAACTCAAAATGCTCATTCTTTATCAAGGTGTGAACTTTATAATCCCAACAATATAAAAATAAGATTTTTTAAACAAAGCACCACCCAATGCATTCACATAACATAAGCTTCATTTACAAACATTATGCAATCTGCCAATTGAGATGGAAACTTCCAAGAAAATGACAAAAGACACAAACTTTACCAAAAAGCCAAAGAGCACCAAATGAAACATATCAACTCCTATCAATATTTCTGCGTCCATCACTTAATGCGACAAAGCATATTATTCCTTAACGCCAAAGGTAAACAGCTAACAAGTCACAGTACCCCAAAACCTCCAAAGCTTCGACAGTTCCAACAATTTACTGAACAGTCCCAACTCCTCCATACAATGGTACAATTATGTATTTATAAAGAGAACCCCCGCCGGAATCCAACCGCCGGCGATCACATAACAGTGCAAACATTGTCATTGTCATCGCTGAACAAGTCTGAGGAAAGCGGTGCAGTGGGCATTGCGGGAATATAGTGAGTTCCAGTTGGTTGGTGATGGCCGGAGAAGATATAGTTGCTATGGTGCATTGCTGAAGGGTAGTAGGCGGCGGCGCCGTAGCTGGCCACCGGCTGCGCGGTGCTATAGCTCAAAATGTATGCCGGAGGTTGGGATGGGTATGCGGGAATATGGTACGAAAGGCCCGGTATTTGATTCTGCAGCTTGCTTTCGGCGGCGGTGTTCTGTGAAGTTTTCCCCTTTTTCTTGGAACCACCGCTAGCAGAGGACTTCTCAGCTTCTTCTCCGGCGAGCTTCTCAGGGGGAGATGAGTTGGCGCCGGATTCGACGACCTTGGTATTGGATTTCTTTGTCTCGTTTCCGTTGTTATTATGTGTCTCGCCGTCGGATTTGGGTGTGTGCTCTGTTGCTGAGCTATTTTCTGCATCCGAAGCGGGCTGAGTGTTCTCCTGTTCATCGGTCTTCGCAGCGGCGCCGCCCTTTTTCTTGTTCTGCTTGCCGGTGCCGGCGGGAGAAGGGGTCTGCGCAGCAGGCTTCTTCTCCGGCCAGAGTTCGGCGTGCTTCCCCGACTTAACCAGTTTTTTTATAAGCGTATCTGCATCAACGTTGCCGGTCACTGTAACCTTCTGCTGCTGGGAATCGATTGTCGTCTTGTAAACCCCTGTGAGAAAATCCGTGAAAAGCTCGAATGGATTGAACCATTCCCAAAAAGAAGATAAAAGTAAAAAAGTGATTTTTATAAGAAAATTCCAGACGAATCGAGAGATGGGAATCAGGGTTTTGTGACTTTACCTTCTATAGCCTGCAAAACCTTCTTCACTTTCTTCTTGCATCCTTCACAGTGAATCGAAACCTTCAAAGCTAGAGTCTGAAATCACACGCACGCACGCAAAAAACGAATTTTTAATATATATATTAAAAAAAATAAGACATCTTTGCAACATAAAGGGCAGCGAAAAAGAGCAAATAATCAGAGAAAGAAGAAGAAGAAGAGCAGAGGTACCTGGTATTTCAGAGGCTCGGCGGCGGGTTCGCCGGAGGCCATGGGGCTCTGAGAGAGAGAAAGAGAGAGGTGAGGGGTGGGGAGCGAGAGCGCAGAAAAAATAAGGGGTGGCGGGGGAAGAGCGCAGATAGAAGCCACGTCAGCAGCAGCTTTTTTAAGGGGAGGAGTACGCTCTGCTTTGGTTAAACCTGCACATTATGTGCCATTTATATGAGAGGGGAATTTTGACTTACTGTATTTGATAATATGATAGTTTGTAGAAATAAATGTTGGGCCATCTTTTTTCTCTCTCTCTTTTTTTTTTTTTTATGGCTTATTTTAGGGCACTTTTCGATCAGCTTATAAGTACGATAATATTTTTAAAAATACTGTATAATCATTTGATTCGTTCGTTTATTGAAAATACTGCATGTCGCGTTTTGAATTTTTACACTAAACACGAGCCTCGAGTCTACTCCCCGTCAGCCGACTGCGGCCGCGTTTCGAGATAATACTGCTTATTCCGAAACACATATGCTCAGCTTCAAATAGACCCTTAGATGAAATTATTATTTATTGTATATTTTCATGTAATTTGTCGAAAGTTTTACACAAATACCACTAATTTCTATACAATAATATTTTTTACACATAAATTTTAATTTTGCATGCATGCAAATTTTCTTATAGATGAAAGTTAAAAAGATGGCCTTTTTATGTGATATGAATAGATTTTGACGGTATATATGTAAATACATAAGAATTGGATGGCATGTATCTAAAAGCCGATCGACGAAGCTGGGCCGCAGAGAAGAGATAGCTTTCAGCATTCTCACGAAATTGTGGGACGCCGCGGCGGTATTGCAGCTCCAAACGACCTAAAGTAGTGGCACACTGCTGCGCCGCAGGTCCCCCGCCACCCCAAATGGACCCTAAGATTGGGCTATTTGCTATTTATTTTGTTGTTCGAAATTTATAATTTTTGTAGCATGATAACTTCTTCAATGAGCTCTGTCATGCAAATTCCTCTTCAAGTCACACACAACTGATGAAGATAATAAAAAGGAGTTTTTTTCTCTAATGTGAGAATTAGATGTTTCACAATCTTAAAGACGAATTCATAACACTACTTATTTCCACTATAAAATTTCTTTTTGCAATTACAAAACTATCTAATCCCTTATAACTCCACCAATTGTAAGTAAATAAGCAAATATTGAATGTTCAATCATGATATGTTATAATTTATTCCAATTATGTTCAACCATCACCTTATATAATATATATATATATATATATATATATATATATATATATATATATATATATATATATATATATATATAATATATATGCTTGATTTTCGCTATAATTTAGTATAAAAAAACCCACAACGACGATTAGTGAACTTAAAGATGTTGCTATTGATTACGAGTAATCACAATTAGTCAGTGTTATGCATCAATTAACGAATATTAGAAAGTGATTTAAACAATGGGTTATAAGTATTGACAGATAACACACTTTAAGCTATGAATAATACGAATGCCAGACAATATATAACGAAAGTTATTAAACGACAAATGATGGCATACGTGACCCGCTTTGATGAATGATGTGAAGAGATTAGAGTAGTTTAAGATGTGAAAAAGTCTATAGAAACCATACAATTCAAGTGGTTTGATGAATAAAATAGGAAGAATGGTCAATATGAAGATGCCTACATCTTCATTGGGTTCTTCCCCATATAAATTTATTAATAATTAATTGGATCTAAGTGGAACAAAAGAAAATATATATTTCCCTTCAAGTTTAGGAAATAAGAAGAATAAAAATTATAAGCATCATAACGACCAATATTTACAATTCATACAAAGCATATATTGTTGAGAAATTTAAGGCAAAGAAAACACAAATTGACACAAATTCAACATAGAGATTTAACGAGGTTCGACAAAGATGTTTACGTCCTCTGGAGCAGGCTTGCCTTTCAATTTCAAAAAAAGAGTACAAACTGCCCCTTAGGGTTACAAAACACACATATATAGCCCTGGTGTACAATATGTAATTATAAAATTACCCATGTACCGTACCGTGGGGCGTTGCCCCAGCACCCCCAACCCACATAATAAAACTCTCCTGATTTGATAGATACTTCCGCTCCAACATCTGTCTCTTACATGGTATATGAGTGATACCTAACATCTGTAATATTACCATTTTAACAATGAAATGAATTTTCAGCATTATACCTTCACCATCATGAGTCCTTGTATGCTCCCAATAGAGTTACCTAAGCATTGACCAACTTAATTATTTCAGTCAAAGCAATACAAATTCCATTTACTGACCAAAATGTAATACAATAACATTTGAGAGACTCTTATTTTGATGCATAAGACCCAACCAAAGGTTGAATGTAATTTCTTTAAGTATTGTAATTAATATCATATCATCTCATTATAATTGCCTCATTTTTCATAATAATATTGTTTTTAAGGACATTTGAGTGAATTTAATTATAAACAAACATATATCACAAATACAAGATTTTGAGCCCAAGATCTTGTAATTGAAAGTTTAAACTCTAACTTACATTTACATTTTTAAAATCATGTAAAATTTTAAATTCTCAGTCTCCTTTTATGTTATTTTTTCAAGTTAAACCTTAATGGCAATTAGATTAGAAATGAATGATTAGTGATTAGGGTGTGCTTTAAACTTGATTCTCCTATTTGAAGAGATGGCTCTCTGACAACTCCTCCATATCCCTTGACCTCTCAGAATTGCACATACATAGAAGATTCCGCTCTAAATTAAGATCCCTTTATCCGAGCTCTGAGAAACAACTTTCATTCGGTCGAATGCCTCTTTGACTTGAAATTCCTGATAACAACGTTCCTACTAAAAAAATTATATTCTTTACTTATCAAAATCTAAATTCTTTATTCTTCTACACTCTTCGAGATATGGTGGCTTCAATTGCAACGTGATTATCTTAACTCTAAATTTGTTCACAATAAGCATTTTCTTACTATAACAAACCAAAATTTAAGCTAAAATTTATAGGATTTGCCTTCTTGTTAGGTTAACTCTTTGGTAATGTAAATATATCATGAGAATAATATAGCCTTTTAAGAGACAATGGAAGAAGAAAATTGGTATCAATTCCAAATTTCAGAGAAATGGTCCCCATTAGAAGAAGAATATATTGGGAACAAGTGACCCATGTAATGTAATGCAAATTAGCAATTCTCAAAATCATGAAGGGATTAGGTCCCACCATTGTCAACATAGCACGTCAAATATCTTTCTTTCTCTAACATGCCATCGAAAATATATTTGAATATCTCAGGCGAGTCTACTGAGTATATATAGATGTTCTTTTCAATTCAAAATTTTATAAAATGCTTTTACTGTTCGTGTTTTAGTCCTTTTTATTTTGCAATATAATTTTTGAAGTCTAATCTGACGCTAAAAGATTCATTAATTGAAGATTAATCTCGACATAAATATGCATATTAAAAAAATTTCAGGATAAAATTATTGACAGTCGAAACTCCAATTTCAACAAAATTATAGTTGAAACAAATATTTAATGAGACAAACCAATCGATATCAAAAGTATCTTGATCCGAGTTCAAACAGATCAAAATTAAGCACTTGAGGTATAGTTAAATGCTGCAAAATGCATTCTTTAACGATTAAATGACTTCCAAATCATATATGCTCACAGCAAAAATGAGCATCTTGATTGGCCAGCACTATATACGAGCCTCTCAGTTAATCACATATGCGTGAGAACTTTTTCCTGCACATAGGCGGGATCGAACTCGTGACTCCAGAGGTCTTATAAACTCTGCCGACTAAAGAATCACTGTAGGCCACACTTTAGACGTCTAAGATAAATAAATACATAAGAATTATATTCTATGTATGTAAAAGCACCTGAAAAATATTTGTGTGCCATGCATAAACCTCCATTAAAGAGGTACAAACAACTCATCATAACTGGGCATAAAAACCTTGCACCTACCCATCCTCCTCTGGGCTCTTTCCCTCTTCAATCAACTGCAGCAAACTTCAGCAGCTGTTCCAGACGTAAATGCAGCACACATACATATATATAATTATATATCAAACCCATCTTTATTTTTTGTAATTTACATTTCCCACCCATTCCCTTCTCTAGTTTCAGGTCTTTCTCAAAACATATGGTGGCAGCACTTATTGTAACCTGGACCGGATGGCCAAAGCTGTTTTAGAGACTAGCTTTTTCAGAGGATTCAGTGGATGATATAATTGATTCCTTCCTTCCTCACCCACTGAACTGAGAGAGCAGAGTACGTTGTACAATCTCCATCAGATCCGATTTCATTTTTTTCTTCATAATTTCTATTTGAGAGTTAAGAAAAATCGATTTAGTGTTGATATTTGACTGAATTTGTATTAAATTTTAGAATAAATCTTATTAAAATATGCTACCAAAAATACAATAGATTTAATAACAGTTTTTCTTATAATTTAGAGCAATAAAGTATTTTTTTCTTGATAACAGGAGTGGTGAGTGTGAGCTTTTAATGAGTTCAAACTTTCTTATTCTGAGACTTCAGCTTTAAATGATCTTAATTCTGACACCACCTGGAGCTATGTGCCAGCCTTATTAATTAAGAGACACCTATCAATTGAATCAAGACCTAATATATGTACTACAGTGAAGGCTGTCACAATATTCTTCATATATGAAATATTGTGATGGACATGTTGGTATTCATGAGTCAGATCAACATTTTTCTTGCAGGTGAGCTAATAATTCGTTGAAAATTAAGTTTTTTTTTACTAATTTTTTACTTTAGGATATAGTAAGAAAAATTTCAAATTAGTTTAATGTGACAAATGTCTACTTTGGCCATTGCCACTAATAAAACTAATGCATATCATTAACATTAATGTTGATGCACACAATATTATTGTGAAAAATGATGATAATAAAGTGATAAATTATCTCTTTCTCCTTCTTCCTCTCCTCCTCTCTCTTCTCTTCGTAAAGCCAACGAAGAAGAGCCAAAGAAAGAGCGTCTTCAGGGATTTATGTTCGTGAGTTGGCTTGCGGGAGAGGCAAAAGCAAGATTGTTTTCTCTTGGTTCTACTTCTTGGTGTGGATCTCGGTTCAGAGAGAGAGAAGGGGATGAGAGAGAGAGGGAGAGAGAGTGTGTGATTTCTTGTAAATGTCGAGGCAACCGAAAGTGTAAATCCTCAAAAGTAATCCTCTGCAGCTCCGTTGACCTAAGCAATTTGTCAAACCATGTAAAATTTGTGTGTTGCATATTTCTGGTGTAATTTTTCTCATTCCTATTATTTCATTTTATTGTCGTCATTATTTCACAATAAATATTATATCAGAAATACATATCATTAACACAAACATTTATGTTCACTATCACCAATATGACTGATACATATTATTGACAATAATATTGATGCTTGATGTTTTTTACAGAGATTGACCAACATAAGTTTTAGGGTGATATATTTTCCTTGAAAGTTGAAGCAGTTTAATAAATTTATCTCTGTAAATGCTAACACTTAAAAAATAATAATAATAACCATACCAAAAAGTGTTAAATTGAATTCCCAATGAAGTGTTTGCCCACTTATAGGATAAAGAATGGCTTTGCCTCTTTTTGATGATATTGTGGGTCAACATTAGTGTTGATGATATATAACTTGGTCCTGTTAGCAGCGTTGGCTATCAACATTGTTATTGAATGCATACAACAGTCTTGTCGAAGATGACATGTATTTACATTAATGTCAATAGTGTATGTCAACCTTATTGAATATTGTATACATATGTATAAGTATTTATGATATACACTAACTCTATCGACGATAGTATGTGTCGACATTGATGTTTTTTAATTAATATTTTTTTCTTACTCTTGGATTCTTCTCAATAAAATATATGTTTCGATTAAAAACTTGTTGAAAATGAAATTCAATTAGTCCTAAAGTCAGTTATAAAAGTCTTTGATTATTTTCTAAACACTCAATCTGTTTTGAGTTGTAAATTACAAAAACCGATTCGAGAGATTTGAAACAAAACTGTATTGAAAAAAACACAGAAAATATCAAATTTAACATGAAAAAAATTCGAGAATTGAAAAAAAAACTCACAGAGACATACCACACTAAAGAAATCCACTATATAACAAAAATGAGGAAAATAATACACACTCAAATCTCCCCCCAATAACCATCCAACGATCCGACCACCGAGTTTAACTGAGTTAACAATTGACACATACAATCAGATTTCACATAATAACATTATCTCATGACAACATTAGACACAACCATGTGCCTAAAAATACTCCTTTCTAAACATCCTCCTCTTTGAAGAAAGCAAACAATACTCAGTAGAAAATGCTGACAATACATAGTAGGAAAATGAGTCATTGCTTCATTAAATGCTCTCCGCATTCACTCTTCTCCCTCTCTCTCTCCACAGTTTCTATTTATTCAGCATCATGATTTATGAACTAACTTGGTTCTGAAATTATTCAGTCTGCTTCATTATTCTAACTGCAAGGACGAGATCCTTCTTCGTGAAAAAGAAGAACTGAGCAGCCCTTCTGATCTCTGCCGCTGGTCCCCTGTGCACCCCTTCCCCTCCACCATTAATGAATACATGGAGAGAAACAGATAGAGTAGTTGGCCATCTCTTCTTCTTATTAAAGACACGCATGGAGGAAGCTAAACCATGATTGGTTAATGGGGCAGGGCTACAGGGCTGCAGTTACCCCCTCCTAACCCCACCTGATTCCGCCCCTGTAAACAACACTAAATCATGCAAGCTCCAACTACTTTGCTTTAATTAAAAGCATTCTAAAGCACCAGTATGCTTTTGAAAACTTATCGTAACCCCTTTTTTAACTCATATATTACATTTATACCAAAATAAAAGCAATAAATTCTTAGATTCATCATGATTGACTATAAAAATCATAAGATTTTGACTAAAAAACTGTACAAAATCGGTTGCAGGTCATAGTCATGGCAAAGCTGATGGTGAACTAAGAGCAATTGCTCATTGCGCAGTCTTTTACCTGACGCAAATATTATTATATAGAAACATTAATCGATAATATGCCCAAAGTGGGCATCAATGTCACCTCCCACTTTACATGAAGCCTTCAATTATGATATATGTATATAAATAAATGATTGTCATGCTGGAGAAAATAGTAGCATGCTTAAGAGGCAACATAGTTATCATGCTGACCCTTCAAACTCACCTGTCGATTACTAGTTACCTGGTCGATCAATTGCATTGACCTCCTGAATCACTTGTCGAATACCAACTGACATGTACCAACTGTTGGGTTGACTCGCCGAACTCATTTGCCAAGTGCCAGCTGTCGCGTATCACCTGTAGAGTATCCGCTACTAATAAGGAAATGACGTATTTGTCATTGTAGCATGACATCATTGAGTTACAAATATAGATATCGTATTGTATTAAAATCATATATTTATTTTTTCAAGCCCAACAAAAGATAGAGTAAGCTCAAGCTTTATAAAGAGAGATAATCATTCGCCCTAAAGGAGCTCTCTAATCCAATATTTAATTACTTTCAGTAAAATTTAAAATATTTTTAAAATTCATTTAATTATTATTTTTATTATTAAAATGTCATGATTGAGATTACATGCTATAAGTAGGACATCAAAGTCAGCAGCCATTTTAGGGTGAACCACCATTTTTATAGAGTGAATATAATATAATTTTTTTTATATTACAATTACTTTCATTAAAATTAATAATTTTAATAATTATTTTGATTAAATTTTACTATAAATGAAGATATTTCTCCTAACCATTAGTGAATTTTGTTGTCAACCTTTACAACATATAAAAAAGATCTCAATTATGGCATAATAGTGGTGCTTCAAGTCACCAATCACTTCATGGTGAGACCTCCACTTATGATTTTTAAATGAAATATTAGGTTGATTTTTTTTTAAGACAAAATTTAATATTAATATTTTTATTAATAGTAAATTAGGCACAATAAAACTAATAGATTTGAATTTATATAAATAGAAAGACAAATTATTTATGTCATAAAAGTTAAGGGACTGTTTGAGACAACTGCAGCTTATTGAATAATCTGCTAATAAGCTGATTAAAAATAATTTCTTGATAAGATTAGAGTGTGGTGACTATTACAAATTTTTATTTTTTTGGAAAAGTCAAAACGTAGACAGAAATTGCTAGCCATGCCAAGATAGGTGCGGTGTGAAAAAAGCAGTTTTAGCGTTTGAAAACGCATAAGTTCGCCAAAACGCAGGCCAAGAGCGTTTTCAAAACGTTACCGCACCAAATAAGCCGCCCCAACCCGGTCTTAAGTCTATCTCATGGGAAAAAAATAATAGTAAAAGTATTTTAAGGGTTTAAATATGAAATTATCAATACATCAATATTTTTTTTTTTTTTGTAATCTCAACAAATTTTTTTTATTTCTCACATAAATCTCATTTTTTATCATTTTTATTTAAATTTTGTTTTAATTATGACTCGGTTTATTTACGTTTTAATGGTGACGGCTAAGTAGTTGGAGGAGCACTTTGCTGACCATCTCTTTAATGTTCAATTAAAGTGGGATAGAAAATGCAATTCATATAAGATTATATTTCACATAAATTGTATTTGTGTTGATTACTATTTATTTCTTATATATTTAACTTCAATTAATATTATTGCATGACTAAATTTTTTTTTTCGTAGTTTAAAGCATTAAGATTGTCTAGAGAACTTGCTGAACTCTGACACTCGTCACTTGACCCTCTCCAACCGACCCTCATTAGTAGGTTATCTTCACTCAACTAGCTCCACTTAGCCCTCTGCAGTCGGCAATAAGTTGTAGGCTCTCTCCAGACATCCCTTATCACTCGGTGTGAACTATTGCACTTATAAAATGCCATAATTTTGAATTCAGGAGAAAAATGAACTCATATACTCAGATTACATAATGTATTACTTCAACTGTAATAGACCTTGTGGTATTTTCCCTCCACGTAAAAATTGTGGCGTCTTTTCTTATTATTTCTCATTTACACGTCTGTGTTGATCCTTGTACAATCTTAAAATGCCATCATTACTTATTATTACTCGACTGTCACAAATATTTTGATACACAATAAATGTAACTATTAAATTTTTGGTGTAAAATACGGGAAAAAAAATTGCGTACATAATATGTACGCAGAACTGCGTAAATATTAGAGTACAAAGAGGTTATAAGAATGGTACATTCATGTTACAAAGAAGGTTACAAGAGGATTATAACCTGGATGTACCCCTGTTGTAACCTCTTTGTACCCTAATCCGTACACAATTCTGCGTACGTATTATGTACGCAATTTTTTCTCGTAAAATACAGAAGAATTCTTGTATGTATGTGAATTTTCCAAGAATTAAAAGTTTAGAAATAAATAATTACAAGTTAACTGACAAATTAGAGAATTACTTGAAACTATACAAAAAGGTTTGCAATGCAAAAATTAGGAAAATTAATTTTGATAATATTAATATAATATTAATATGAAGATTAATAAATCGATAATTAATAATTTTGTTAGACAAATTACTTACAATTAAATAGTTATTAAGAAAATCGCTAATTATTTATTAATTAATACCTATTAAAATTTTTAATATTCTCAAATATTATTTAAAAATAATATGTCATAATTTTTCAAAATTTAAAGACAAATACTTTATATTAATGTTAAAGAATCTAAATTTACAAAATTAATTAAATGCAATTTCAATTAAATCCTACTTGAAGCCGAAGCCAACCGGAGCTCTGAGATCACAACCCTCAAGCAAAGATTTCTTCGCCGGCGGTTCACCGTCGGTTTCCGACGATGACGTTCCCGGCGGACGGCGGCGCGTCTTATGCAGCTCAGTTATTTCGTTCCACATGGTAGAGTTCCAAACCCTAGGCTTCCTATCGGGGACAGCCTTTCTATCTTCACGACCGCGAACCCTAGCTTATCACTCCCCGTTGTTTCAGAATTCTGTAAGAACAATCTCCATTATTTCACCTTTCAATGCAATCAGAGATGTTAGAAGAAACAAAACCTCTTCCGATGAAGTTGTTACTGGAATCGCTTCGTCTACTTCAGATCTGTTCGCAAGATTATCCGTCATTCTGGAGAAGCTAACATTGCCTCGATTTACTTATCCTTCTCTTGATATTGGCTGCAAGCCCATTGAACAGAGCCCCGTTGCTTATAACAGGTTGATGAACTCGTTCGCGCAGGTGGGGAAGCTGGACGAGGTCCTTAGATTAGCTCGGGAGATGAAAGAATCAAACTGCAATCCGAACGTCTACTGCTACAACACTGTCATGAACGCCCTAGTGGAGGCAAACCAACCCGCCGAAGCTGAATCTTTGTTCAAGGAGATGATTTCTGAAGGCGTCCCCCCAAATGTCTCCTCTTACAACATCTTGGTCAAGTTATACTCTTTCTGTTTGAAGGATTTCGATTCAGTCTATAAGCTAATTTCATTGATGATGGAGAATGAATGCTCTCCTGATTTGACCACTCATTCCACCTTGATCACTGGGCTTTGCAGGGATGGAAGAGTTGAGGAGGCCAGAGGTTATCTGTATTGGATGTTGGAGAAAAAATGTGATCTTGATGCCTATACTTACACACCCATAGTGCAGGGTTATTGCTCTAACAGCAAGATTGAGGAAGCTAAACTTTTAATGGAAGAAATGGAGAGTCTTGGATATCGACCGAATTCTGTTACCTACAATATACTCGTTGGGGCATTATGCAAAGATGGGATCTTTGAGGAGGTAGAGAAGGTTATAAGAGAAAGTTTCTCAAAGTGTTGGAAACCTGATGAGATCACTTTCAATATTTACATGGATGGTCTTTGTAAATATGGTAGAGTTAAGTGTGCTTATGAGAAATTGGAGATGATGCTAAACAATGGTATTCTCCCAAGCAAAGTAACTCTGAATATACTTCTAGATTGCCTCTGTCAGGAGATGAGGTTTTCAGAAGCCATGTGCTTGTTGGATAGGAGCTCTGAACTGGAATGGCATCCCGGCATTGTCGGCTATAACACAGTGATGAGCAGACTATCTAAGGATGGAAGATGGTCAACTGTTCTGAAGATTTTGGTGGACATTCTAAAGAAAGGTTTATCACATAACACCAAGACTTTTAATATTGTCATTGACAGCCTTTGCAGGGTTGGTAAAGTAAATCAAGCAAAATGTCTTTTTGATAACAGAGGGTTCGTTGCCGATGTTACGACTTACAATACTCTGATCCATTGGTTTTTCCAATTGGAAAGGTTGAATGAAGCTTTCCAAATGTTTTATAACATGCATGTTGAGAAGATTACACCAGATTTGATAACTCATACTATTTTGGTTCATGGTCTTTGCAAATGGAAGAAGTATCTGGAGGCCACTGATTATTATCTTAACATTCTTACAGATGAATTTGCTCTAGATGTGTATGTTTGCCTAGTTAGTAAACTGTTACATCATGAAAGATATAAGGAAATAATTTATTTGTATGATGGAATGGTTAGAAAAAAACAGTTTTTAAGTTTTGTTGTATTTTGTTCAACAATCAGAACATTTTGTAGAAAGGGGTTTTGTCATAACTCAAAGATTTATGTTGTTTGCCTTGTTCTAGAGAAAATGCTCTGTCTTTCCAAGAGCAAGGAGTTTTGAAGGCCATGAGTTTCAGTGAATTATTCTTGTGCTGAAATCAGATAGTTTGTGTTAATGGTGGGTAATTTATTTCAACTGTGCAGCATGCAGTACTGCACTGCATATTAAATTTGTCAAATTTACATAGATTAAGTATCTTACAAAGTATTGTATGGCTTTTGTCACGTTATAACTGCTACTTAGGTAAAATTGTAAGAGTAGAGGTGTTGCATAGCTGAAAATGCACGGTATAAACTGCCCAAAGGATTTGTTATCTGATGATATGTTTGTCTGGTGAACTTATGAATGTGCTTTTGTGGGCTTAATGGCCATGCCGATGTAATTAAGGTTTGTGCATTACATCTTATAGTTGTATATTAAAAAATATGTATATTAGGAAGATTGGTATTAGATACCTAATTAGGGGAAAATCTAATTAATATTTTCGATATCCGAAACATTTATAATCTAGAGAGATAGGAGTGTATGGTTTTAATTAAGGAATAAGAAGAAATAAAGTTTTCCCATTATATGGTATTAGAGAGTTATCTTTGTTCTTCTTATCTCTTCTGAATCGAGCATCATCTGTTGGTCAACCTTTTATGTCAGAAAAAAATAGACTTTGGTTGCATTTGTGTTTCTTTAAGCATAGACATTTACACACACAGCACATAATTTTTTATGCATTTATATATCTGACTAAAATTTCATATTTACATATATTAAAATCAATTATTTAATATTATACAAAAAATATCACTATTTCTTACTTAAGCCATCAGTCGAGTCTGAGCTTCCTAGCAAGGGGCTAGAGTTTTTTCAGAAATGATGAGCCCAAATGACAATACGTACGATTCAAACCCGTGGGCTCACGGAGTGAGACTACACTCAGCCAATATTACATGTGTAGTTCGGGTTCATTCAAATTACATGGACAACATTATTATGCTATACACAAATACGTACAATATATACAACAATATCATACATGCAGTCCCTATCTCCTATTGGTGAGGCTAACAATAGAGCGTACAGATTGTGTACATATTTACATATTTTAAAAAAAAAAGATCTCTTTGTACACTGTTCAGGTTCACTGAACTTCCCTATGATCATACAAAATAAAATCATAATAATACTTCCCATCCCATAATTAATTCATCCAACAGGCCCATATGTAAAATCTATTCTCACATTTCTGCCTGCAGTAGGCTTGTTGAAACCAATAAATTAATTTGATTCAAGCAGCTATATTGTTAATTTGATTATTCGCCTGATGCAAAGCTTGTGTTGATGATTATAGAAAATTGTTGAAAAAGGATAATTAACACACATATCATACAATTCAATTCTAAAGCATTTACATATCTAACCTTTAAACTTTCATATTTATATTTATAATATATCAGTGTGTCATAAGTCTATACATGAATAAAATGAGTCATATGTATGTAAATGTTGAGAATTATATTTAATATAAGGTTATATTTGTAAATAGAAGAAATCTAAGAGCTTATTTGTAAATATCGTGTGGTTTTATATAAAAGAAAATTTTAATTACACAGTAATTTTTCAATTTGGTATCAGACCGGACCCCCGGCATCGTGATCGGCCTCGTTCATGCAGAGACCGGCAGATCCATTTTTCCTTCCTTCCGCTTCGTCGCCGCGAAGCTGCCGCGAGCAGAGCTCGCTAGGAAGGCGGCGAGAGGATCGCAGTTCGGTTTGGGAAGGTAACAAGAGGGCTTGCGATGACGACAGGGACGAAAGAGTCTAGGGCTCGGGTGTCGAGAGGTCTGGGCAAGACAGAAGCTTTGTGCGATTTGCAGGAGAGGCGAAGCAGAGTGAAGCTGCTCGGACTCGGGGGCAGAAGTCGATCGCGGCGTAAAGGATCGATTAGCGTGCGAAAGGCAGGGAAGTTCGATCGCACGGCTGGAAAGGTTCGGCGCAAGGAGGAGGAAGAAGGATTGGCGTGTTTGCTACAGGCAGGCGAGACCATCCAGCCCTGTTTCGATCATGCGAAGGATCGCGGCACAGGGAAGGAAAGAGATCGGTTGAGTCGTGGGTTTTCCTCTTCTTGGCATCAGCGGCACATCGATTGAGGGAGGAAGTGATGCCATTCCATCTGTCAATATCCCATCCATCTCAAAACATGGCGTGTAGAATCTATCTACAATATCGAAAGACTCACCAACAATAATTAAACAATAATTAAAGAAGTGAATTTGACGATCCAAGAAAACTTCTCCTCATTTTTCATTTTTCATTACTCTGTTAAATAGCAAATTACATGAAGATCTTCCAATCCTAACTAGAAAATCAATAACTAGGAATCAAGAAAGCAATATATATTATTTTCCCATCAAACCCGAAAAGTAATAACTAAGAATTCAAATTTAGAAAGCAATAAACCTAATATAAAAAAACAAAATCTAAATAATTAACTTCTAAAAAAACATAAACTTTCCAAAACTTCTCCTTGAATTCAAATTCCTTTTGGATTTGCATTACTTCATTCTGGATTTGTTTTTATTCCTCCCGGATCTCGATCAAATACTTGTATATTTGCATCAATTGCCCCTAGATTTGTATCATTGCCTCCCATATTTGCATCAATTGCCGGCTCCCTCGAAGAACTTGACTCCGTCAAGTTTTGCTGAAGGTAATTAGCAAAAATACGTGGGGTTAAACGTTGGAGTTCGGATGCTGGCAACCAGACCGAGTCCGCATTCGGACGATTCTTCCCGCCAAATAGTAACAAACTGGTGATCAAGCATAGATGCACTTTCATCCCTTGGGCCCGTGTTTTTAGAGACACGAATAATTGTGTCTTGTTGAGACGGTCTGTCTGTGGTAGCTGACACTTGTTGTATCTCTCGCATTGGGGGTAATTGTCTTGACATCTCTTCGACCATAGTGTCTTAGGACTTCTCTAGCATCTTCGTAATTTCATTGGGGATAATATCGTCATCCTGTTTAGCCTCTCGGTTCAATACTAGTTGTTCTTCCTTGAGAGCTTGTGTGAATTGTCGAGTAGTTAACACAGGAACGACTTCTTCATTTTTTTGCTTCAGTTGTGCTTTAAATGTAGAAATCTGCAAAGGGTCTAAAACGAATTTCTTGTCATTGAAGTTAAAGGAGTAAGAATTGACATACCCGTCATATACCAACTTTCTGTCATAGAGCCAAGGTCGACCCAATAGCAAATGACAAACTATCATGGGAAACACATCACATCAGACCTCATCCGAATGATTTTTTCCCATTGCGAACCCTACTAAACAACGATGCGTAACTAAAATGGCGTTAACTTTATTAAACCAACTTACTCGACTTCATTAAACCAACTTACTCGATAAGGGGTGGGGTGTTTTCAGTTTTCAAACCCAAGCGTTTCACTGCATCACTGGAAATCACGCTTATTCTACTCCCGTTGTCAATTATTACATTTAACGCACAAACACCATGCTCCATTCGGGTATGAAAAATGTTGTGTGCCTCCAGTCAAGATCAGCACCTTGGATCTCCTTCTTGGTACCCGTTAGAACTTGGTGAATCACACAACTGGGCAAATGAGTTGTTCCCAAGTACTCTACCTCTTTGGGGTCGCTTGCTTCGTATTTTGTTTCTTCAGCTTTCAGAGGAGGTCCACACATCCTCCTATCATGAGGCACAAACTCATCTCGGGTTTGGCGCTCCTTCATGATATCCAATCTAAAAATGAGTTGTTCTAGAGCAAATGTCAGTTAGGTGATATGTGTTTGTAGCGACATGTTATATTTGAATTCCTTTTAGTAGGAAAACCAATTTGATGTCTAACTCTTAGGTTCAATATCTCGTTGAACTCAAGAAAGGGGCTCTGATATCAAATTGGAGTTGTTCCTTCAAGTCAATATCGCATTGATCTCAAGAGATGGCGGATGTAGAATCTCTCTAAGGTAGGGGTGTAAACGAACCGAACACGAACGAACAGAGCTTGTGCTCGTGTTCGGTTCGTTTGAAATTTAGTTTGTTTGAAATAAGCTCGTGTTCAAAATTATTTGTAAAGTCACTGTTCGTGTTCGTTTCTTAATGAACGAGTCGAACACGAGTTGTTCGTGAACGACGAGCCGGTTGATGACCTTAATATTAATATAAAAATGAATTTATATATATATATATATATATATATATATATAATTTATGATATTTTAAAAATTAAATTTTATAAATTATAATATATAATTATTTTAAATTATTTTATATTTCGAACAATAACGATCGAACATGAACGAACGCATCACTGTTCGTGTTTGGTTCATTTAACTAACTGAACAAAAAAAAATGTTCGTATTCGTCTCATTTACTTATCGAATGAATCGAACACCAACTCCTTGACGAACCAAACACAAACTGTTCACGAACAACAAGCTTTTTTGATAGCTCTACTCTACGGTATAAAATCTCTCTGCGGTGTAGGAAGACTCACCAATGATAATTAGAAAAATGAAATTGGCAACCCAAGAAAGCTCTCATCTTTTTTCATTACTCCATTAAATAGCTAATTACATGATTATCTTCTCATCCTAACTAGGAAAGCAATAACTAGGAATTAAGAAAATAATAAATATTATTTTCTCATTAAAACGGGAAGTAATAACTAGTAATTCAAATTTTGAAAGCAATAAACCTAATATAAAAAAACAGAATCTAAATAATTAACTTCTAAAAAAACGCGAACTTTCCAAAACTTCTTCGTGAATTCAAATTCCTTCCGGATTTG
This sequence comes from Papilionanthe hookeriana x Papilionanthe teres, assembly GCA_022702705.1. Classification (NCBI taxonomy): domain Eukaryota; kingdom Viridiplantae; phylum Streptophyta; class Magnoliopsida; order Asparagales; family Orchidaceae; genus Papilionanthe; species Papilionanthe hookeriana x Papilionanthe teres. The sequence goes on along the minus strand of CM040426.1, from coordinate 68,689,973 downwards.
CATTAATTCCTTCTGGATTTGCATTAATTCCTCCCGGATATGGATCAAATCCTTCTAGATTTGCATCAATTGCCCCCATATTTGTATCAATGTCTCCCATATTTGCATCAGGAAGCCATGTGGAGATATACAAGAATCGAGTAGGGGAAGGTGTGAAGAGCGGGTCACTCGATCGGAAGCGCTTGACAAGCAGTTAGAGAAGTCTCAAACGTCAATTTTCGGAGGGCTTAACTGAAAGGAGACTTGCGGTTTTTGGACTTGAGAAAGTAAGACGAACGATCAAGGAAGAAGCACGAAGGAGTGTTGATAGAGAAGACGGAGTGGATAAGTGGCTTTGTGCAGTAACTCCGTGCGACTCCAGCATGACAGCGGCGGACGGTTGGGTTGTCTCCGTGAAAAGAGTCGTGCGAGGAAACATGCAAAGCTTCAGATGGATTGTGTCACGTGAGAACAACGACAAGGGCATCGTGAAGAAGAGTTAAAGAAGGAGCATTAAAATTCTATGGATCTTCGGTCGCTCGAAGGATTTGTGACAACAGGGAAGAACGACGAGGAATTGGCTGCATCGAGCTCACTTATGACAGGTGCCTAAGGAGAGACCCGTAGGTGCTACAATTGTGGAGAAGAATCACACCTGAGCAAGATTGGTCGAAAGCCACCCAAGGAGAGAGAGACGGGTGGACGTGGATCATCTAGAAGGGGATATCGAGCAAATCTAATAGTAGCAGAGAACGGGGAAAGATTAGGGTAGTCTTTACCGATGAGGATCACAAGTTACTGAAGATGTTGAAGAGGAAGTAGAGAGCGACATATGATATCACTGAGAATGCATCTACCTTATCGTCATCTAAGGGAAGCACTACTAGTTATGCTCACTTAGCCAAAACTGTTCGTGATACAAGTGCTCTTGCCTTTATATCTACCAGAAGCTCACAAGAATGGATAGTAAATTCTAATGTATCTCGATATGTGACAGGTGCCGATAGTGAGTTCTCTTCCTATACTCATCTATCAGTTCCAGAGAGCATCCAGACCGCTGATGGAACAACGCCTGTAGTTAATAAGAGTATAGTGAGGTGTACTAATTCTATGACTTTATCCGATATTTTACATGCTCTTTCCTTTCCAGTGAACCTTTTTATCCATTAGTATCATTATATACTTCAGCTAAAATGTGTTGTTTTATTTGATATTTCAAATGTAATCTTTCATGAGAAGGGAACTAGTCGGAAACTTGGGACTGACATGTGGCATAGTGAATTATGATACTTGGATAGAAAGGAGATAGACTGAGCCTTGACAACCATGGTTGATAATGCTGGAGCAGGAGATTCTGAGGGGAGTTTGGAGGATATTTTGTTGCTACATCACATGCGCATGAGACACTCTTCATTTAGTCTATTGAGTCGTTTGTACCCATCATTGTATGAAAAGACAAGCAAAGAGAAACCGATATGTGATGCTTATGAGTTTGGCAAGCTCATGAGAAGCTATTATGTCAGTTCTGGGAAGAGGAGCTCTCAAGTGTTTGATTTGATATCTGATGTATGGGGACCTTGTCCTACTACCTCTATGAATGGTTGCCATAATTTTGTCACGTTTATTGACTAATTTTCTCGTGTTACCTGGATATACTTGATGATATAGAAGGGTGAGGTGATTGTTTGCTTTAAAGATTTTCACAAGGCAATCCAGACCTAATATGGTGCAGTTGTGAAGGCACTGAGATTTGATAATGGGACATTATATCAATAAAGCTTTTGAAAACTACCTGCCAACTCAACGGAAACAACACCAAACCACATGCACATACTCAGCAACACAGAATGAAGTAGCAACGAGGAAGAATCGACATCTTCTAGAAGTAGCCCGGAGCATGATAATGACAATAATGTCCCACTACAGTTATGGGGGCAGGCAGACAACCACTCCGTTGGTTAGCAAGATGCCTTCAAGAGTGTTGGAGTGAAAGTCTCTTTGTCAGACGTTGAAAGCAGACAATAGCGAGGATCCTTCCATTGAATATATTTGGATGTGTATGCTTTGTGAAAGATAGCAAACTATCTGTAGGGAAGTTAGATCCCAGAGCTGTGAAATGTGTGTTTGTGGGTTATTCTGCTACTCAAAAGGGCCGTGTCTGCTAGAGCGTGATTGAGAAGAGACTCTTTGTGAGTATGGACGTATCGTTCAGAGAGTTTGAACCATGCTACACTCTGAAGGTGAATTCACCCTTCAGTGACTCAACATGCACTGAGAGATGAGGCAAGAGAGAGTGAGTAGCGGTGGAGATGGAGTGGTGCAAGTGGGAACAATGTTATGTCCATTGATATGAGATGAATTAACTGAGGAGTCCGAAATTGAGGACTTCGATCCCAGAAATGGTGAAATTCAGGCAGAAGTTGAGCTAAGAATGTATAAACAGAGGAAGAAACAAACTGATGGAATAGAGTCTACAGTCCCAACAAGTCTCTTGTCCTAGTCTTCCCCAACTATTGAGACACCTATACCGTCCACCTTTGATTCAAAACTCCTAGGTGATATTATTCCACCTTCGTCTACTCCTAAACCACCAATGTTAAGGAGGATTTCCAGTAGCAATGCAGGACATTCTCCTAGTCGTGTTAGGTGGGAACTTGACATTGCTAATTTTGTTTCTTATTCTAACATCTCACATTTATATGAACCATTCATTGCATCATTGGACTCTGTCTCTATACCAAAGTGTTGGCAGGTTGCTAAGGAGGATCTCAAGTGGAAAGCGGTAAATGCACAAAGAGCTTGAGGTTCTTGATAAAAATTGAATATAGGAGATTATATCACTACCGAAGGGAAGAAAGCAATTGGACTCCAGAAGGGAAGGTAGAGAGTTATAAAACTTGACTAGTGGCAAAAGGGTACAATCAGAAGTATGACATTGACTACGATGAAACCTTTGCATCAGTAGCAAAGATGAGCACGGTAAGGACACTAGTTTCTCTGGCAGTGAATAGTGAATGGAGGTTACACCAACTTGATGTGAAGAATGCTTTCGTTCATGGGGAGCTACTGAATGAGGTATATATGGAGATACCACCAAGATTTAGTACATCCTAGACAACGAGCAAGGTGTGTATGCTCAGGAAGTCACTGCTTGGCTTGAAGCAATCTCCTCGAGCTTTGTTTGACAATTTTAGAACAGTAGATCAATGTAGACCAGACGGTATTCTTTCGATAACAGGAATGCCACACTACCATATTTGTTGTATAGTAGATGACACAATCGTCAACATGATGATGAGATAGAGATTGCTCATTTGAAGGGAAGACTGCGAAATCAATTCGGGGTAAAGGATCTAGGACAACTAAGATACTTTCTTGGGATTGAGGTGGCACATGGATATGAGAGGATGATCTTATCCCAGAGAAAGTATGTACTAGATCTTCTTATGGAAACAAGTATGAGGGGTGCAAACTTGCAGTCTCTCCAATTGATCGAAAGGTCAAGTTGAGTGCAGAGGCAGGAGAACCTGTTGATTGTCAGAGGTAACAGGGACTGGTGGACCGCCTGATCTATTTATGCCACACTTGACCCGATATTTCTTTTGCAGTAAGTGTGGTAAGGAAGGGTCATATGGATGCAGTGTATCGGATCTTGAGCTACTTGAAGAGTGCCCCGGAAAAATGATTGATCTTCAGGGAGAATGGACATTGAAGATTTTTGTGACTCTGACTATGCAAATTGTGCAGATGACAGACGATTCATATCAGGATATTGCATGTTAGTAGGTGGCAACTTGGTCTCGTGAAAGAGCAAGAAACAGTTAGTGGCAGCAAGATCAACAGCAGAGGCATAATAAATGGCGAAGACATTAGAAGTTGTTGAGATGATGTGGCTGAGAGCTTGTTGGTTGAACTCAAAGTGGACCGGGAAGCTCAAATGAAGTTGTGGTGTGACCAGTCGTCTATCAACATTGCTAACAACCTGGTGCAACACATAATGAAACATGTGGAAATTGATAGATTCTACATCAAGGAGAAGTTGAATAATGAATTGTTGGAACTAGTCATGTAGCTACTACAGAGCAGATAGCTGACTGCCTCACTAAAGGACTTACCTCAATCGAGTTAACTAGATTATGTGACAAGAAAGACTTAGTGAATATCTTTTGCCCACTTTAAGGAGGAGTGTTGAGATTTGTATCTAATGTAGGGTTCTAGTTGGAAATAGAAGGATACAAGAAGTTTATTTATAGATGTTGTGTGGCTCTCTATAAGCCAAAAAATTAATGAAATGAGAGTTTTTAATTGCAAAATCATTTTTCAATTGTAAACATAAAATTTAGGTGTTAGATGTGTAAATACATGAGAATTGTGTAATAATGTATGTAAATGACTCCCAAAAAGAAGCAGCTGCTCAAATTATACGGTTGATCACTTTCACCTGATGAGAGTGAAATAATTTGTACATGCCCCATCTTAAAAGCTACTTCTTACAGAAATAATTGAATGATTTGTACAAAAACCACTCAAAAGACTATCAATTTAAATTTGACAAATTGGTTTATTCTGAAGACTATATTTGTTATGTTACTCTGAAAGAAAACACATGAAAGTAATCAGAGCAACTTACAATATCAAGAGGAAAGCATTTGCTAATCCCGCAGATTTCATAGTTCCTTTTCAGTCTCCTTCATTCCAGGAAAACCAGAGACAGACTCCGACGATGAAGGAGAGTAATGGTGATTTCCTACCATTCTCCATGACTGATTGCCTGAAAAGCTTAGAACAGGCCAAGCAAGTCATGAGCCTGCTTCCTCTCACATTTAATCTGTGGCTCTGCAAACAAGTTTGTACGATATCTAACTTCAGGGATTACAAGATTAGGATCAATAAAACTGATAGTAGGAGCTGTAGCTTGGAAGACTGCAGTCGTAGGCAACGGGACTTCAGCTTTCCGGCGAGATCTTGACCTAATACCATGCACCCGAGTTCTCTTTACTTCCTTTCCCATTCGCCCGACGCTTAAAAATCCACAAGCAAAGGCTTCGAGCGCCTTCGCAGTTGGCAGCCTGTTCCGATTACCATGCCTTCGGGCATTAGAAGATGGTTCCTCATCAGCACTACTGTTTTGATTCCAAGTTATCCTAAAACCATCAAAACTCTGCGGTTTGGCAGTTCGGTACATCGGTTCCATGTCAAAGTCCAGCGGAAACTGAGGCTGGTTTAAATCGAAGAGAGCTCGTGGATGCTTCTCATGGTAAAAGCTATCTTCAAATGAAGAGCCAAAGGATTTAGCGGATGATGCTTTCTCTGAAGTTTCGGCTGCTTTTATGTCGAAGTCAGAGTCAATCTTCTCCGCAAATAAAAACTTATGGCAGCCATTTCTCATTGCTTGCTTACAAGCACTTAGTCTCTGTCGCTTCAATAATGGAGCTACCTGAAACGTCTCGTTTAGCTGTATACTTCCTCCCTCCGGCTTCGAATCATTAGGTAAACTTTCAGGTTGGTCTGAGGATACCTTGCCGCTTGAAGAACAATCGGTAGAGTGTTCAGTGGAGCTGTCACTATTAGTTTCTTCCATATTTGTACGACCAGCTAATTCAAAAGGTAAGCTACGCAGTGCCCTCAGTTTAAAAGAGCCAGCCGCAACGTCAACCGAACTAGTATCCACCACAGTAAATTTAATGAGTTCAGCATTACAGTCAGCGAATCTCGGACAGAGATAAGAAGGATGGCGGTGATTATAGGCTGCTGTTAGGCTCTCACCATTGGCGATGCCATTGCCTTCCACTCCTTCGGTTTCTAGCTCGAGAAGCCGGGGCTCGGATGCCACTTTATTCAAGACATCCGTCACAGAATCGAAATACTGATCACCTTTCACTAGCTTCCTCGAAAACTTTCGCACGTTGGGGATGAGAAATACGATGGCGTTTTTGGTACAAAAATGCTTGGGAGTTTCAGAATGCCAACCTCTAGCGAGAAGACGAGGCCAGACGGCTTCCCAGAACAGATCATTCGATTTTGCTTTACTGAGTCTGAAATCTCCGGTGAGAAATTTGACGATGTCGTTCAAAGAGAGGGTGGAGCAGGCTTTGCCGGCTGGTATTTCGGCGGCGCGTGAATGGATTGGTTGATTAGTTCTGTTGGGATCGAGTATGAAGCCAGTGAGGTCTTGCTTGCCCTTACCAATGGCGACGGCTTCTACCAGAGCAACAACGCCAACTGCAGCCTTTAGAGTAAAAACAAGCTCCTCCAATGAAGATTTTCCCTCATTGAAAGCCTTAATGGCCTGAAAAATTGTCAATTTGAGAGATTCTAAATTGAATTTAGAAGTTAACAAGTTGATAAACAATAACATTGGATGCATAAAAAGTAAGGTAGGGACCTCAATGAAGCTTTCGTAACTTCTCTGAGTCAAGTTCAGTTTGTAAACAATGTGAATGAACAGTCAACCTAACTCAACTCTACATTCAAGTCGATTTCCTCAACCTCCCCATCCACCCCACAAGAGAGGAGAAAGTTGAAGAGATCTCTCTCTCTCAGTTTGTAGCCTTTTGTTGTCAAAGAAGATGAGGAAGAAATCATTCACAAATCTAAGGTGAAATGAAGACAAAAAAGACCATCTATATAAATGAAACGAGTGAAAATTTGTAATGATGATCTACAACTTTGTGACAAAGATTATGGAGAAGCCTCTCCCATCAAAGTTTATGTTTCCTCATTTGGATGTCTACAATGGCATCCTATCCTAGTGGAGCACTACACTGAATTTGTGGCCTGATGACATTGAAAGTAGTGCCCAATGCATTAGATGCCATGTTCTCAAAATAATCACTTGTGTTCATTCTTCAGCCTCACAAAAGGAAGCATTTCTTCCCATGAAAAGTTCATGCAGCAACCCGTGCGATACTCTATCCCTTGGAAACCCAAGAGAAGTTGACGAAGTCTCGAGAGAAAATGAAACTCTAAGGGCTCATATCACAAGATTCACTAAAGAGAGGCTAAATCCATGACCCGAACCATTCAATCTCAAAGGAGGCCCTCAAAATAGGCTCAAAGGTGGTAGCTTCAGATTTATTGTCACAAATACTCTGCTAAACATGATGCCAAACTTTTGCTCAAAATCAACAGGGATATCAACAAGAAGTTGTACACCAACAGACCCAACTCAATTCTCATCTATCCAACCGCCCCAATAGAAAATGATCATAGGTTTCTATCGTGCATGCAAGAGGATATCAAGAATGACATTCACTTTTAGAGATTCTAAGAGCAATCCAAAACCAGGACTTATTTCAAATGGTTGGCAAAATGAAAGGAGGGACAACTCCAAACTGTCCATGATATTGATGATTGTATAAGGTGCCTTAAAATTGATAGCATGCAAATGCATGAAGGGACAAGCAAAGAAGCTAATGAAGAGGACCTTTGGGCATACTAGAACAATCCTCAAGATGGTAATTATTATTGCTCTTGGCATAAAAAGATTATTATTGTTTCATTAAACTTTTAAAGTTAGCCACATCACAAGGTTTTACGAAGTGACCACGTTGCAAGGAATTGAAGGCAACAAGACAATAAAAGGCCAAATTTTTAAACCAAATTAAGGGTCCCTTCATCATTAAAAAAAAGAGAAAAACAGAGAGATTATCAACACAGAATACAAACAAACAAAGGGACTAACAACCTTAAAAGATGAAAGACGGACAACTTCATCTAGATATGGAAATGTTTATATTTAAATAAACGAATGAATAAGTGTGAAAGTAACTTGGACCTCTTGGACAGGAAAATTTAAATCAATAAGATCGCAGTCAGATAAAAAACTTCATATCACAAAGTCTTACGAAGTGACCACGTCAGAATAAATTGAAGGCAACAAGACAATAAAAACTCAAATTTTTGCAACAAATTAAGGGCCCCTTTTTTATTTAAAAAAAAAAAAAGCAAAACAAATAGATTAACAACACAAAGTACAAACCAGCAAAGGTACTAACAACCTTAAAAGATGAAAGACAGACAACTAAATTTAGACAATGACAACAACAACAACAGGCCCACTAAGTGGGGTCAGCTACAATTATCCTTTTTCTCCGTTGTGTCCGATTGAGATACGGAAATTTTTATTTCTACGTAAGCAAACGAAGAAGTGTGAAAGAGTGACAACCTCTAAGTCAGAACAGGAGTTGGCAAAGATAATCCTAAGGCAAGGTTACGATTCACCTTACATGAACAAAGATGTTATAGCTTATGTGAAGAACTCATAAAGCAGCCAACACTGTAAGCAAATCTAGCAACCACCATCCTAGGAACTCCATCCTACATAAAGATTACTTATTTTAAGCAACTTAATGCACGCAAATGAAATATTTTAAAGCAACTTAATCATTAAAATACTTATTTTTAAAAAAATACAAATGCAAAATATTCTGTGTTAACGCTACGGGAGGAGCAAACAATGAGGGAGTTGAACAACTTATAAATTTTCTTTTTGGAACAAAAAAGCTACGGGTGTAAACCGGCATAATGAATCAAACATTGTAAGACCTTCTACGCTTCAAAGTTAGTCTTAAGAAAAATCTCCAGCTGCTAAATTGTGCATAGAACATAAAGTTGATGACCAAAAGCAAGAATCATCCAATAGACAAACCAAAACCAGCAAAAAAGAGGATTAAATTCTCCCTAAGTGAGCAAGTTGAGCTTCAATTCCTCCTGAAAGCAAAAAATAGCTAGAAAACGAACAAATACCCACACAAGAGGGAGTCAAATCTAGCTGAATGCGGGCAATTTATAAAATTCGTCAAGGTGTGCCAAAATGGTATAATGATACTCTAATATGTTCTATTAAGCTAAGAAAGATATATTTGATGGAAAACAAGCTTCTATTGGTTTTATAAATCAGTTAGGTGACTTGGAAGATTTATTTGCTGGAACAGTATACATGGCTTAAAAACTTATCCAATTTACAAAAAATAAATCAGTAGGATTAGATAAAATTTTAGGAAAAAAGTGCAAGTGATATTTAACTATTTAACAGACACCTAATTTCTACTTGAAATGTTATCAAAAGCAATTAATTAAATAGCTCAAGAACCTTATGCAAGAGAAAATGTATGACTTGGTACTTCGACATTTAAAGAGTTGGGATATAAGTGTTGTTTGATCTATGCAACATGGATTACAATATTTAGAATCGTTAAGGGACTTGGATATAATATTAAACATGATACGGAAAAAAAATTTTCCAAAATTTTAGATTGAGTGTGTAAAAGTGATACAAAAATTGAATGATATTTTGGAAAACTGTTTAGAAACAATGTGTCTTTATCTTGCATTTCAAAAAATAACCTACATATAATTCACGACCATTATTGCATTCCCTATCAAGTAGTACCAACATGAGTCCAAATGTAAGATTATTTCTCCAACTATCATTTTGACATTTAAACAAAATAATGTAGATCCCCTTGCTCTAGAAAGAGATCCAGTTGAAAGCTCAAAAAGTATGTATGTTATTGTGATTAAAACTTAGGTTAAAAAGAAGATCAACATAAGCAAAATACATATGTATCTTGCTGACCTCAATGCATGCTTCCTAAGCCAACCCAATCCCATGTAATTAAAACTATAGATAAGGGATACAACATCACATGGGTCGAACTTGAAATGCTTTGACAGCAATGAAATTGCACAAATATTGCCCATTTCATAAGATAAAAAACGTCAATGTGATCAGAACATCAAAATTGCCCGAGAAGAATGTCTTTACTTGTTCCACAAATCGACTTAATCAGACATGAAGAAAAAGACAAACAACGAATACACCACAAGGCAAGATTACTTCATGAATCAACTATAAAGGAAGTCACTCAACCATTGCTCATGTCCCAAAATGAACCGTATCAATGTGTTTGGGACATCAAAACCACCCAAGATGGTCATCTCATCCTTAGAATCGCTCCACACAAAGATAAACAGAAAATTTGTGAGAAAATTAGAGTCAACACATGCAAATGTAGAAATTTTGCTCACGCAAAAGATACTAAATGTACATTTAAGATTTGATGTGCACCAACATTTTATATATATATATGATTAAATCAAATCAAAGTCAATTACTTAAATTAAAATTAAAATTATTATTAAAAAATACAGCTAATTAAATATTTGTATACATATTTATACCATAGATAAATAAATTTATATTATAAATAATTAAAAGTAAATAAATCTTCATTAATTGAATATACCAGCAATAATGCTCTTGCATCCCTCTATCTATATCTCTCAAGTTCGCCCACAACCAAAACGTTCCCTAGCTCACTAGCCTCATTTCACTGAACTCTCAAGCCTGCAATTGTCGCCTCTCAATTTATGTCTAGTAGATAATGACCTCCCATCCAAATTACCCATTCCAGTGAAATCTTCTTCTCCTTCTTAACCTCTCTCTAGATGCATATCAGTTGCTGCTACTCCTACAATGTCACGAGTCATGACCTCCCCTTTTTCTCAAATCATTCACCTGCTCCATCATTTTATCTTCTCTCCAGTCACCCGTACAACCTTATGCTATTCCGACACAAAGCTGTCGTCCATTCCAGTCTCAGCATGCGTTCTTTCTCTTTTCTTCAGACACAAGTTTGCAGCCTTGAGGAATGCATGCAAATGCCCCCGAAACTACCCGACCTTCAGCTGTCATCAACATCTCCTTTATCTCCACCAAATCAAGCTCAATAACCCAAATAGCACCGCTCCACCGGCTCCTCCATTCCCTAAATCCGCCAATCCCCTCAATATCCATCTCTATGGGATTTTGGCACTCCATGTGATTTGGACCACAGCATCCCATTACAAACTCCGCTTGACTTCACCTCTAAAGCAGACTTAAACTCTAATGATTCCATTGGCGGAAACCAAGCCACACAATCTCTATTCATATCTTTTCGTCCCTCTTTCTCACTCCGTGCTCTCTCTTCAACCACCACTTTCCCTATTTCTCTGTTTACTTAATTTCATCTCCCATTCTCCCTCTCTCAACCCCTCTCTCTCTATATATATATATAATCTCTCTTTAGCTAATTTCATCTCCCATTCTCCCTCTCTCAACCCCCCTCTCTCTCTCTATAAATATATATATATATATATATATATATATATATATATATATATATATATTGACTCTATATATATAGAGAGAGTCTATATATAGAGAGAGAGAGAGCGTGTGTGTGTTGTGTGTGTGTGATTGAGAGAGAAAAAAAAGGGAACAAATGCATGTATTTCTTAGATTTCGACATAATTATCATTAACCTATGCAAACATTTGCATTAAATATAATTCAATTATAAATATAAATGAGCAGTAAACATTTGAATTAAACATTTGAATAAAATAACCTCAATCACCAAGTCTTTTTCTTCCTTTGGCATATCCAACGGTAAGCGTGACAGTAGTTCCTGCTGTCTCCACCCAGTAAAAATTCGCTGCCCCTGTATGCATTTTCTGCTCCTTGACTTTCTGCAATCTGCCCATCTGTGATAGGCCTCCGAGCGATAGAATTTTCCATAATAGAAGGATAGAACATCTTTCATATCCTTGCACCCAATAAATTTTCTAACTTGAAACAGATTTTTTCCAAAAATGTACAAACCAAGGAGAAAACTCTGTATCTCCTCTTCACTCCATAAAGATACTTGAGATTCAGGTAAAGGACTGCATCCATTGCACTCATTAAACTGCATTATTTCAGCTTTCAATGCTGAGTATGAAGAAGGGAAGTGGCTGTGATTGAAGCCATCAGATAAGCATCTACTCCCCAAAGACGTGCAATAATCATTTAGTTCTCTTTTGGCATCATCTGTGTGCACCCACATTACTGGGACGCTCAACCCAGTTTTGGAAGATAATTCAGAGGCACGAAGGTGTTGGGAGTCCACCAACATGGATGGAATTTCCACCTGGCAATCATCCCCTACGCAAGGGGATAATATGGGATCTCCAAATATGTCATCAATAGAAGCAGAAACGGGAGAAGATGGATTGCTTGGGGATGTTTGTGTAAAAAACTTCTCATTTTGAGTTGAGAACTCCTCACTTCGGTTTATCTCAATCAGATTCATCTGCCAAGATTTTGAAGAGGACAAAGAGGGTCACACGAAAGTAAATCAAGTGGCAGAATGCGATCAACAATGGCAAACACAAATAAAACATAAAACAATATTCAGTCGCTGATGTCAACCACACCTGCCAAATCAATCATAATATTTCTAAATTTATCCATTTCCCCAAAAGAGACAATTTAGATGGAACCATCTATGAATCTTATTAAAAAACAGTACCAGACAAGCCTCAAACCATAAGGAAAAATTAGGGAATATGATTCATTGAAGTTCTCGAGTGTTGAATACAATTATGTTTAGACAACAGTCAACCATTTTAGTTCTCAATGTTTTCTTAATGAGAAACGTGTCAAAATAGTCCTTCGATTTTTTGCAGGGGTCATTTGAGTCTCAGAATCTACAAAAATACCAATTCAGTCCCCAAACTCTTTTAATATCGACTGAAATAATCCCTGCGGAGGACTATGTTAGGTCTATGCCTAGTCTAAGAGCAAGTTCGTCTTTTGTATGCATAAGGGCAATTTAGTCTTTTATTATTTATTATTGTTGGATATAAATAGACTTATTATATTTAGGGTTAGATTTATGCCTAAAATTGAGTTGTGAGTCTTAGGTTTAAGTTTTGGGAGAGATTTCCTACCTCTCGAATTATAGGAATTGGGAGAGATCGCCTACCTCTCAAATTGTAGGTGCTTATCTTTTGTATTTATATGAGTTGTTTGTATTATTGCAATAAGAATTTCTATTTACCCTAATTTATATGTCAAATCATTTCAGACTGTTCTAGCCCTAATTTAAGGAGTTTGTTGACTAATTTTGCATTTATAGATTCTGGTACTAAAATGACAGCATGTAAATAGTCATGGGACTATTTGGCACTTTAATCTTTTCTTAATCAATCCAGAGACATTAACATATACACACATGAATCTATTACCTCATGGACAGACCAAGTTCTCATAATGAAGGCACAAAAGTATAAGGTTACATCTGGCAGGCACACAAAACAATTAAACAGCATTTCTAGCCGCCATGCACCAACCATATGCCTGAGGAACTTCTAAGAGAATGGCCTTTTTTATCCAAAATATATATTTCAATCAATATATAGATAATAATAAAATAATAAAAATGTAGCAAGGTAATTGACAAAAGATGTCAGAGTACCAAAAAAAAAACAAGCAAAAGCATGAAACATGTAGGAGTACAGAAAAACGGTAAAGGCGACTAAGATTTCCATTGATGCCCGCTGAAAGCGGAGAATAAGGATATTTTTTACTGTGCTTGCATCCCCATCCAGTAAACAAAATTTTAAACCTTCTAACCATCAAATTGTCATCATTCATACCACTTCAATCAAAATCTTCTGGATTTTGGTCATTCGCATATTCAGTAATGGGAAGGAGAAGAGAGATAACCACAATTAGAAAATCAAAATCTATACTCTTGAGGGAGGAAGGAGGTGGTGCAGTCCTGAACCTGATGATCCACCACCCAATTTCAACAACAAAATTGATGATTGTGAACAACAAGAGTAGCAGTATCCAAAGAGATGAAAGTTGGACAAGCATGAGCAAATAGAAAGAATCAGCACAAAAGACATCGAATGACATGGAGGAACCTCCAGGCTCCTAGGAACCTTAGAGGAGGCATAAAACTGCTGAGGAATTTTCGCTGATAGGATAAAGAACCGATGAGAGCAGCCCAATAGAGATAAAGGTAAAAGCAATGAGGATCTAGAGCAAGGCTAGAAAGATGCTCGCTGAGGAGAAAGTCATCAATGAAGAAGAAAGAAAAAATGATCAATGTAATCTTAAATACTTTTATAACGTATTATTGTAAAATATGCGCAATAAATTATATCCAAAATTTAGCAATTTTGAAGATCATCAAAAACTACTCGATTATAATCAACACTTTGAGACCATTACTCTACCGCAATCACCACTTTGAGATGAGTAGTTTGATAAATAGAATTTTGGTTTTGATTAATTTTTTTATATTTATTTTTTTACTTTACTCTTCAACCACTGATAACCTGGTCTGTGGAATTTCAGCATTCCACTTATGGGAACACGCAGCAGCTGATGATATATTGGATAGATAATATTAAATGAAGGAATAAAGTATTTATATGTCTAATTATTTAATTATATTCGTAAGTTTAAATAATATAAACATAGCATCAAACTCTGTCTTTCCCCATCCCGTGAACACCAAAGAGTCGAAGTAGGGAGCATGTCGGGAAGAATAGGAAGAAAAGAGAAGATAACAAAGAAGTGAAGAATAGGAAAAGAAAAATGATGCCCGCTCCGTGGTGATGCAGGCGGTAACCACTCAAGTATACATGTTGCTCAATTTGAGTTCGTGTATCAAACTTACAGGGAATTGGTTAATTTCCACAACAGGTGAATATTCTAGTTTATCTAGTTTACTAGTTATAGATATAGCTTGAAGGTTTTGAATTTTGGAGACTTAAAAGTTACAAATCCTATTTTTTGCAGCACTCAAAATCCTAAATTGATAGAGAGGGTTGTCTATTAAGTGAAAAGATTCTCCTCTTGACTAGACCAAGGAATTCTAAAATTAACCAAGTGATTCAGTAGTTAGTGACAATCAAGAGCAAATTCACTCCTTAGCCTCTTCCGATGGTCTTAAAAAGGCTTGAGATTTCATATTGAAGTTTAGTTCCCGAACCATGCAAAATTCCCCAGGATTTTGTATTTCCCTCCGTGATTGCACTATCCAAGAAACAATATTTCTATTCTCCTAAAACAGTGTAACAAGGGCGCCAAACTGCGCCCTATCTCGGGCGCTAAAATAATGCCCTATCACGGGCGCTGAAAATCCCGCGAATTATCGCGAAGCGGGAGGAAGAGGCGGGATCGCGAAGCTGGAAGAAGAGGCGGTATCGCGAGCACGCAGGCGAACTCTCCAGATCCGGGAAGAAGCATCGTGAACACAAAAGGGAAATCGTGAACCAGAGGCTTTCTTCGGTACCATTTTTAATTTGGTAAGTGTCTTCTAGATTCTTCTTGGCTTCCCATACATCCTTTTGCGTAGATGTTAACTTTGTTCTGTAGAGTCTATAAATAGTTATCTTCTGTGTGTGTGTGTGTGTGTTTTGGGTTTTGGGGGGGGGGGGGTTAATTGTGCTTGTTCTCAAATTCCTATATGGAGTTCTTTTCCCCTTTATAGGTTGTATCCGAGGAGGTGGTCGTGCTT
Source organism: Papilionanthe hookeriana x Papilionanthe teres (assembly GCA_022702705.1). Lineage (NCBI taxonomy): Eukaryota > Viridiplantae > Streptophyta > Magnoliopsida > Asparagales > Orchidaceae > Papilionanthe > Papilionanthe hookeriana x Papilionanthe teres. Next base: position 68,674,650 of record CM040426.1, on the reverse strand, counting down.
GGACTTTATCCTCTCCAAGGTGGTAATTGTATCCTCCTTTTTTACCTCCCCAAACCATCTCCCCACTCCTCAGTTGCCGAACAATCCCTCCGTCACCGCGACACCCAGTCATTTTCCCTTCCTACAGGTTATTAATGTTGTCCCGCCTACCTAACTCTATACAGGTTCTCCCAACCACCACACTACCGTTGTCGACCACCTACAACCCTTCCCACATGTTGTACATACAGTTCCGCACCTTCCCTTCGCTATCACCTACCTCTCGTAGTTGTCTTCATCACTTCCAATCATCCCTATCCTTCTAGCCTACCTTCACCACCCATTGGGATACATTTAGGAGTATTTGCTTGTGTCTTTTTATGTTTTATGTTGTTATTTCCGTTCAAGTCATGTTGTAACCCTATTTTAACATTAATGGAAGTTTGTTTTTATGTTTCCACTGTTTTTCCTATTAGTTCCGGTATCAGAGTTAGCCCGACCCTAGTCTTATCATGCGGTTTCCTAGCATCCGCCCCTACCCAAGTCATCTTCACAAAAAGATTTTCCTTTTTGATTCTCAAACCTCCAAACAAGAATTTGAACTAACCCTAATTAACCCCTTGCTGATTTTCAAAATCGAGAACAACAAATTAATTTTTTTACACCGTTAATGAGTCTCCTACACCCTCTCACATCCCAATCCTAAACCCAGCCATGCAACCATCAAGTTACATGCCCAAGATGTCTCGGGAGGAGATACAGTGACAGATCTGTCGACTTCAGTAGTGTCTTACGGGCATTGAAAGTGAAATCCAAAAGAATGTTACCTTCAACCACGATCGGTGTAGTTGAAGAGGGGAACGAGAATACATGAAGATGAAACGAGAAACACAACGTCAGTTCCTACCAACTTATTACCGCCAAAAGTTGAAGACTCCAACTTTCGAAGTAGAAAGACCGCATCACCAAGCAACCCCTCTTGCTACTATCCAGCAAAAATCAATTCACAAGACAGTCACAACCAGAAAATGTTACAAGTGCCACAAATTTGGACACGATGAAGCAGAATGCACAACCAGGGGAGTGATATGCTTTACCGAGCAGGGCGTAATTGAAAATTTGGATAAAGACACTGTAGACATTGAAGACAGTGTGAATATAAAGGAGAAGGACTAGCTTCTAACTAAAGAGATAAACGACAAACCAGAAAAATATGCTAACTTAAAAGAGGATATGAATTGTCATCTAACAAGGAAGAGACGTCACCAATTCCAGTTGACCCCGAGATAGAGATTCCAACTAAGGTAGCAGTAGTCATTCGGAAAGGTAGTGATCTTGATTTAATGGGCATTCTTGCAGAGTATGAATGAGTGGTACCTCAAGCTACTGCTCCATAAACGTGAGATGAGCATCAGCAGGACTGGCTTAGGATGTCCAAAAAGGACACGAGACAGTCACAAAAACAGGACACCATATATAAAAAAATTGCAAATTTTTTTGATGTATAAACCCCTTCCTAAGTTACCCTTGCGGAGGAAGGTCCAACATGCTAGAAGTGGGGTCCTTTTGTGCCATGTCGGGAATATTACATGGGGTTATTCGGAGGCTAGTTTCAATCCAGCAAGGTACTCATTGTCAGACGTCCCGACAACGGTGAATCTCAACTTTGTAATGGGCCCTAGAAGTTTGATGGGGATGAAAATTCTTCAATGGGATCTAGATCTTATCTATAAAGAAGAGATCTCTTCTGAGAGTCTGCCATAAATTCCACACGATAATTGATTTCTCGTCCTTTACCAGTTACTCAACTGCACTCAACCGATTACTGGAAGTGGAAGAAGCAGATTACTCCCGGAATGACTAGTTGTGAGAATACTCATCTACCCAATGTTCTAGCACAGGGCATGCCAAAGGTGGGTAGACAGATACATATTCTACCAAAATGTACTTTGGAATGACAGCTCCTACAAGATCGACTTGTCACATTTTAGCCACATTTAACGTCGCCAACTTGACACCTTACTTGGAAGATCCTAGAGCTTCGACAAATGAGGTCGAAGCTTTCCCAAACCCGAGAGACTGATGCGGGCGCTAAACAACAACTAATCTTGGGCGCTGAAACAACGCCCTATCGCGGGCGCTAAAAATCTAATGAATTATCGCAGACAGTAATATTCGACAATTCGTGAGCTAAATCAATTAGGAACTAAATACATTTTTAAAGTATAGTAATACATGTTTAAAAATCAATATACATGTCAAGTTTAAATTTTAAATAAAAAATATTTTTTATTCTAAATGCATTTTGTATCAAACTATTATTGGTTTATTTTTATCATTTTTTAAATTCTTTATAAAATATATACGGTCATAGAAGCGTGTTCTAAAATATATTTTTAAGATACAAACATCCCAATAATTATTTCTAGATCTACCTATAAGGGTAGAAATTCATTTCATGAGGTACAAGTGCCCATAGCTAGTATCACAAAATGATGACTCCTTCAAGTAACACGAATATTCCAAATATTTTTACTTGATATATTTGTCATCTCTCATATGTTAAATAATACAAATTTTCAGATAAAATATTCATTAGCATTTTAAATTTGTAAATTATATGTCAATATGTATAGGTTGTACAAACAATGAAAGCCATTTTAAAAAATACATTTGTGAATTAATAATATTACAAAAGATATAAGTAAATGAGTTAAATCAATCAAAGCACCAAAATTGAGACAAACCAACTTCATTAATGTTCAATTAAACATACTTACTATGTTCTGAAGACCAGGCTCTTTCTCTCTTCGGAAGTCACTTTCTTTGATGAAATATCTATAATGTGGTACACATGATTAATGTTAAAAAAAAATAACTTACTAACCTAGCCACTTCAAAGTTAATTGTTATGTTTCTTTACCTTCCTAACCTACCTATTTACTAGTACATTTTTTTAACTAATTTTACCCGCTCTATTTCAAATCTTATTGCTTATTGCCAATTTAAAATTAAATTTAATTAGCTTAATGTAAATCTTTATATTTAAATTTTAAACTAATTAATACAAATAAGCCTCATTATTTATGTATTTTAAAGAAGTTGCTCATCTTCCTTATTTAGATTAACTCCTAATTTGATACAAATTCTCTAATTTCTTTTCCTCTCACATTAAACGTTGCATAGTTAATTTTCAGTTATATAGGTTTATATATATTTATAACAGTTAAATTTATGATTCCTAGTTTTCTTAAAACATATAGTTACTATTTAAATCAATCAAATGGAATCATGGCTCTCTTAGTGCTGAAATTATTTTCAAATACAAATTTATAATCTTTTAAATTTATTACTAACCACTTTTTAAATTCATAAAATAATATGCATTTAACAATGAAACATAATCATAAATACAATCTTTTGAATTTAAACTACTTGCCGCAATTTCAGATTTATGAAACAAAGTTGGGATTATATACATAATACAAAACTTAGGATTTTTCTTGAATATAAAAATAATTTGACTTTACGGCTTTATAAGATAAAAATAGTAAATGAAATTCACCTCTGGGCTTAAATTTAAATTACAGTTCAGAAACTGCATGGGAAAACCTAACAGAAATCTGTCTTGCGCGAAAAAAAGGGAAGAAAATCTATGGATTTCGGCGGTGAAAATTATACCTAAAACGACTTTTGGTGACGCACGGCTTCTAGCGCGCTCGTTCGCGACTTGCTCGCGCGATCGTGCGATCGTCTTCTTCGCTGCTTCGATCGCGCTCACCCGCTTGGTTTCTTGTTCGCTTAATAGCCGTGTTAACTGGCTAATAGAGCGGATTATTCTTTTATTTTTTTTCTTTTTCCTTACAACCCCTTAACAGGTGTCATTAGATTATGCAGTTTATTTTTATTTTTCCTTAATGAAATTATAAATATTTATTATATTAATCTGTTTTTATAAAGTTAATCAATTATTATTATTATTATTATTCTTCTTCTTTTTAAACGGAGGATATAAATATTTTCGAGCTTATACTAAAAGAGTTTGCATTTAGATTTAAATTTTTATGCCAAATCTTTAATTATAAATATTAGCTTGTATTAGGGATAATTAGACATGAGTGAATTCAATAACATTTACCCCAACAATATTCTAATCTCATTCCTCTATATTGCTCTCTAAGATTAGGTTTTTTTGTCTTAATGATATCGGAGTTAACCCAAACCACAATCAAATAATAAATTATATTGTTTAATTCAAAACATGAACATGTAAGCAACAAGTAACGATGATGATGCTGGAAAATAAGAAAAAAGATGGCACAAAACATATAAATTACTCCCTAAATGAGGGCGGCAAGCCCGGGAGAAAATGAAGGAGCTGACGGTGTGGTATTGGAGGGTGGATGATAGCATGTCGCAAGGCACAGTTTGGCACGGGATGGCAGCAAGTAGATGTAGCATAAAAGGGAGTAAAAAAGATGGCAGAAGACTGGATAGCCTTGGGGAAACATCAGCAGGAGACTAGACAGTAGCAGAGATCGGTTTTGGTGTTGGACAGCAACAGGAACAGGCCTTGGAGAGGCTGGAATCAGGAAGGACGGGCCCCAGGGGGGGCTAACAGTAGTTGGAACATTACCAGAAGGCTAGTTCGACTGTTGGAAAGCAACTAGAAGCACGAGCAACAACAAGAAGAGGGGTTGGAAGCATGTGTAGTGGTTGAAAGGAGCCTGGAGGGCAAGACGATGGTGAAATATAGGAAGGTTGGTCCGTTCGGGAGATGGTAGTGAGTGGGTAGAGAGGAATATATAAGGATAAATATTCCTGTGATATTGAGTTACAACTGGAGCACCTCTTGAACCATTAGAGAAGATCACCACCTCGGATGAGTTACAGTCAAAGCACCACGTCGCCATCGGATACAAACTAGAAGGGAAAACAACCCAGACGGTTGGCTCGGACATAAATCTAAAAAATATGAAAGATGAACCAAACCCTAAGACAAAAACAACATATTTATAATAGGTGTTAATAGTTAAAATAGGAAGGAAATAGAAAAAGGCAAGAAATATAAGAGGAAGGAAAAAAAAAAGGAAAGGAAGAAAAATATACAAGGAATAGAAATAGGAATGAAAGAGAAATAGGCAAGAACTTGAAATGGTAAAAAAATAAAAGTAAGAAATGAAGTAAGGTGACATTTAGAAAGAGAGGATTAGTCCACCGCAACAATTACACAATTATGTAAATCTTGGTAATGGTACCGAACACTTGATTTGATCCTTACCAAATTAATTAAGTTCTTAAAATAATATTTTCATGCACACTAAGATTTCTCACGCAAGTATACGCATTGTTTCAGTAATATAGGACTCTAATGAGTTCAAATTATTGATCCCATAGAGAATAAGATAATGAATCCCTTAGGTGAAGTTATTGTCTACTAAGTTCAGGTTTTAGTTTGGAATATAAATTAAGGTGGGTTTTCTAAAAATTAGTCCTCAATTACAACACTAAGTCTACAGTTAAACCTAACTATATTAATTGGCTTGATGAATGTCAAGATATAGAAGCTACCTTTCCTCTTGTGAGTGCATGAGTGGATTGTAGGATAGAAGACTAAGATTTTATATTGTTTTCAATGACAACATAATTCTTGTTTATGCTCTTTTTAGTGCCCGAAGAAGTCTGGTTAACCTGGATTTAATTCTTTAAACCCTAGATCGAACCCATCAATGCTTATTTCATATCAATTTGCATCGCCTTATGGACTAATTTTCCTTCACCCACTAGTTCGATGTGAATGCTTTATTTGTTCCTTCATCGCTCTTGTGAGTCCTAATGGATCACAACGAATTTTAGCAATTCATATGGCTAGTATGCAAAGTAAATGAAGCATAGAAGAATGCTTATCACATTGATATTAAAAAATAATTCTTAAAGAATTATACACATCCTACAAATCCTACTTATTCATCATAAGATAAAGGTAAAGGAAATATACATAGCATGAAGAACACCATATAAATTATCATCATTTGATAAAGTAAATCCACTAAATACATGTTTACAATAAATACAAGAAAAATGGTAACATGATGCTTATCTTTTCTCCTGTGAAAAGAGATGAGAAGTTCCTCCAACAATGTATTCAAAAAAGATATATGATGATTTGTGAAAATATCGAGCAGTTGGTATCGATCGGCGATGTCACATATCTCCATGGGCTAAAGATTATTTAAGAATTTCTCAAGGCCCTTCGACCAGAGAATATTTGTGATGTTTGATGCTTATTCGACTTCATTGGGGCTTGACAAAACCATTATGTTTCGACCTTTATTAATGTAAAACTGGAGTCCAAACTAAGTAAGTCCTTTGTTCATTTCTTTTGTAATCTACTACAATGATCTTCGTCTCCCTTTCGTTTCTTTTATGGAGTCGAGGGAAGATAATTATCAGAATATGGAGCCATGGCCTTGCCTTTCCTCTGATGTTGCTCATCTGCCTCTTTAACTAGCTCAGGATCCTACTTTGTTGAGCTTTCTTCAAGGATTTTTGCCTCAACAAAATCGGTTGGTACTAATAGAGATTGTGGAGAAGGTTGTTGACATCCCATCTTTCAATAAACAAAATGAAACTCAAGGAAGACTTCGAGGCACTCTCTATGTTGATGGATGTTCTGAGGACTCCTCAACCTCTAATCTATGGATGGTGGAGAGTTGAAGCCTATTGGTGGTGTTCTCCTGAAGCCCTTATGTTCATCAAAAGTTTCCGTTCAATCAAAATTAACTCCATGGTAACTTTTTTTTTGAATAAGAACTGCAGTTTTGGAGAAAGTGGATTAATTCCAAACTTGGGACAAACCCACATGTTCGGTCGACCTCCTCTTGTTCCTTGACCTCTCCTCTCTTATATGAAAAGAATCACCCTTCTTCTTCCTCAGATCATTTCTCCAGTTGAGCAACCTTTTCAAACTACCTTTTATCCTATGTCAATCAATTGATCTTGGCAGGGTGTCGATCACCCGATTCACTATCACGGGATTGGTATACTTGATTGCTGACATACTTGCCCATGACCGTCAACATAAGCTCTTAAAGCCGTGGAGGAAGCCCTTCTTTTTCTTGTAAGGCCCCTCTGGTCAGCTTGGTAACAATCTCTCAGGTATTTCATGCACCCCAGAGGGATCAAAGCTTCTAGCCCTTAATCTTGTTTTTCAAGTCGATCGGATGAAACTTCTAAGTTGAGCCAAAAATGGCGTACCCATTCAACTACACCATAAATAAAAATATATTGGAATACAACTCCCGATACTACGAGATCTCCAATTACCTTAAGTAAATAACTAATGTGTTTAACATGGTTTGATTTGGGCAGTGTTGACCTCATTTTTGATGAGGTCTTCTCTTCTTCTTTTTAGTACTTAGAATCTAGCCTTATGATTTTCCTTTGAATATCTTAGAGGACTAGAATTGGGATCCACCATCTAGAATTTCAAATCACTTCTTAACTCCCTGCAAACTCCACAAACTTGACTGTAGACCCCTAATCACCTAGAGGGTTGAAATCAAATGTGGAAGTTTAAAGGATGAGTTCCTATAGGACTCTTGGCCTCAGGACCGCCCCAGGTGGCCCGGTCCGGTGAAGGGGTCGACTTACACACACACTACACTCATACACTACACTTTCACACACCTCCTAAAACCACACCCATACCTAACTCGACCTCCCGACTCATGTAGGTGATTCACATGGATGGTCCTTAACCCCTAAGCCCTCAGGCAAGAGGGTTAGGAACAACATAAGTAGATGCCTTAAATGAGTCCCTTCACTGAGCTCAAGGCTCAACCAAAATGATTTTATTCCACTTATATTCACCCAATCTTCATTTTTCCAAATTTTTAATTTTTGACCCCCGGGACCCTACACCCGCCTAACCTACCAAATGCCCTTGAAACTACCCAAAATTTCCAAAATCACCTAAATTACCCAAAATTCCCCAAAACCAATCCCAAACATTTCCACATTACTCAAATTGATCATTCATACCCAAAAATTCCAAAAATACCTCCCAATACCCTCTAAATACCCAAAATACCCCCCTTGACCTAAAAATCCAAAAATTCAGAAAATTCCCAGAAAATTCCAAAAAATCCCAAATATTCCCAATTTCATTTTGTCCAACTACATCATGGGCCAATTTTGTCAATTTACCCCACTTTTGTCAAAAACCCCAATTTGACCCATTTTAACCCTAAGTGAACTCAATGTCAAACCAAACCTACCCAATTGATCCAAATTCTGATTTAATTCAATTCTAAACTTCAATTCAACATTCCCAACACCAATTTAGACCAAATACAAGTCCAATTTGATTGAAATTTGGATCCAATTTCACTTTTGGCCTTAAAACCCAATTTGGACCCATAACCCAAACCTAACCCAAACTCACTCAATTCAACTCCAATTAACCCCAAATCTTTTCTAAATCTTCCTTAGCATCCCCAAAAACAAAACACTAACATGATTTTCCCAACATTTAGACCCAGACCCCACTCAAATTCAACCCAAAGCTAAAAGGCCCAATTTTGACCTAAACCCAAACCTAACCCAAATGAGCCCAAACCCCAAAATCAAAGCCCAACCAAAGTCAAAACCTCTTTGAAACACTTCAATATACATTTTCCAACATTAATTTTACATCAATTTCAACCCTAGCCCAACATTGGCCCAAGTTAGCCCACTTTGACCTATATTGGCCCATTCACCAAAGGAGCCCAAATTCAACCCAATTCAAACCCAAATCACTCCCAATTTGCTCCAAGTCACTCATGACACATCCATGAGCTAAACCCAACAATTATTTGGCCCAAGCCTTTACCAAAATTTTATCCCAAAATCCATTTTAAAATTCAAAAGCCCACTTTCCTAAACCATCTTAAAAGCCCATCTAAAACCATTTCAAAAATCCCAAAATCTACCCTAAAGCCCACATGACATCTCCATTTGCCATCCAATTAATCAAAGCCATTCCCTAAGTTCTAATCCCATCATCAAATAATTCCAAATCAAGCCTCATGCCAAATCACCCCTAAATACCAAAATTTTTCTTAAATTTATTTCCATGAAATTGACTCCACTTTTCCCAAGCCAAAGGTGAGCCATGCAAGCCATGGACAAGCCACATGAAGCCATGGAAGGCTTGACATGTGATCAAGCCATTAATGGCAAAAGGAGGGCCCCCTTTCCTAATCCTTCTTAAACCCTTGTTTACCTTAAGCATGTCACACACTAAACCATGCTTAGCCACCTCATCATGGATGGAGACCACACCATTCTCTCTGGCCGACCCAAGTGATCCTTTTCAGCCCAAGACCAGGCCTCGGGTGGTGAACCTAGCCCAAAATCATGGGTCGACTCATTTGAACCCAAAATGGTCTTCCCCCATTCCATTTCAATCCAAGCTCTTTACACATGGCATTGGCCAATCGACCGCACTAAGCTCCAGCCCCGACCTCCCCGATGACAACAAGTGACTGACCACGGCCGGCCGCCCACCACAGCCGCCGGAAACCACCATGGCCAAGAACTCACATGTGAGCCCAAACTTGGAATTCTCACCCGCCGAGCCGCCCCATCCCCAGCGGCCATCATGAATCGTTCTTCTCTTGCCAAGAGCAATCGATCCCAAGCCCTAACTCTCCCCGGGAGGCCCTCCACCCTCTCCTATTTAAACACCACCCCCTCTCGGCCATGAGAGGTGCTCGAAACAAACCTTAAGGAAACTCGCCAAAATTATTCCGCACCATTCCCCATACACGAGCATTTGATCCCCACCGAATTCCGACCTAATTCCCTCCAACTGAGCCCAATTTCGAGCTCAAACTTTAGCCCAAAAACCAGGACACTTCTCCACAATGGATCAATCCTCAAATCGATTGGTCCTACACCTTCACTGCACCAAGAGAAGGTGTCCACCAACAAAAGCCCCATCTCCAGTGCCACCTAGCTTGCTCCAACCTCCAAGCTTTGTGGATCTGCCGTGGTCAAAATCCTACTCAGCAATTCACTGCACTCGGAGACTTCATCCTGAGCTTGCTGGGATCCAATCGAAGGTGAAACAACCCTCAGATCGAAGCCACACTTCTCTGAGCAAAGGTATGGCCTCACTCTTCTTCCCGAGCTTCTGAACATTATCCATTTTCTTTAAGTCAATTTCATGCCACATAAACCGTATGGATGTGTTCGTCTTCTCGAGACGAATCCATAGAGCATAAGAACGTTAAATTTGGTCAAGTATCGAGTGAGATCTTAGGCCTGTAAGATGGACGGCTCTCGTGCCAGGAGGCTTGGGGCGATGAACGGATGCCGTTCATTCAATACACGCGCGGACGGACGGCTCAGATTAGGTCGGACCGGCAGATGATACGCGGAAGGCGGGACCCGGGCTGCTGACTCAAGCGGCGGCGTCGAATGGGAGCGCGCCGCGTGGCCGTTCGGAGATGCCGAGGATGACGCGGCGCCGACTCGGATAAATAGAAAATTAGGGATTTTCTTATTTATTTAATTCCCTGAACTTGGAAAATTCATAACTTTGTGTAGGAAAATCATAAAAATAAAATAAAAATACCCTCTTGCTCAGTGAACAGAGGAGAATAATGTGGAAAAGAAATCATTTAATTTCATCAAGTATTTTATTTTTAATAATTTATTTACCTTCTGCATTCTTTTAATTCTCCATGCATATAGGAAATTCACCATGGCATGAGACCATAGGGCTTTTAAGCCTCCGAATTTGGGAAGATTCCCCGAATTTTCCAAAGTCGAGGCCATCCCTATGAGAAGTTATTGATTTTTCAAATTCATGTTATCGTTTTGAGTATTTTAAATCTAATAATTAGCATGTTGTGAAATAAATTCTAGGAAAATTTGGTGATGTCTCTTATAACCGAGGACCTTAGAAAAATAGGTTTTGAGTTAACTCATTTAAAATAACCCTAATCGGCTTAAACACCCAAAATAGATCCCTAATTAATTAGAGCTAACCATACATCAAATTGACTTGAAATCAATTCTCCATTGTCCTTTAGGATCAGTAGGAACCCACCATAAAAATTCGAAGTCAATCGGACTTAGTTAGCCCTACTAAATGAGTCGATTAAGCCATTTAGTCAATTTGAACTTTAAAAATTCATAACTTTCAAAACACCTTTCAAAAATTCACCAAATTGGTTTTGGAGCCTCTCTGATATTAGGAGAATTTAAGAAAATTAAAATTTCAATTTTCTAAAAAAGATTTTGATATTATTTTAATATTTTTAATAATTAAAAAATAATAAAAATCACAAAAATAATAAAATTCACCAAAATGTCACATTTTTAATTTTAATCACTTAGGAACAAACCCCATATTTTTCTAAGGTCTATTTAATGAGATATTAAATTTTAAAGCCCTAAGGTAATTTAAGAATTAAAAAATACATTTTTTGGCATTTTCACTAAAATAATTATAATAAATAAAAAAAATCAGAAAATTGTAAAAATTGATTCTCTGATTTCTTTGATATCAGAGAGATTTTTTAAAAATATAAAATTAATTTTTCAATCTTTATTTTATTTTTAAATTAATTAACACTCCAAAACTTAAAATAATTATAATAAAAATAATATAATTCAAAAAATCACCAAAATTGGTCCAAGTGGTCCTCTGGTCATTATGAATTTCCCATAATTTTCTTAAGGACAGAAACTCTCCCTTAGTCATGTTATTAAATTTTCCTTGGAAACTTCTATTTTCTACCAAAAATAATTATATAAATAAATTAAATACAGAAAAATCACATTTTCTCCTCTCATGTCTTTATTGACATATGAGTGAAGTCATATAAAAATTTCAAGTTCATTTAAGTTCACTTTAGTGAGTTATGAAATTATTAAGCTTAAAGGGCAAAATGGTAATTAAAAAATTTTAACCCTTAATTAAAACTTTAGGTTTAATAAAATTAACAAGTAAAATATTTGATCTTAATCTGATTTGGATGATTGAAATTTAAATAATTAAAGGGTAGAAACCCATTAAACAATTTAAAATAATTAAAATAAACCTTAATTAAATAATTGATTAAATTTGGAAGAATAATAAAATTGGAATTATTAAAATAGGGATTTTATTAGGAAGAGATTTATTCTTTAATTTAAAGATCCCTAAATTAATCATTTCAATAATATTTAATTCCTAACTAAAAAAAATGATAATTCAAATTTAAGCTTTAAAATGTTAAAGGACTTAATCATTTAAATTAAATAAAAGTTAAATTATTAAACTCTTATTAAATTTTCAATTAAATTAAAATTTAAAATAAAATAAAATTAAAAATTATAATTAAAAATAAAATAAAATTAAATTGAATTGAATAAATAAAATAAATTAAATAATTAAATTAAATTAAATTAAGTTAAATAAATAAAATAAATTAAATTAAATTAAACTAAATTAAATTAAAAAAATGTTAAATTAAATTAAATTAAATTAAATTAAAACATATTAAGTTAAATTAAATTAAATTAGATTAAATTAAATTAAATTAAAATTAAATCAAATTAAATTAAATTAAAGGAAATTAAATCAAATTAAACTAAATTAATTTAACATCAAATCAAACTAAATTGAATTAAATTAAATTAAATTAAAATTAAAATTAAATTAAATTAAATTAAAGTTAAATTAAATTAAAAATAACATCACCAGAGATATAAAGAAATTAAATATAAAGCAACTTGAACACTATTCCAAATTTAAATCCGATAAGTGAGATTAAATTAAATCACAAACCACTTGAACACCAATTTGCCCTCAAAATTTTAATTATCATAACTCCTAAACAGAACATTAAATGAAATGTTACTTCACTTATAAGACATTCAAATATCCTAGTTCACTGAGTAAGATAACAACAAAACTTAACTAAACCTTGGACGATTACTTCACCTGATTGATTAAATCTGTTTGGACTTAAAACAATCCTATCAATATTGAAAAGATGTTTAAGATTCTTCTTAAGCACTTCCTCAATATGAAAGGATGTTTATAAGAACAATTGAACTTAATTGTTCTTTGATGAAGAAAATCGTCCTTAAACCAAAACACAAGAACCTAGACGTCATAGGAAATGACTAGCTATAGGATTAGGAACTTGGTAGAAAACCATAACCCTTCCCTTAGCTTTACCTAGGAACTTGTTTAAATATTCTAAATTGTGTTTAAGTGCAGCCTAGGATGACGGGAAGACCCTCCAGGTACGCTTTTATTTTATTGCAATTTACTTTTCTTGCAATTTACTTTATCGCATCGCACTTACTTTTATTGCATGATAAACAACTGTTGCATGAAAACCCACACCTTTAGGATAGTCCCTAAAACTGAAACCAAAACTAAATTAAAAGTCATTGCAAGATAAAAATTCACCGCCACAACATTTTAAAATATAAAACAACTCAAAATTTAATCACAAACAAAACACAAAACTACAATTATAACTAAATTAAAACGTCCTGTTGGATGATCGGGAATACCTCGGATGATGTAACATACGTGTTGCTAACGGGATTTCCCACGGTCTAAATGAAAGTGTGGAACTCATTCAGTTGAGTTTAGCAAATTCATCCGGACTAAGTGAATCCGATAAAAATAATGATGCCGGAAGGATGGAACCGTGGGATCTTAACCTAGGTGTCGTTATAATCAACTTTAAGATTTGTTTTAATTAAAACACAAAAAACACTTGGAAATTAAGATTTTCTCTAAACCAAAACACTTTTCTCATCTCCTGATTTATAACTTCTATAACTAAACCTCTGCAACAACAAGGAGCTTGGAGCATGGTGGGCAGCACGACCATCGTCGTCAGCAAAACTTGAATCTACATCAGCAAAACATTCTTAGAATTAAATAACCAAGCCATAGGACTTCGAGGTAGTTTGCCTAGTGCAACCTAAATCCTCAACCTTTTGTTAGGCATTTGCATGATCATGTCATGTAAATTTAACCCTAACCGGACTTAGGATTCCGAGGTAGTCGTCCGATACGACATAAACCCTCACATCTTCGAGACTATTTGTATGATTATGTCATACTAATATAAGTCCTAATTAATTAAAATTGTCAAGATCAAAACATTAAATAAATATTAGGACTTTCCTAAATCCAAGCCAAACAATAGGATAGCCGGGAAATTACCGAAGTTCGCTTCGAATCCGTAATTTCTCCTACCTTTCTTCCTTTGAAATCCCAAAACAAAATGCTCCAAATTTGATCCATTCCCTATCGAAATTCCAAAATTCAATCCTTCGAAAACTTAAACTTTCAACTTCTTGAGAGCGAAATTATCGATTATTATCGAGAGTTTTCTTAGGTGATTCCCGTCACTTAAGATGTAATTAACTATAGTGGCTCGCCCTTATAGGGAATTTTAAAGAACCTGAGTAATATAAACCCCGTTTAATACTTTCATATTAAGCAGGGAATTTGTCGGCTTATAAAATTGGTTCGCGTGACTAAACGGATGTCACAAATCTTCTAGTTTATTTAATCGAGCCCCACCATCAAGCAAGTGTGTCTATCCTTAGGATAGATACACGGTCATGGTGCGATGCTCGTTTATATAAACTATTTGGGATGTGAGATCGGTTTGATTTCATATTTTAAAATCTTCAAATTTAAAAATTATTTTTAAAAATCAAATACTACTTTTCAAATTATTTATTTAAATTAAATTAAAAATTCGCCGACAATTTCTGTTAGGCGACCCCTTTTCAAAATAAAACACACGACCTAAAAATAGTGCCGACAATTTCTGGCGACTCCGCTGGGGACAATTCTCTCTCCATTTTTAATCAGACAATTCTGCTTTCAAAAATCGGTAGTGTATCCATGTCCCTTGTGGATCAAGCTATCCTTCTTTCCGTTGGAATACTATGTTCATTTCTATCGTGAACGAGTATAGCCAACATTCTCTTGGATTTAGGAGCCACTGTTTAGACACCCCTAAACAGAGAGGTTCCGAGATCCTTTTACCTCATTTCTGAAGTGGGATGGACCCCCAATAGGAATTAGTTTAGGAGTAATCCTTCGAGTCGAGAAGTCTTGCATAAGACTTTCTTTTTCTTTCCAACTCTGAATCGGATTCCTTACCTTCTCTACACCTTTGAACATTCCGTTCTAAATAAACAAACCCTCTAATGAATAACTCTTTTAACAAATAACTCCTTATAAATACATGAACAAGAATGAGTTCGGACTCTTTCAATTCCTTTCTTTTCGTCCTAATGAGAAGAAGCATAACTCGGGATCGACAATCGAATCTGCCCTGCAGAAATGGAAGCCCCAAAGCCGATTTTCTCCTTCACCAATGGACTGGACTTCGTCGTTTATAAGGATGAGCCGCCCGACAATGGGATCATCCGGTTTGGACAAGGATTCGAGAACACAAATGTCAAGATCACCGACGTTTCCTTTTCGCATCGACAAACAAAGTATCCGAAGCCGAGAAGCCGTCGATCGAGTTCAACCTCAGTCAACCCAAGAGTTTCCTCCCCTGCAAAAGATCCCGACCGAGAGGAGTACCGCCGTCCGCAGAGGACCGTTCTTGCTACCCCCACCGGTCTAGTCGTCTCCGCACCTATCCCGCTTCGCCGCATTAAAGGGGAAGGAAATCCGTAACTATGGTGAACTCCGTTACCGTGGAGGGTACGGACTTTCCCGTGAGACCCTCTCGTTTTGAAATCGGGTCCAGCTCAAGAATTCCATCACTAACACGGACCCAAAGAAGGAACAGAAGTAGGAAGATTTCCGTGAAGGCCGTAGCCGCCGATGTTGCTTTCCCGGAGGAAATCCCGTAAATCCCCGAGTACACACCACTACCCGAATACATACCATTGCCCGAAGATACACCCTTTTTGGAAGGAAGCAGATTCCATCCCCTTTCCGCCGCAGCTGACGAGGAAAATGTCCGCAGGATTGTTTCTACATTACCTCGACCAGCATACTACGATGACGACAGAAAGAAAAGGGCTAGGATCACGCCATTCGCCCGACTACAGACTGTGATCGAGAAGCTAGCAAAGAAAGAGAAATGCCCCGTATCGGAGATTCTACGAAGGATAGTGGCGGGTGCCGACCAAATCCCGTCTCGGGCCACGAGTAGAACCTGCCATCGTTACGTGAAAAGCCAAATAAAAGGATGAAGGCTAGTCCGCCCATCGTTGTTTCGGTGGTTGCAGATCAGGAAGGATACCACCTTCCGAACATTCGGTCGACTGCACCATCCGGTCCTGGACCTTCCGCCGCTAGAAGGATGGTATGGCGTCCCACTACCTGGACAGCTAAGATCGAAACAACGGCCGAGAAGGAAAGTCTCGTCGGAGACTTGAATCCGAAGAAAGTGCTACCGCAAGAAAGGGGACTCGTGAGGAGGGAACCCGACAGCCTATCACACGACAACCGCGAAGATGCACGAAAAAGACCGCTAGAGGACGCTATGGAAAAGTTGAGGACCGATATTCGACGACTAGCAAAAGAAAGAGAAGAGAAATTTGGAGACGAGATCGATTCATCGAATACATGGACGATGAGTATGCGTAAATCAACATGGTCGAAACACGAGCTTCGTCGGCTTCACAAGGTGCTCCTGCAGCCAGCAGAAGAGAGGAGCCGGAAATGATGAGAAGACAACTTCAAGAGAAAGACGATACGATCGCCCAAATGGCGAAGAGGATGGAAGAGATGGTCGTAGCCCTAGCCACTCTCCAGAGTCAAGTGCAACCCCAAATGGAGACACCCCCAGAGATCATTCACATTGTGGACGGAGGAAAGGAGATTACATCCGTCAACGGGGATGATCATCTAAAGAAAGATACAACACAAAGTATGATTCCAGAGAAAGATATCAAGAGCTTGGTGGAACAGCAGGTGCGAGAAGCCTTAGCACAATCGAAGAGCGGGACATCCATTCGGACGGGCAGACCTTACCCGGAAGAATTCGACGCCGTCCAATACCCAAAAGGCTTCGTACCACCTCCGTTCAAGACCTTTGATGGAAGCGGGAACCCCCGACAAGCATGTCGCACACTTTCGTGCCGCTTGTTGCAATGCCGGCGGGAGCGATGCATTACTCTTCCGACAGTTCGTCGACAGCTCGTCGTGGATCGCCTTGATCGGTATGCGAATTACCGAATGGTTCGGTGAAGACGTTCTCGAACTAGAAAACCACTTCATCAAGCGATTCGCCGGAGCTCAGCACCACATCACTATAGGTGATTTATTGGTAGAGAAGCAGAAGTCGAACGAAACTTTAGTGGATTACATACTTCGATGGAGGAACTTAAGCATGAAGTGTGAACCACAATTACAAGAACAACATGCAGTCAGCATCTTACTTAAAAGCATTCACGGCCCGATAAGCACTTCTCCTCAAAGGATTCACTATTAAGACTTTCGAGAAGTTGTTAAGCGAGGCCGGAGCTTGCAAGAGGAGGCGAAGCAATTAAGTTTCGCCGACAAGACGGACAAGCAAAAGCCTGCGAAGACTTTTGAAAAGAAATCCGGATCGTTGCAGCTAGTCGACAAAGGCAAGCAACCGATACAAATATCGTCCGAACGGCCGCAACAACCTCAACGTAATTATCAACAACCCCGACCTAACTATCAATCACCTCAACAATATGAACAACCGCCTCGTCCGCAACGTACATTAAGGGAGCTTCTGAGCAGAGAATATCCATTCAAGAATGAGGCAGTGCCAAAAATGTTCCGTAGTCTGATGAAAACTCCGCATTTCCACCGTCGAGCCTAAGAGACCGAAGAAGTCAACAAGAAAGGTGATCCCAACTTTTGCCCTTATCACCGGATGCTTGGACACAAGATAGAAGATTGCATTACCTTCAAGAGTTGGCTCAATGACAACCTTCGAAAGGGAATATAACAATCCCGAAGGAGTACATGAAGGAACCCCGTAAAGGAGGTTCCGTCAATGTTGTCTCGATCGATCCCATCGTTCCGATAGATCCCTATACAACCGACGATGGATGGACTACCGCTCGGACGAGGTCTTCAAAAAGATTTTAGACAAAGCATCCAAACCGCTTCGGTGCGAGCTTCAATTCGTAGTTCGAAACCTGTTAAGCCGCACTATCACTTGCGATAGAAGAACCACCTCAACGAGAGACGATCGAAGAGAAGAAGAAAATTGTACGAAGAAGAGAGGACCGAGGCTCCTAAGGCTAGTACTAGGGGCCGCTTATCCTAGGATAGTTGTTTCGGATTCGGGGAGAAATCCCTCGAACCTCCGACTTCGTATGATTATCTGCTCACTTCGGTGGGATCTTATAATGATAAGGGTGATGGCGTTGGCTACGTTTTGACTGTTTCTAACGATTACGTAACTAGCGATAATCCGGACATCGATTTCGATACCAATGACAATTCTCAAATCATACACAATCTCGACGATCACAATGACGAAGAAGACATCCATCAAGGAGGTTACGAGAGTTCAACAAGCAACGAATCTATCTGCGAGTTTCGAGGAGCTCCAGTCACAATAGAATTAGAGCCTTCAGACTCGAAGCTAATCCGAAGAACCCGTCATTCCGAATCAAGAAGAAACACTAGCAAGCTCAACACTAGAGTCGAAGAAATTACGAAGTTAACTTAAGAAGTGGAAGAGTTCTACCTCCGAGAATGGGTCCAAAGGACAAAGGAAAGCAGGTGGTTGTTCAAGAAGAACCAACCCCGACAGAAGAAATACCCATTCGAGAAGAAGCCGAGACACATGAAAATAAAGTGGACTACAACGTGCTAGCCCATCTTAGGAAACTACCGGCCAAACTGAGCATCTACGACGCTCTCATCTTATCAAAGGAGATGAGAGAAGCTCCGATCAAGGCCTTACTCGATCCGGAAATTTGCTTAGCTCAAATGGCCGGAGATTCCTTAGATGAGGTTCGCTCGTTAAAGGAACAACGAGGTGTTACCTTCACGGACAATGACCTACTACTTGGGACGCAGACCACAACCGACCGTTGTACATTTCGCTTACAATCGGGAAGTTTACACTCTCCGCAGTATTGGTGGATCCAGGAGCATCAATCAATATAATGAGTCTTCGAACACTAAGATATTTGGAAATCGATGCTCGTGAGCTCGAAGCCGACAAAATGTTATTAAGAGGATTCAACCGTAAAGGAGAAAGAGCCCTCGGATCAATAACACTACTAATGAAGACCGGTGACTTAGCAAAGACAACCGCAAAATTTCACATAATCGATTCGAAACGTCGTTCAACGCTCTATCGGGCCGACCATGGATACATGAAAACAGGATGGTACCATCATCTCTACATCGTTGCATCAAATACTACGATGGAGGGGAACAAAGGCATCAAAGGTGACTTACAACCATTCTCCGTACACGAAATTGGAATCCATGAAGATGCAACTTATTATGCACCACCGAAGAAAACAATCTTCTCCGAGATACCATAACGAATGAAGCAAAGAAAGTTCGGGACAACGAAGAACCCGAAGTTCTAGTCCACCGTCACTCACCACTCCCTTACGGCGAGATGGTGAAGGTTTCTCCACAACTCGCATCCGAGGTCGAGGCCGGGGACGAGATCGTGGCGAGACGTTAGGACAGTTGGACGGAGGAAACCAACCATCAATGTTGATTGGGAAGATAGTTCGAAGAAGAAAAAGAAATCAAGCAAGAAGCAGCGATAATAAGTCGGAAGAAGCCGCAATTCAAGATCTCTCTCGAAGATGAAAAGAATGAAGAATACAAATCGATGTACGAGAAGATTAACCACTATGTACATACTATGACCCTGACCCCGATCCATTCTAATAAGATCGAGGGTATGGTGGTCAAAGAGGTACGTAGCGGCGGTGCAAAGCCAATCAAATTCTACCGTGGTGCTTCTTCCTCCAAAACCGAAAATAATGTACAACTCAAGATGTCACTTCATCGTAATTAATGGAATTACCTTTTGAGTGGTACTCTCCTGTGTTCAAAATTTAATTCGGCGTGGTTTCTTACCTCGACAATGGACAAAAGGTCAATCACAACATTTTGAAAAATTATGGAATAACTCCGGTCGTCCACCCAATTCAAAGCATGGTCTCGGATTCGGCACGGTAGGATCGACTGACGATACCGAATTTTGCTTGGTTGTCACTTGCGAGTCTAATGAAAACCGCATGGAAACTACAGACGAACTCGAAGATTTACAAATCGGAGATGCTCCACCGTAATTCGAAGAAGAAATTAAATCTACAATAGATGAGTTAACTGAAGTTAACTTAGGTACTAGCGAAGAGCCTAGACCTACCTTTGTTAGCTCCTTACTCAATAAAGAAGACTCCGAAGAAATAATCAAGTTATTAATGGAATTTAAAGACTGTTTTGCTTGGAGCTACGATGAGATGCCGAGTTTACCTCCGCAGGTCGCGATCCATAAGCTAGGAGTGGATCCTACTTCGTCCCAGCCGTACAAGGTCCCGTAAGAATGCGTCTAGAAATCGAACAACAAGTCATAGCCGAAGTTAAAAAGCTAATAGACGCTAAATTTGTCCGCGAAGAACAATACCCGACTTGGTTAGCCAACGTGGCGCCGCGTCGAAAGAAGAATGGTCGATCGAATTTGTGTGGACTTCGGAGATTTAAACAAGGCATGTCCAAAAGACGAATTCCCTCTACCGATCCCGAATTAATGATCGATATTGCTTCAACGCATGAAATATTCTCATTCATGGATGGATCTTCGTGATACAACCTGATAAAAATGGCTCCGTAAGATGAAAAGCTTACAAGCATTCGAACGCCGATCGGAGTATATTGCTACACGATGGATGCCATTCGGACCGAAGAACGCAGGAGCAACCTACCGAGAGCGATGACAAGAATTTTTGATGATCTCATCCACAATCAAGTCGAATGCTACGTGGACGATGTGGTCATCAAAAGCAAAGTAAAGGAAAACCACCTGTATGATTTGAGAATTGTTTTCGAACGATTAAGACAATTTAACCTTAAGATGAATCCCTTAAAATGCGCCTTCGGCGTCACCTCCGGAAATTCTTAGATTCGTTGTCCGACATCGTGGAATCGAAATCGACCCGGAAAGATTAAAAGCTATCTTAGAAATGCCGCCTCCCAAAACCTTAAAACAACTACGATCTTTTCAAGGGAAGCCGGCATATCTTCGACGCTTTATCTCAAACTTGTCGTGTAGGTGTCGACCTTTCTCGGCACTAGTTAAAAAGGATGCCAAATTTATTTGGGAAGAGAAATGCCGAAGGCCTTCGAGGACATTAAACAATATTTAATGACACCTCCCGTCTTAGCAGACTCCAGTCTCGTTAGCCGCCGATACTTTATACCGCGGCTTTAGACGACTTTCTCGAGCCTCGTTAGCCTGTGTCAATGATGAGGGTAAAGAAAATGATCTTTACTACTTAAGCCGTCGTTTACTTCCGACGGAAATAAGGTATCCCGCAATCGAAAAGCATTGTTTGTCCTCGATCTTCGCCGCTCAAAAGCTCAGTGCACTACATGCTTTCTCATAAGGTCAACCCGATCTCGAAATTTAATCCATCGCAATACTTGATGACTCGTCCAACACTTTCCGAGCGGACTCGCCGGATGGTCAATGATATTATCGCAATTCGATATAACTTTCGTGCCTCTTCGTGCCGTAAAGGGACAAGTCTTAGCAGAACTTCCTCGCAAGACACCCTTTGCCGGCAGAATCTCCTCTCAATGATGACTTGCCGATGAACAAATAATGAGCCTAGAAGACCCCGATGATCGACGTTGGGAATTATATTTCGACGGAGCATCTTCAAGACACAAAGACGAAGAATCGCAAGTGATAAGTGCTCGGTAAGGCAAGAATCGGGCTAATCTTTATAACACCGGAGCGGGGGATGATAAGATACTCCTACCACTTGACGTAACCGTGTACAAACAATGAAGCGTAATACGAAGCCCTCATAACGGACCGGAATTAACTATTCAAATAGGGATAACAGACATCAACATCTACGGGGATTCATGATTAATCATTCAACGGATCGCGGACAAGACAGAATTTTAAAGCCAAGACTCGAGCAATACTTCCAAGTATGCCATACGATTGTTGGAACAAATTCCGAATGTGACGATCTACAAAATTCCTAGAAAAGAAAATGCTTTAGCAGATGCGTTAGCTCGCCTCGCAAAAGAATTTGCATGTTTGCAAGATGAGTCAGTGGAAGTGTCAGTTCACGGACGTCAGGTCCTATCACAGCTCGACATAGACACAATACACAAATCAGAAAAAGAAGAAGAATCAGTTGCAATGAAGGATGAAAAACATGTAAGATCGAGCGACAACCATGACACGTACTACTCGCAAACAGGAAAACTATCGGACGATAGTCGCTAGCACCATCGGATCAAGAAAAGAACTCGTCCTACGCATTAATAAACAACACGTTATACGTAAGGTCTTTTGATCAAATGTGGCTAAGGTGCCTAAGCGGGTCCGAGGCCCGTGAAATTGTTAAAGAGGTGCATTCGAGACTCCGTGGCGCTCACCGACCGGGTCCGAAGATGAAAATGAAAATTAAAAGACTAGTGGTACTACTGGCCCTCGATGATGACCGATCGCATGAAAATCGCCAAGAGCCGTCACCAATGCCAAGTGCACGGAGTGGTTCTACACCAACCTCCAAATGTGCTACATCCGACAATCGCATCGTGGCCATTTGAATGTCGGGGCACGGATATAATGGGTCCAATAGAACCACCATCTTCAAAAGGACATCACTTCATTCTTGCGGCTACAGATTACTTTTCCAAGTGGGCAGAGGCGGCTCCACTTAGAGAAGTGAAAGCACACCACGTGCTACGCTTTTCAAGAACCAAGTTGTCTACCGTTTCGGAGTGCCGCGCGAGATTATCTCCGATAACGGGTCGCATTCGAAGCACACAAATCAACAATTTTGTCAGGAGACACGGAATCGACTGACGATACTCAACAATTTACTACCCAAGAGCAAACGGCCTCGCTGAGGCTTTTAATAAAACTCTCGTTCAAATTTTAAAGAAAACCTTGGACGATAATAAGAGAAATTGGCACGAGAAGTTATTAGAAGCCTTATGGGCCTACCGGACAACCTTCAGAACTCCTACTCAAGCTACACCTTACGCTCCGGTGTACGGGTCCGAGGCAGATGTTACTTTTAGAGGTTCGGCTTCCTTCACTCGGAATCGCAGATTTGCAAATAAGATCACGACAGAAGAGAACGCCAAATTACGACTAGAAGAATTAGAAAGCCCTGGAAGGGAAAAGACTTGCAGCAGCAACAGAATTTAGAACTATACCAAGCTAAGATGGTTCAAGCCCATGACAAACCGGGTCCGCCCAAGAACCTTCAAAGTTGGTGACTTAGTTCTCGTTCTCAAGAGACCTATTCTCGCACACCGCAAGATAGGAGGAAAATTTGAACCCACTCGGGAAGGGTCGTTTGTGGTCGAAGCGAAGATACTC
Organism: Papilionanthe hookeriana x Papilionanthe teres; assembly: GCA_022702705.1. Lineage (NCBI taxonomy): Eukaryota > Viridiplantae > Streptophyta > Magnoliopsida > Asparagales > Orchidaceae > Papilionanthe > Papilionanthe hookeriana x Papilionanthe teres. The sequence goes on along the minus strand of CM040426.1, from coordinate 68,651,089 downwards.
GGGAGGTTCCTACCACACTAGTGAATCGCCGAGGAGAACGACATATGCTTCCGATCAACTGGATGATACTTGAAAAAGTATTACGCTACCCGATGTTTCGAAGGAACGAATTCTTCATCCCTAAGAAACACGGGCGAAGTAATTACTTATGATCGGGTCCGAACCCAAAAATAATAAAAATGTGCTAAAATAAATAAAATCATGATAATAAAGTTTTCCTTGTTTTCTCTTCCAAATCAAAATCTCTTTCCCGATCTTATCCCACTTCATTCCCGTTAAATTTAAAAATACAAGAGTAATAAAAAAAGCTGTCTTTAATAAACATTTTCTTAATGTTCTTGTTCTTAAGTACAACCCCCGATCCTTTTCCTTGTCTTTTCGCAGGGAAATGTCGAACGGGCGGTTGGTCCCGAACTTTAGAAATGGCGTAAGCCTCGCACTCGATGAAAAGAGGGTGAAAGATGGAGCGATAATCGAGATCGACTCGGACTTCGCACCGGCAGGCCTACGAGTACGAGGAAAGTGACCGGATCCCGGCTGATCGAGAAGAACCGCCCGGCAGTACGATGATGAAAGTGGGTGGCCCAAGCCACCAATCCAACGAAGAAGAAAAGAAAGGCAAACACCGAAGAAGATAAGAAAATGAAGTCCGTAGTCGCTACGGCAGAGGGCGAGCTTGTCGTCGCCGCGCCCACGGAGATTCAAGAAGTTCGAAGAGCTACTCTCACGATCAACGCAACGAAGAAATAAGAATCGCCGTATCCGTAAGATGTTAACCAAACTAGCCGCGACCGACGCGACGAGACAGATTGCATCGCCAAGTACGTACACTTCAAGGACACCGGCTCACCGGAACCTGAAGAAAGGAGGCCGACTCCTAGGATAACGTAAAGGACCAGGGAAATCTCACAAAGATCAGAAGAAAGAAGACTACCACGCTACCAGATAGAACCACCAGTAATGCATGACCTTGTTGCAGAAGCAACCCCGGGGGATGTCCCGATGGACATCATCCCCGAGGAGCCGAGGTATGCAGGAGAACGTGAAGGGATTGAGCCGTATATCCCACAATATGTCACCATGCCTCGCCATCCGCAGATTATTCCGGAATACGAGCTGGAGAGAATGCGGAATGTCGAAAAGAAAACCTTCGAATACTTCGAGAGAATTAGAGGCGAAGGATCAATATACTAGTAGGGCCTCGAGCTACATACGTACGTATTCTCGTAGTATGAACAACAGAGAATCGTGGATTGCATCCGGATTTGAAAAGAATGGGCCGAGCGAGCCGCCTAAGGGAAAACACCTACTCGAACCCCGGAGATGGATGCCGTGGAAGGGAAGAATTACAATACAATGTGGATGCCGTTACAACTTTGCGGAGGACAGAAGGGAAACCCACCGGAATACTCCGTCATGGGCAAGTGGATCCGATGCCATTAGTCATCAAGAGAATGGTAAAGAGATTGATAACATGGAGGGTACCGCGCGGATTGCATACCCAATAGTCGCATTATTAACATCTACAAGCAGTGGTGACCGCATACCCCCGCACATAGATCACCACGACTTTGTCGGACCTTTCGCACAGCCTCTTTCCCGAACGAGTGTAACATCATGTTCGGATCCGACCTCCGGATAGCGAGCCCGATGTGAGTTCCGAGGGCCGGTGAAGATACCTTTACCGGTAGGTTCCGTCATGATACCGAAGGGCAACGGAGCGTATATCGCTAAGCATTGCATACCAGGAGTACCAGTGAAGCGGATCTCGGCTACTTTCGAAGGATGGACGACAGGAAGACACCTTACCATTTCCGACCGCACCCGGAGCTAGAGAGCCTCCGGCCTTACGAGCCGCGAGCTACATGGAAAATATCACACCTCCAATGTACATCCATACGACATCCTCGCTAAGGATGGCTTGGAAGGTGATGTTATTGACCATGTACCCCACTATTCGTACATGGATTTTTCGACGGATGCTTCTTCGGATGGATCGACGAAGATCATACATAGTCCGTTTTGAGTCTACATGGATTGTATGAGATGTATTCCGCATCGAGTTGCATGATGTATCTTCGACATGATTGGAATGAAAGTGACCATGTCACATTTTTTCGCCTTCACCTCTTTTGTGCAAATTGACTCGGAAACGCCATTAAAGTTAAATGAACTTCGAACAAAGCAAAAGAAACAAAAATAATAATAATAATAAAAAAAGAATAAAAAGAATAAAAGAAAACTTTTCTTAAAAAATCTAAAAATGATGAACACCAAATTCACATGAACATTAAATAAACGATAAAATAAAATTTGAATCATTAAAGGACAAACAAAGTGACCACAAATTTTAAATCAATTTCAAATTCAATTTTCCAAATTCAATCATTTCAAATTCAAATTCTCAATCAAATTTCGATCAATTCAATCAAATCTCAAATCAAATCTCAATCGAATTCAAATTCAATCTCCCAAATCTGAAATCCAATCCGTTCTACTTCTTTCCCTCGTCCGGGACGGAAGCGGCCGATTCCATCGACACGGATCGAATCCGATGGCGAGGAATTGTATCCAATCTAAACCATAAACTTTCGATCAACTCTTTTGAATGGGATATGTAACATCTACATATTCCCTCCTAACATATTTCCTTCCATGAAAGCCTTTTACAACTTTCATGAAATTCTCGAAACACCAAAATTCCACACTTTTCAAATCAACACTACAAATCTTTGCAAAGTCAATGAATAAAATCAAACTTTTGGGGTTGAGGATTTTACATCCGAGACTGCATTGCTTTAGGTTCTTTCCCTATCGCAATGAAATACATCAAAATCAAACTTTTGGGGTCGAGGATTTTACATCCGAGACCGCATCGATTTAGGTTCTTTCCCTATCGCAATGAAATACATCAAAATCAAATTCTTCGGGTCGAGGATTTTACATCCGAGACCGCATCGCTTTAGGATTCTTTCCCTATCGCAATGAAATACATCAAAATCAAATTCTTGGGGTCGAGGATTTTACATCCGAGACCGCATTGCTTTAGGATCCTTTCCCTATCGCAATGAAATACATCAAAATCAAACTTTTGGGTCGAGGATTTTACATCCGAGACCGCATCGCTTTAGGATTCTTTCCCTATCGCAATGAAGTACATCAAATTCAAACTTCTTGGGTCGAGGATTTTACATCCGAGATCGCATTGCTTTAGGTTCTTTCCCTATCGCAATGAAATACATCAAAATTAAATTCTTGGGTCGAGGATTTTACATCCGAGACCGCATCGCTTTAGGATTCTTTCCCTATCGCAATGAAATACATCAAAATCAAATTCTTGGGGTCGAGGATTTTACATCCGAGACCGCATCGCTTTAGGTTCTTTCCTTATCGCAATGAAATACATCAAAATCAAATTCTTGGGGTCGAGGATTTTACATCCGAGATCGTATCGCTTTAGGTTCTTTCCCTATCGCAATGAAATACATCAAAATCAAATTCTTGGGGTCGAGGATTTTACATCCGAGACCGCATCGCTTTAGGATTCTTTCCCTATCACAATGAAATACATCAGAATCAAATTTCGGAGTTGAGGATTTTACATCCGAGACCGCATCGCTTTAGGATTCTTTCCCTATCGCAATGAAATACATCAAAATTAAATTCTTGGGGTCGAGGATTTTACAACCGAGACCGCATTGCTTTAGGATTCTTTCCCTACCGCAATGAAATACATCAAAATCAAACTCTCGAGGTTAAGGATTTTACATCCAATACCGCATTACTCCGAGATCTCTCCTCATCGTAATGATTCAATCCAATCGATTCAATTTTCTTTCGAGGTCGAAGATGTTACATCTAAAACCACGAAATTCCAATTTTCATTTCAAATCAAATCCCTTCAAATTAATCTTAACAAAACTTCAATCTAAATTGAAACTCAAACTAAAATCTAAGCTCACACATCAAAACTTAAACTCGAAACAAAATGAAATCTAAATTGAAATTCCCGCATCATGTGATTTGGAATTCACCTTCTTTTCCTTTCCCGGCCGAGAGTTCGGGAATCTCCAGTTTCAGAGATATACTTGACACTCCCCAACGGAAACTCTTCTACTTCGTCCTAAGTTTGTCACTTGGACATCTGTGTTGGTTTTGTCGATCGCTTCGGTCAACACCAATACGCGCGGTGTGCTCCGTCACCACCACACCTATCGGGGTCCATTTGTCGACCTCATTTTCGATGAGGTCTTCTCTTCTTCTTTTTAGTACTTAGGATCTAGCCTTAGCTTTTCCTTCGACTATCTTAGAGGACTAGAATCGGGATCCACCATCTAGAATTTCAAACCACTTCTTAACTCCCCGCAAACTCCACAAACTTGACCGTAGACCCCTAATCACCTAGAGGGTTGAAATCAAATGTGGAAGTTTAAAGGATGAGTTCCTATGGGACTCTTTGGCGCTCAGGACCGCCTCTGGCGGCCCGGTCTCAGTGAAGGGCTGACTTACACACACACTACACTCATACACTACACTTTCACACACCTCCTAAAACCACACCCATACCTAACTCGACCTCCCGACTCATGTAGGTGATTCACATGGATGGTCCTTAACCCCTAAGCCCTCGTGCTAAGAGGGTTAGGAACAACATAGTGAATGCCTCAAATGAGTCCCTTCATGGCTCATGTGGGCTTGATATGGCTTCATGGCTCAACCAAAATGATTTTATTCCACTTATATTCACCCAATCTTCATTTTTCCAAATTTTTAATTTTTGACCCCCGGGACCCTACACCCGCCTAACCTACCAAATGCCTCGAAACTACCCAAAATTTCCAAAATCACCTAAATTACCCAAAATTCCCCAAAATCAATCCCAAACATTTCCACATTACTCAAATTGATCATCCATACCCAAAAATACCAAAAATTCCAAAAATACCTCCCAATACCCTCCAAATACCCAAAATACCCCTCTCGACCTAAAAATCCAAAAATTCAGAAAATTCCCAGAAAATTCCAAAAAATCCCAAATATTCCCAATTTCATTTTGTTCAACTACACCATGGGCCAATTTTGTCAATTTACCCTACTTTTGTCAAAACCCCCAATTCGACCCATTTTAACCCTAAGTGAACTCAATGTCAAACCAAACCTACCCAATTGATCCAAATTCTGGTCCAATTCAATTTTAAACTTCAATTCAACATTACGAACACCAATTTAGTCCAAATATAAGTCCAATTTGATTGAAATTTGGATCCAATTTCACTTTTGGCCTTAAAACCCAATTTGGACCCATAACCCAAACCTAACCCAAACTCACCCAATTCAACTCCAATTAACCCCAAATCTTTTCTAAATCTTCCTTAGCATCCCCAAAAACAAAACACTAACATGATTTGCCCAACATTTAGACCCAAACCCCACTCAAATTCAACCCAAAGCTAAAAGGCCCAATTTTGACCTAAACCCAAACCTAACCCAAATGAGCCCAAACCCCAAAATCAAAGCCCAACCAAAGTCAAAACCTCTTTGAAACACTTCCATAGACATTTCCCAACATTAATTTTACATCAATTTCAACCCTAGCACAACATTGGCCCAAGTTAGCCCACTTTGACCTATATTAGCCCATTCACTAAAGGAGCCCAAATTCAACCCAATTCAACCTCAAATCACTCCCAATTTGCTCCAAGTCACTCATGACACATCCATGAGCTAAACCCAACAATTATTTGGCCCAAGCCTTTACCAAAATTTCATCCCAAAATCCATTTTAAAATTCAAAAGCCCACTTTCCTAAACCATCTTAAAAGCCCATCTAAAACCATTTTAAAAAGCCCAAAATCTACCCTAAAGCCCACATGGCATCTCCATTTGCCATCCACTTAATCAAAGCCATTCCCTAAGTTCTAATCTCATCATCAAATAATTACAAATCAAGCCTCATGCCAAATCACCCCTAAATACCAAAATTTTTCTTAAATCTATTTCCATGAAATTGACTCCACTTTTCCCAAGCCAAAGGTGAGCCATGCAAGTGTTGACCTCATTTTTGATGAGGTCTTCCCTTCTTCTTTTTTTAGTGCTTAGGATCTAGCCTTAGGCTTTTCCTTTGACTATCTTAGAGGACTAGAATTGGGACCCACATTTTAGAAATTTAAACCACTTCTAAACTCCCTGCAAGCTCCACAAACTTGACTATAGACCCCTAATCACACTAGAGGGTTGAAATCGAATGTGGAAGTTTAAAGGATGAGTTCCTATAGGACTCTTTGGCCTTAGGATCGCCTGCAGGTGACTCAGTCCAGTGAAGGGGCCGACTTACACATACACTTACATACACACTACACTTACACACTACATTTCCACACACTTCCTAAAACCACACCCATACCCAACTTAACCTCCTGACTCATGTAGGTGATTCACATGGATGGTCCTTAACCCCTAAGCCCTTGGCTAAGAGGGTTATGAACAACATAGTGAATGCCTCAAATGAGTCCTTTCATGGCTCATAAGGGCTTGAAATGGCTTCATGGCTTCATGGCTCAACCAAAATGATTTCTTTCCATCTATATTCACCCAATCTTTAATTTCCAAAATTTTCAATTTTTGACCCCCGGGACCCTACTCCTACTAAACCTACCCAAAACCCTTGAAATTACCCAAATTTTTGCAAAATTTTCAAATTACCCAAAATTTTCCAAAAATCAATCCCAAACATCTCCACATCACTCAAATTGATCATTCATACCCAAAAATACCAAAAATTCCAAAAATACCTCCCAATACCCTCCAAATACCTAAAACACCCTTCTTGGCCTAAAAATCCAAAAATTCAGAAAATTCCCAGAAAATTCCAGAAAATCCTAAATATTCCCAATTTCATTTTGTCCAACTACACCATGGTCCAATTTTGTCAATTTACCCTACTTTTGTCAAAATCCCCAATTTGACCCATTTTAACCTAAAGTGAACCCAATGTTAAACCAAACCTATCCAATTGACCCAAATTCTGGTCCAATTCAATTCTAAACTTCAATTCAACATTCCCAATACCAATCTAGACCAAATCCAAGTCCAATTTGATTGACATTTGGATCCAATCTCACTTTTGGCCTTAAAGCCCAGATTTGGACCCATGACCCAAACTTAACCCAAACTCACTCAATTCAACTCCAATTAACCCCAAACCTTTTCTAAATCTTCCTTAACATTCCCACAAACAAAACCCTAACATGATTTGCCCAAAATTTGAACCCAAACCCCACTCAAACTCAACCCGAGGTTAAAAGGCCCATTTTTGACCTAAGCCCAAACCTAACCCAAATTCAACCCAATTCAAATCCAAACTACCCCAAATTTGCTTCAAGTCACTCATGACACATCCATGAGCTAAACCCAACAATTATTTGGCCCAACCTCTTTACAAAATTTCATCCCAAAATCCATTTTAAAATTCAAAAGCCCACTTTCCTAATCCATCTTAAAAACCCATCTAAAACCCTTTCAAAAAAGCCCAAAATTCTTCCAAAGCCCATATGACATTTCCCCTCATCATACTTTCAATTAAAATCATCCCTAAGTCCTAAATTCATCATCAAATAATTCTAAATCAAGCCTCATGCCAAATCACCCCTAAATACCAAAATTTTCCTTAAATCCATTTCCATGAAATTGACTTCACTTTTCCCAAGCCAAATTGAGCCATGGAGCCATGCACAAGCCATATGCAAGCCATGAGAGCCTCTTTACATGTCACCATGCCATTTTGGGCAAAAGGAGGAGGCTCTTTCCTTAATTCCTAAAGGTGATTAACCACTTCCATGACTCCACTAAACCATGCTTAAGCCTAATTGTACTTGGATTGTGACTTGACCCCACTAATCAAGCTGATCCAAATCACTTTCTCCTTGTTGACCTTATGAGAAAGCATGTAGTGCCTGAGCTTTTGAGCGGCGAAGATCAGGGCCAAACAATGCTTTTCAATTGCGGGATACCTTACTTCCGTCGGAAGTAAACGACGGCTTAAGTAGTAAAGAGCATTTTCTTTACCCTCATCATTGACACAGGCTAACGGGGCTCCGAGGAGTCGTCTAGAGCCGCGGTGTAAAGTATCGCGGTCTACACCGAGGCTCGGGGCTCGCTAAGACGGGAGGTGTCATTAAATATTGTTTAATGTCCTCGAAGGCCTTCTGGCATTTCTCTTCCCAAATAAATTTGGCGTCCTTTTTAACTAGTGCCGAGAAAGGCTGACACCTACCTGACGGGTTTGAGATAAAGCGTCGAAGATATGCCAGCTTCCCTTGAAAAGATCGTAGTTGTTCTAAGGTTTTGGGAGGCGGCATTTCTAAGATGGCTTTAATCTTCTCCGGGTCGATTTCAATTCCACGATGTCGGACAACGAATCCTAAGAATTTCCGGAGGTGACGCCGAAGGCGCATTTTAAGGGATTCATCTTAAGGTTAAATTGTCTTAATCGTTCGAAAACAATTCTCAAATCATACGGGTGGTTTTCCTTTACTTTGCTTTTGATGACGACATCGTCCACGTAGCACTCGACTTGATTGTGGATGAGATCATCAAAAATTCTTGTCATTGCTCTTTGGTAAGTTGCTCCTGCGTTCTTCAATCCGAATGGCATCACTGTGTAGCAAAATACTCCGATCGGCGTTCTGAATGTTGTAAGCTTTTCATCTTCTGGAGCCATTTTTATCTGGTTGTATCCTGAAGATCCATCCATGAATGAGAATATTTCATGTGTCGAAGCAATATCGATCATCAGTTCTGGAATCGGTAGAGGGAATTCATCTTTTGGACATGCCTTGTTTAAATCTGCGAAGTCCACACAAATTCTGATCGACCATTCTTCTTTCGACTGGCACCACATTGGCTAACCGGGTCGGGTATTGT